>CM021102.1:297850326-298356571 GCA_007115665.2 Sequoiadendron giganteum
AGGGGTGAGGGATTAAGAGGGTATAGGGGTTGAGGGATTAGGGTTTAAGGGTTGAGGGATTAAGAGGGTATAGGGGTTAAGGGTTGAGGGATTAGGGTTTTAGGGTTGAGGCATTAAGAGGTTATAGGGGTTGAGGGATTAGGGTTTAAGGGTTGAGGGTTGAGGGTTGAGGGATTAAGAGGGTATAGGGGTTGAGGGATTAGGTTTTAATGGTTTAGGGTTGAGCATTGAGGGTTGAGGGATTAAGAGGGTATAGGGGTTGAGGGATTAGGGTTTAAGGGTTGAGGTTAGGGGTTGAGGGTTTAGGGTTAGGGAGTTGGGGAGTTGCAGGAGTTTGAAGTTAAGAGGTATAGAGGTTGAGGGATTAATGGGTATGGGTGTTGAAGTTGGGGTTTAAGGGTTCAGTTGGGGGATAAAAGGTGTATAGGAGTTTGAGGATGAGGGTTTGAAGGTTGAGGATTGGGAGTGTTGAGGTTGATGGATTGAAAGTAGGAAGATATAATGGTAGAGGTTTAGGGAATAATAGGGTATATGAGAATTATAAAGTTAGGGTTGAAAGGGTTTTAAGGTATTAAAAGTGTTGAGGTTGAGGGTTGAGGATTAAGAGGTATAGGGAGTTTAGGGATTAGGGTTGAAATTTTGAGAGGATTAAGAGGTATAAGGTGTTGAAGGATTAGGGTTTAGGGTTGAGAGTTGAGGGATTAAGAGTTATAGGAGTTTGAGGTATGGATTGAGGTTGTAGGGTTGAGGAGTTGAAGTTAAAAGGTATAGGAGGTTGAGGTTGAGGTTGAGGGTTGAAAGTTAAGAGGTATAGGGTTGAGGGTTATGGACACAAGAGGGATTTGAGGTTAGAAGTTAAGAGGTATAGAAATTTGAGTAGGGTTGAAGGTTGTGATTGAGTTGAGGTTGAGATTAGGGAGTTGAAGAGGTTGAGGTGAGGGAATAAAAAGGTATAGAGGTATCTGAGGTAGGGTTGAAGGGTTGAGCATTGAGGATTGAGGTTGAGGGGATTAAAGTTATAGAGGTTTAGGGATTAGGGTTGAAGAAGTTCGGGGGTTGAGGTTGAAGTTAAGAGGTATAGGTAGTGATTAGGAGTTTTAGAGGTTGAGGGTTGGGAGTGCAGGGGATTAAGAGGAGTAGGGTTAGAAGTTAGGGTTTTAGGGTTGAGGTTGAGGTATTAAGAGGAGTATGAGGATAGAAGTTAGGTTGAAAGGTTGAGCAGTGATCATTGAAGTTAACTAGAGGTATAGAGGTAGAGGGATTAGGGTTGAAGGGTTGAATGTTGAGCATTGACGGATTAAGAGGGTATAGGTGTTCAGGGAGTACCATTAGGGGTTGAGGGTTGAGGGTTAAGGGATTAAGAGGGTATAGGGGTTCAGGGATTAGGTTTTAAGGGTTGAGGATTGAGGGTTCATGGATTAATATTGTATAGGTGTCGAGGGATTAGAGATTAAGGGTTGAGGGATTAGTGTTTAAGGGTTGAGATATCATGGATTAAGAGGGTAGAGGGGTAGAGGGATTAGGGTTGAAGGGTTGAAGTTTGAGGGATTATAGATGAAGGGTTTAGGGTTGATTGATTAAGTGGGTATAGGAGTTAAGGGACTAGGGTTGAGGGTTGAGGGATTAAGAGGGTATAGGGGTTGAGGGATTAGGGTTTAAGGGTTGAGGATTGAGGGATTAAGAGGGTGCAGGGGTTCAGGGATTAGGGTTTAAGGTTTGAGGGTTGAGGTATTAAGAGGGTATAGGGGTTGAGGGATTAGGGTTGAAGGGTTAACGATTGAGCATTGAGGGTTGAGGGATTAGTAGGGTATAAGGCTAGAGGGATTAGGGGTCAAGGGTTAAGGGTTGAGGGATTACTAGGGTATAGGGGTAGAGGGATTAGGGTTGAAGGGTTTAGGGTTAAGCATTGAGGGTTTATTGATTAAGCGGGTATAGGGGTTTAGGGATTAGGATTGAAGGGTTGAGGGTTGAGGGATTATGAGAGTATAGGGGTAGATGGATTACGGTTGAAGGTTTGAGGGTTGAGCGTTGAGGGTTGAGGGACTAATAGGGTATAGGGGTAGATGGATTAGGGTTGAAGGGTCGAAGGTTGAGCATTGAGGGATTAAGAGGGTATAGGGATTCAGGGATTACTCTTTAAGGGTTCAAGGTTGATGGTTGAGGGATTAAGAGGGTATAGGGGTTGAGAGTTAAGTGTTGAGGGATTACGGTTTAAGGGTTCAGGATTCAGGGTTCAGGGATTAAGAGGGTATAGGGGTTGAGGGATTAGAGTTTAGCATTGAGGTTTGAGCAATTAATAGGGTATAGGGGTAGAGGGATTAGGGTCGAAGGGTTGAATGTTGAGCATTGAGGGTTGAGGGATTAATAGGGTATAGGGGTAGAGGGATTAGGGTTGAAGGTTTGAGGGTTGCGCGTTGAGAGTTGGGGGATAGGTTATAGGGGTAGAGGAATTAGGGTTGAAGGGTTGATCGTAAGTGTTGAGGGATTAAGAGGGTATAGCAATTCACGGATTAG
Source organism: Sequoiadendron giganteum (assembly GCA_007115665.2). Lineage (NCBI taxonomy): Eukaryota > Viridiplantae > Streptophyta > Pinopsida > Cupressales > Cupressaceae > Sequoiadendron > Sequoiadendron giganteum. Next base: position 297,852,841 of record CM021102.1, read on the forward strand.
GTTTTAAGGGTTGAGGGTTGAGGGATTAAGAGGGTATAGGGGTAGAGGGATTAGGGTTTATGGGTTGAGGGTTGAGGGTTGAGGATTGAGGGATTAATAGTGTATAGGGGTTGAAGGATTAGGGTTTAAGGGTTGAGGGTTCAAGGATTAAGAGTGTATAGGGGTTGAGATATTTTTGGTTGAGGGTTGAGGAATTAATAGGGTATAGGGGTAGAGGGATTATGGTTGAAGGGTTGAGGGATTAATAGGGTATAGGGGTAGAGGGATTAGGGTTGAAGGGTTTAGGGTTGAGAATTGAGAGTTGAGGGATTAAGAGGGTATAGGGGTTTAGGGATTAGGTTTCAAGGGTTGATGGTTGAGGGTTGAGGGATTAGGGTTTAAGGGTTGTGCGTTAAGGGTTGAGAGATTAAGAGGGTATAGGGGCTCAATGATTAGGGTTTAAGGGTTGAGGGATTATGGTTTAAGGGTTGTGGGCTGAGGGTTGAGGGATTAGGAGGGTATAGGGGTTCAGGGATTAGGGTTTAATTGTTGAGGGTTGAGGGATTAATAGGGTATAGGGCTAGAGGGATTAGGTTTGAAGGGTTGAGGGTTTAATGTTCAGGGATTATGGTCTAAGGGTTGAGGGTTGAGGGTTAAGGTATTAAGAGGGTATAGTGGTTGAGGGATTAGGGTTTAAGGGTTGATGAATTAAGAGGGTATAGGGGTTGAAGGATTAGGATTTAAGGGTTGAGGATTGAGGGATTAAGAGGGTATAGGGATTGATGGATTAGGTATTAAGGGTTGATCGTTGATGGTTGAGGGTTGATGGTTGAGGGATAAAGAGGGTATAGGGGTTGAGGGAATAGGTTTTAAGGGTTGATGATTGAGCCTTTAAGAGGGTATAGGGGATCAGTGATTACTGTTTAAGGGTTGAGGGTTGAGGGTTGAGGGTTGAGAGATTAAGAGGGTATAGGGGTTCAGGGATTACAGTTGAGGGTTGAGGGATTAAGAGGGTATAGGTGTTGAGGGATTAGGGTTTAAGGGTTGAGCATTGAGGGACTAAGAGGGTATAGGGATAGAGGGATTAGGGTTGAAGGGTTGAGGGTTGAGGGATTAAGAGGGTATAGGGGTAGAAGGATTAGGGTTGAAGGGTTGAGGGTTGAGCATTGAGTATTGAAGGATTAATAGGGTATAGGGGTTGATGGATTAGGGTTGAAGGGTCGAAGGTTGAGCATTGAGGGATTAAGTGGGTATAGGGGTTCAAGGATTACTGTTTAAGGGTTGAGGGTTGAGGGTTAAGGGATTAAGAGGGTATAGGGGTTGAGGGATTAGGGTTTAAGGGTTGAGGGTTGAGGGATTAAGAGGGTATAGGTGTTGAGGGATTAGGGTTGAGGGTTGAGGGTTGAGGGATTATGGTTTAAGGTTTAAGGGTTCATGGATTAAGAGGGTATAGGGGTTGAGGGATTAGGGTTCAAGGGTTGATGGTTGAGTGTTGAGGGTTGAGGGATTAGGGCTAAAGGTTTGAAGGTTGAGGGATTAATAGCATATAGGGGTTAAGGGATTAGGATTGAAGGGTTTAGGGATGAGGGTTGAGGGATTAAGAGGGTATAGGGGTTCAGGGATTAGGGTTAAAGGGTTGAGGGTTGAGGTTTGAGGGATTAAGAGGGTATAGGGGTTCAGCGATTAGGGTTTATGGGTTGAGGGTTGAGGGATTAAGAGGGTATAGGGGTAGAGGGCTTAGGGTTTAAGGGTTGAGGGTTGATCATTGAGCATTGAGGGATTAATAGGGTATCAGGGTAGAGGGATTAGGGTTGAAGGGTTGAGGGTTGAGCATTGACGGATTAAGAGGGTATATTGGTTCAGGGATTAGGGTTTCAGGGTTGAGGGTTGTGGAACTAAGAGGGTATAGGGGTTGAGGGATTAGGGTTGAAGTGTTGAGGGTTGAGCATTAAGGGAATAAGAGGATATAGGGGTTCAGTGATTAGGGTTAAAGGGTTGAGGATTGGCGGATTAAGAGGGTATAGGGGTTGAGGGATTAGGGTTTAAGGGTTGAGGGTTGAGCATTGAGCGTTGAGGGATTAATAGGGTATCGGGGTAGAGGGATTAGGGTTGAAGGGTTGAGGGTTGAGCATTCACGGATTAAGAGGGTATATTGGTTTAGGGATAAGGGTTTAAGGGTTGAGGGTTGAGGAATTAAGAGGGTATAGGGGTTGAGGGATTAGGGTTTAAGGGTTGAGGGATTAAGAGGGTATAGGGGTTGAGGGATTAGGGTTTAAGGGTTGAGGGTTCATTGATTAAGAGGGTATATGGGTACAGTGTTTATGGTTGAAGGGTTGAGGGATTAGTAGGGTATAGGGGTAGAGGGATTAGGATTAAAGTGTTGAGGATTGAGGGATTAATAGGGTATAGGGGTAGAGGGATTCGGGTTGATTGATTAAGAGGGTATAGAAGGATTAGGTTTGAAGGGTTTAGGGTTGAGGGTTGAGGGATTAAGAGGGTATAGGTGTTGAGGGGTTAGGGTTTAAGGGTTCAGGGTTGAAGGATTAAGAGGGTATAGGGTTTTAGGGATTAGGGTTTAAGGGTTTAGGGTTGAGGGATTAAGAGGGTATAGGGGTAGAGGGACTAGGTTTGAAGGGTTGAGGGTTGAGCATTGAGCGTTGAGAGATTAATAGGGTATAGGGGTAGAGGGATTAGGGTTTAAGGGTTGTGGGTTGAGTGTTGAGGGATTAAGAGGGTATAGCAGTTCAAGGATTAGGGTTTAAGGTATGAGGGTTGAGGGTTGAGGGATTAAGAGGGTATAGGGGTTGAGGGTTGTGCGTTGAGGGATTAAGAGGATATAGGGGTTCAGGGATTATGGTTTTAAGGTCGAGGGTTGAGGGATTAGGGTTTAAGGGTTGAGGGATTAAGAGGGTATAGGGGTTAAGGGATTAGGGTTTAAGGGTTGAGGGTTGAGGGATTAAGAGGTAATAGGGCTTGAGGGATTAGGGATTTTGGGTTGAGGGTTGAGGGTTGAGAGTTGAGGGATCAAGAGGGTATAGGGTTTAAGGGATTATGGTTGAGGGTTGAGGATTAATAGGATATAGGGGTTGAGGGATTAACGTTTAAGGGTTGATGGTTGAGCATTGAGGGTTGAGTGATTAATAGGGTATAGGGGTACAGGGATTAGGGTTGAGGGTTGAGGATTGAGGGATTAGGGTTTAAGGATTGATGGTTCAGGGATTAAGAGGATATAGGGGTTGAGGGATTAGGGTTGAAGGGTTGAGGATTGAGCGTTGAGGGTTGAGGGATTAGTAGGGTATAGAGGTAGAGGGATTAGGGGTGAAGGGTTGAGGGTTGAGGGATTAATAGGGTATAGGGGCAGAGGGATTAGGGTTAAGCTTTTAGGATTGATTGATTAAGAGGGTATAGGGGTTTAGGGATTAGTGTTGAACGGTTGAGGGTTGAGGGTTGAGAGATTTAGTGGGTAAAGGGGTTCAGGGATTAGGTTTTAAGGGTTTGAGGGTTGAGGGATTAAGAGAGTATAGGTGTAGAGGGATGAGGGTTGAAGGTTTGAGGGTTGAGCGTTGAGGGATTAATAGGGTATAGGGGTAGAGGGATTAGTGTTGAAGGGTCGAAGGATGAGCATTGATGGATTAAGAGGGTATAGGGGTTCAGGGATTACTGTTTAAGGGTTGAGGGTTGATGGTTGAGGGATTAAGAGGGTATAGGTGTTGAGGAATTAGGGTTTAAGGGTTGAGGGTTGAGGGTTGAGGGTTGAGGGATTAAGAGGGTATAGGTGTTGGGAGATTAGGGTTTAAGCATTCAGGGTTTAGGGTTCAGGGAGTAAGAGGGTATAGGGGTTGAAATATTATGGTTGAAGGGTTTATGGTTGAGTGTTGAGGGTTGAGGGATTAATAGGGTATAGGGGTAGAGGGATTAGGGTTGAAAGGTTGAGGTTTGGGCATTGAGGGTTGAGGGATTGATAAGGTATGGGGGTAGAAGGATTAGGGTTAAATGGTTGAGGTTTGAGGGTTGAGGGTTGAGGGATTAATAGGGTATAGGGGTAGAGGGATTAGGGTTGAATGATTGATCATAAGTGTTGAGGGATTAAGAGGGTATAGCTATTCAGGGATTAGGGTTGAGGGTCAAGGGTTGAGGGTTGAGGGTTGAGGGTTAAGGGTTGAGATTTGAGGGTTGAGGGTTGAGGGATTAAGAGGGTATAGGGGTAGAGGGATTAGGGTTTAAGGGATGAGGGTTGAGGGTTGAGTATTTTGGGATTAAGAGTGTATAGGGGTTGAGGGATTAGGGTTTAATGGTTGAGGGTTTAGGGATTAAGAGGGTATAGGGGTTGAGGGATTAGGGTTGAAGGGTTGAGGGTTAAGCATTGAGGGTTGAGGAATTAATAGGGTATAGGGGTAGACAGATTAGGGTTGAAGGGTTTAGGTTTGAGCTATGAGGGTTGAGGGATTAAGAGGGTATGGGGGGTTAGGGATTAGGTTTGAAGGGTTGAGGGTTGATGGTTGAGGGTTGAGGGTTGAGGGACTAAGAGGGTATAGGGGTTGAGGGATTAGGGTTTAAGGGTTGTCGATTGAGGGTTGAGGGATTTAGAGGGTATAGGGGTTCTGGGAGTAGGGTTTAAGTTTTGAGGGTTGAGGGATTAAGAGGGTATAGGGGTAGAGGGATTAGGGTTAAAGGGTTGAGGGTTGAGCATTGAGAGTTGATGGATTAATAGGGTACATGTGTAGAGGGATTAGGGTTGAAGGGTTGAAGGTTGAGTGTTCAAGGATTATGGTTTAATGGTTGAGGGTTGAGGGTTGAGGGATTAAGAGGGTATAGGGGTTGAGGGATTAAGAGGGTATAAGGGTTGAGGGATTATGGTTTAAGGGTTGAGCATTGAGGGATTAAGAGGGTATAGGGGTTGAGGGATTAGGGATTAAGGGTTAAGGGTTGAGGGTTGAGGGTTGAAGGTTGAAGGTTGAGGGATCAAGAGTGTATAGGGGTTGAGATATTAGGGTTTAAGGGTTGAGGGTGTAGTGTTCAAGGATTAAGAGGGTATAGGGGTTGAGGGATTAGGGTTTAAGTGTTTGTTGATGGTGTTTTTTGCAGACTAAGAACTCAGATAGAATATGATATCTTATCTCTCTTGAAAGGTAAATCTCTATGGGAAAAGAGATAACCCCAACGTCTCTCATTTCCAGTCTTGAAAATGCAGTAAAAAAACTCGGAGATAAATGTGAAAATGCTGGTAATCACAATGGGACCTTACTATGAGCAACATTGGATTTCGAATCTATCATATATAAACAATAAATTGATACTTTGAAACTTGATTGGAACCTTGATAATAAAGAAACATCAAAAGATAAAGGTTTCAGAGATAATCTTAAAACTGCTTCTAACCCTAAGATTGAAAATGCAATGGATAAGCTGCTCAAAATGGACTGATCTTTCATAAACTACTTTCTGCTTCACCCAGATGAATCTGTAATTTCATAGAAATAGTGCAATCTTCTAAGGTATTTAAAGATTTTCAAATTATAAACATTCATTCAACTAATTCTATTGCAATTAAGATGAACAAACCCTTATAACTAAACTAAGCAAAATTATAAGTCCAGACTAATTTTGCAAAGCAGCTAACAATCAACTAACTGCAAAAAGTATGGACTAGAGATCGTTGCAAACATTCCAAACATGAAACCCTAAGCATTACCAAAAAATTTGACCATAAACTATTAAGCAATTTGAAAGATAGAATAACAAGAACCATGCTAGATGAAATTCGAGAAGATAGATACCAATCACAATATCTCTCTTATATTAAATCATCCGGAATAGAAACAACTCCAATTTTCTTTTACAACACTTGCTTGAGAATAAACCCTAATTCAGTCTAATGTCACTTAACTATTTCTCTCCTGATCTACTTCTCCTTCTATATCTATTTTCTAATATCTATCTATCGCGAATGAGGCAACATGCCCATTTTATAGAGAATCCTTAAGATAGGTTGGCCCAAATTAAGAATTTACAATAAAAACATGACCTACAAGAAGTCGGCCTAAAATATATTTTGAACATATGAAATGTGCCATTGGCACCAATTTCATCCAAAACTGCCAAGATACCAAAAGGTCGGCCCAATACATGTGAATTAATAGTAAGCAAAAATACCAATGTAACCCTATATAGTCACTCCCCATCGTTGTCCTTAGCTTTATCTTCTTCACCATGTACAGCCAACAGAACCCTATCCAACTCAGCAATAGGTGGCATAGGCAAAACCCTAATCTTTCTCTCAAGAGACTTGATGTCATCTCTTGCCTGCCTAACTGTACCATCCCAATCAGCTTTGTTAGTCAAATACCTTTCAATAACTGCAATATAGGTTGCAGCATTATCCAACTGATGTCTAATAACTGGTCCTTCATTGACTGGAGAAAAAACATCTCTCCACCATTCTCTAAGCTGCTCCAAACTGAGATGTTTTGGAGCAAACTTCTCCCTTCCAATCATGACCTCAAAGAATGAAATGCACTTATCATGAATACTAGTCAGACCATCCTAAATCTGCCTCACCTATTTATGGATCTTTTTCAAGGGCTTCTGCCTCATTTGTAGGACTTCAAACCATTCCCAAGGTTCGTAAACTCTTGGAAAAGGAAGAATCCTGCACTATACCAATTTGTCCTCAGTAAATCCCATGATCGTCATAGTCTTTTGCAGAAGGAGGTTGGTATCCACATTATCCTGAGCTAAGGAAGCCTTTAACCAATCTATCGATCTCATTGCATCCCCTCCAGTCAATAATATGCCCTTAATGGCATCATATCCTTTAACTTGGACACACTGCAACCAAGTAACTGCAGCATGCGATGTGCCCTTCATCTTTTCTAGCTCAGAGATTGTTTCCTGGGGTAGGAATTCTACAACAGAAGAGGAGGAGCCAAAAGCTTACAAAGGTTTCATCAATTCTTGTAAGTATTTCTTTAGTTTTTCATTCTCCTTCTCCAAATCATGCCTAGTTTACATGACCCTCTTCAATATCCCCAAAATCACTGCACTAGATCCCTCATATTCTTCAATGTCCTACTCCACGGTATCATGCCCCAGGTTAATAGTCTACACATTATAGTCCTAGGTAGTCACATTGTCTCTATCTTTGTTTGGAGCAGGGGTAGCAATATGGGCCAATCTATTACCTGACCCATCTCTTTTAATTCAGGATACAAACCTTGCTTTCTTTTTAGCCTTTTCCTTCTCTACATTAGCCATGAGGACATCCCAATTAGGAGGAGCATCCTCCACTATCACCATTTTGTTCTTCAATTCCCTCTCAAGCCAATCCAGAATAGTGGAGCCAGCAGGCGCCGTGTCTTGTTTATCTTTCTCTTGCTCCTGTTGATTGACAGTTGCATCCTTTTCAACACTTGGACTTTTAGGAATGTACACAGTTGGGATCCCTTTCTCTTATACCTGTTCCTCTACAACAACTTGCACTGGTGAAGGGGCCCTAGCCGGTACTTCTTCCTCCTTTTGAGGAGACTTATTCATTTGTTCCCTCACAGGTGAATCTGCATTTGCTGCCAAGGGAGATTGAACCACCCTATCAATTTATGCCTATGCATTGAAGAGGTCTCCTTCTTGAAACTCTTCCTTGCCCAAATCCTTAGTACTTTCATCCTTCTTTGGCTCCTCATGTGTGTTATCAGTGTCCCGAAGAATAGAGACATTCACTTGCTCAGCAATAGGGATACTAACTGAAACATTCTCCTTTGCTACAATATCCCTTGGGGAAGGAGCCCTTGACCTCCTCATGTAAACCTATGTCTTTTCCCCTGAGCTTTGCACCTCTACCACTGGTGGCTCAATTTCCATGTCAACCTTAGGAGCCTCCTCCACCTTTTGTGAAATTTTTGTAATTCTTCTTCTCTTTATCAGTGGTGGAGCACTTTCAACCTCCTCCTCTTCTTCCTGATTCTTCTCAACTTCTTTCTTAGAGGCATGCCTCCTCTTCTTTGCAACAGGATTCCTCTATTTGCCTACCTCCACGGCCTTTTCAGCTTCAACCTCCCTTACTTGGATTATGAAAGGAGAATCCACTTTCTCTTTGCCCTTTGGATCTGGTTCAAGTGAAGCCTCGAAAGTATAATGAGACTCTAAGTCTCCCATCAGTTCATAGGTGCATGGAATACCCTCACTCTCCAACTTTAGCATCTTGTGCTTCAACCACATGGTATATTTGATCACTGGGGCCATGACCTAATCTAAATCAGTCTTTTCTTCCTCTAACAAGTCAACTTCTCCCACTGGTTTATCCTTTACTGCCTCATAAACATTACCTTGGATCACATTTCCATCTTCCTCTACCTAGTCATGGATAGCCTTTATATTGTACAATTTTACCAAATCTACTGGCAACCTGGAAAAACTCTTCTTTCTTACCTTGAACTTATTAGCAAGGTTAATCCAGTAGTCTTCAATTTGAGCCTTATGGCTATATTCCCTACTCGCCTTCTTTTGAGCTTCGCCAGTGATATGAAACCTTGCTCTCTTGGAATGGAAAGAGAGACCAAGAGTACTCATCTCCTCCTCATAAGCTTGAGCAGATTGAATTGAAGCAAAAACCTCACCAATTCCTATCTTTAGGGGGAAATCATTCCCAAAACCTGTCTTGTGTATTTCTCCCTTCACAACATTGGCAAAGTCACAGATTTGTCTAGTGACTTCCAACAATACAATGTGATCAGTTAGATATCTAGGGAGTCTGTAGGGAGCCCTCTGAAAACCATCAAGTCTGATATATGAGAATTTTGGGAACTAGATAAACCATGCTCCATATCTCCTTATTAATTCCTTTGCCTTATCAGAAATTATCATATGCTCTGCACCTTGGAGCAATCTGGTAATGTACATTGTGAAGGCATCATTTGACCTCCTGTAGCTTCCACCAGTTAAGTGCAACTCTGGATACAATTCATAGATGGCATCCTGCCCAAAAATACCCCTAGTGTTCAACCCCTTGTATGGGTGAAGTCTGGCCAATGAATACACTAGGTAAGAGGTCATAGTGAAAGTCTTGGTTTGCAAGACATTACATTATGGCTGATGGATCACAACACTGATAACACCTGCCCAATGATAGTCAATTCCCTGCTCCATTCTGACAATTACATTAAACATCTAGGTCTCAAAAACACCTACACTCTTCAATCCCACCAACCTACTGAGAAGACTGGTGACATTGTAGTACTCTCTCTTGAACTTAAGCCTGAATATTTTCTTAGGCAACTTGGAGAAATGGGATTTAGGATTCTCTAGCAAAGAGTTGATCACCTACTAAGGCTTAACAATGTTCTCTTCATAATACTTTCTAGCAACCTCTATGTCGAAGCCCACCACATGGGACCTATCAGGCATGTCGAAGGTTGCACCAATAGATACAAGACTAAAACCTAAAATAATCCTTCCCTGGGGACCAATTATTCTATGTGTCCCTCTATCATAGTTTCTGGCACACTCAAGCACTACCTCGTAGCACTGCACTGTAGAAGGAAAACCTGCCACATGAGCTAGCACAAATTTGACCATTCCTTTTACCAACAAAGGAGGGCTTGGTGCTGACATCTCAGCCTTGATCTCCTCGTATTCCCACATGCCTACATTTGTATCCATGATTCTTGACCAAATTGAGGTCAGCTTGCTCTCAGGAATCTGACTCTTTATATCTAATTTCACCTTCTCTGCATCTGAGATGGCGAAAGTCTCTACACCTAGATCTATTGCCTTTCCCTTGCCTCGACCAGCAACATCCTATCCTGATCTTGCCTGTAAACATATAAAGATAACCACAATCAAATCCATGAGAAAAAACAAGTGCAGATGATTTATACCCCAAAGTTTGGGATTTATCCCCCCTCGTGGATTCTACACTACAGAGGATTTCTGGGAAAATCCGGACTAGGCAGATTCCAGTGAACCAAACATACAAAATCCCATAATATCATTTAAACTCATCAATTAACAAAGGAAAACCCTTAGAAACAATTAGCATAAGCTCCTTAAATTAATCAAATATATTACCAATAAACCAATCATTTATAACCATCAAATTCTACATTTCCCAAAAACACCCATAAGAATCCGCCAGAGCCGGATTTTGGCGAAAACAGCAACAGTTATAACTAACCTGGGAAAAATGAAGAGACATGGTCAATTCGGGAAAATCCAGATGGAACGGATTTTCACGAGACCAATGAAATTCAAGAAAAACGTGATGAAAGAGAAAGAATAGGGAAAGCCGGGGGAAGCAAAATTCTATGAGGACCTCGAAAACTGGAACCTTTCACATTCTCACTACTTTCACCAAAATGATTCAAATCACTCTGGATCTAAGCCAAAACTCTGAAACCAACTTAACCTAGACCCCCAATGAATGATACATGAACCTAGAAGACTCTTCACAACAATTTGAAGAGGATTGGCCATGCCCTAGGTCAAGAACCCTAAAATGTTCGCCATGAAAGCACAAGAACAAAGCATGACTTGCTCACATACTAGAATGGAGAGTTTAAAACTAAAGCAAGAAAATGCCCAAATAAGAGTCAATACCAGACCAAGCATAAATGTTCAATCAACCAAACAAACTGGTACCCTAATGGAAAACCCCAAAATGCTCAATGATGACGTGGACTCAAAAAAATGAGGAAACCATGAAGGACACCGAAGCAAATGAAGGAAAGCAATTGAAATCAAAAGAGAAAAGCGAAAATCTACATACCATGGAAGCGTAAGGGCTGAAATTGGTGAAGCCAACAAATAAACGCTTAATACAAGCAGGATACAATCCACACACAAGAAACGCAAAGGCACAGTCCAAATGGCTTCAAAAGTCCAAAATCCAACAAAACACCAAGGGCTCCAAGACACAAGGTCAAGTGATAGCAAATACACAAACCCAAATGATTAATTACTTCCCAAAGAATCCATATATCAAAGTCCCAAAACCTCTGCACAAACGCCATTAATGCAGTTGACAAGACAACCATGACCACGAAAAAACCTGGGGATTCAACACGGCGACGGACTTCGGGGAAATCCAAACCATACAGATTTTCCTAAAAACAAGGCAAAATATAACAACTTCAGACATTGAAGGGAAATCGGGAGAATCCAGCCCAGGCATATTTTCTCGAAAACAGTGAAAAACCCCGAGATAAAGTTAGAACATCATATTTTCAATAAAAATAAAAAGTGTGGCACTTCAATTGGCAAGATGGTCATCAAAGCACAGGCCAAAAACAAACAAAACCCCCACAAAAGAAGGGCCAAAATGCCAAAAAGAGAAAAAAGAGGGTCCTCACTTTCAGTGGGGCGTGTGTGCAAAAACTGCACAACAAGGTTAATGGTTGAGCATTGAGGGTTGAGGGATTAATAGGGTATAGGGGTGGATGGATTATGGTTCAAGGGTTGAGGGTTGATGGATTAATAGGGTATAGGGGTAGAGGGATTAGGGTTGAAGGGTTTAGGGTTGAGTTGAGTGGGATTAAGAGGGTATAGGGGTTCAGGGATTAGGGTTGAAGGGTTGAGGGTTGAGGGTTCAGGGTTGAGGATTGAGGGATTCAGAGGGGGAAGAGGGATTATGGTTTAAGGGTTGAGGGTTGAGGGTTGAGGGACTAAGATGGTATAAGGCTTCAGGGTTCAGGGATTAAGAGGATATAGGGATTGAGGGATTAGGGTTGAAGGGTTGAGGGGTTATTAGGGTATAGGGGTAGAGAGATTAGGGTTGAAGGGTTGAGAGTTGAGGGATTAATAGGGTATAGGGGTAGGGGGATTAGGGTTGAAGGGTTCAGGTTTGAGCGTTGAGGGTTGAGGGATTAAGAGGGTATAGATGTTCAGGGATTAGATTTGAATGGCTTAGGGTTTAGGGCTTAAGGGTTGAGGGTTGAGGGTTGATGGATTAAGAGGGTATAGGGGATTCATGGACTAGGGTTGAGGGATTAAGAGGGTATAGGGATAAAGGGATTATGGTTCAAGTGTTGAGGGTTGAGCGTTGAGCATTGAGGGATTAATAGGGTATAGGGGTAGAGGGATTAGGGTTGAAGGGTTGAGTGTTGAGCATGAGGGATTAAAAGGGTATAGGGGTTTCAGAATTAGGGTGTAAATATTTTCGGTTGAGGGTTGTGTGTTGAGGAATTAGGAGGGTATATGGGTTCAGGGATTATGGTTTAAGGGTTGACGGTTTAGGGTTGAGGGATTAAAGGTTATAGGGGTTGAGGGATTAGGGTTTAAGGGTTGAGGGATTAAGAGGGTTCATGGGTTGAGGGATTATAGTTTAAGGGTTCAGGGTTGAGGGATTAAGAGGGTATAGGATTTTAGGGATTAGGGATTAAGGGTTGAGGGTTGAGGGGTGAGGGATCAAGAGGGTATAGGGGTTGAGGGATTAGGGTTTAAGGGTTGAGGGTTGAGTGTTCAAGGATTAAGAGGTTATAGGGGTTGAGGGATTAGGGTTGAAGGGTTGAGGGTTGGGCATTGAGGGTTTAGGGACTAATAGGGTATACGGGTAGAGGGATTAATAGGGTATAGGGGTATACTGATTAGGGTTGAAGGGTATAGGGTTGAGCGTTCAGGGTTGAGGGATTGGGGTTTAAGGGTTGAGGGTTGAGGGTTGAGGGTTGACGGATTAAGAGGGTATAGGGATTCAAGGACTAGGGTTTAATGTTTTATGGTTGAGGGATTAAGAGGTTATAGGGGTAGAGGGATTAGGTTTGAAGGGTTGAGGGTTGAGCATTGAGGATTGAGGGATTAATAGGGTATAGGGGTAGAGGGATTAGGGTTGAAGGGTCGAAGGTTGAGCATTGACGGATTAAGAGGGTATAGGGGTTCAGGGATTACCATTTAAGGGCTGAGGGTTGATGGTTAAGGGATTCATAGGGTATAGGGGTTGAGGGATTATGGTTTAAGGGTTGAGGGTTGAGGGTTGAGGGAGTAAGAGGGTATAGGGGTTGAGGGATTAGGGTTTAAGGGTTGAGGGTTCATGGATTAAGAGGGTATAGGGTTGGAGGGATTAGGGGTTAAGGGTTGATGGTTGAGCATTGAGGGTTGAGGGATTAAGAGGGTATAGGGATATAGGGATTAGGGTTGAAGGGTTGAAGGTTGAGGGATTAATAGGGTATATGGGTAGAGGGATTATAGTTGAAGGGTTTAGGGTTGAGCATTGAGGGTTGATGGATTAAGAGGGTATAGCGGTTAAGGGATTAGGGTTGAAGGGTTTAGGGTTGAGGGTTGACGGATTAAGAGGGTATAGGGGTTGACGGATTAGGGTTTAAGGGTTGAGGGTTGAGGGTTAAGGGATTAAGAGGGTATACAGGTTTAGGGATTAGGGTTGAAGGGTTGAGGCTTGAAGAATTAAGAGGGTATAGGGGTAGAGGAATTAGGGTTGAAGGGTTAAGGGTTGAGCATTGAGCATTGAGGGATTAATAGGGTATAGGGGTAGAGGGATTAGGATTGAAGGGTTGAGGGTTGAGCATTGAGGGATTAAGAGGGTATATTGGTTCAGGGATTACGGTTTAAGGGTTGAGGGTTGAGGGTTGAGGGATTAAGAGGGTATAAGGGTTGAGGGATTAGGGTTTAAGGGTTGAGTGTCTAGGGATTAAGAGGGTATAAGGGTTGAGGGATTAAGGTTGAAGGTTTGAGCGTTGATGATTGAGGGATTAATAGGTTATAGGGTTGAAGGATTGAGGGTTAAGGGATTAATAGGGTAAAGGGGTAGACGGATTAGGGCTGAAGGGTTTAGGGTTGAGCATTGAGCGTTGAGGGATTAAGAGGGTATAGGGTTGAAGGATTGGGGGTTGAGCGATGAGGGATTAAGAGGGTATAGGGGTCGATGGATTAGGGTTTAAGGGTTGAGGGTTGAGGGTTGAGGAATTAAGAGGGTATAGGGGTTCGGGGATTAGGGTTTAGGAGTTGAGGGTTTTGGGATTAAGAAGGTATAGGGGTAGAGGGATTAGGGTTGAAGGGTTGAGGGTTTAGCTATGACGGTTGAGGGATTAATACGGTATAGGGGTAGACTGATTAGGGTTGAAGGGTTGAGGGTTGAGCATTGAGGGATTAAGAGGGTATATGGGTCAAGGTATTAGGGTTTAAGGGTTTGAGAGTTGAGGGCTGAGGTTTTAAGAGAGTATAGGTGTTGAGGGATTAGGGTTTAAGGGTTGAGGGTCCAGGGTTCAGGGATTAAGAGGGTATAGGAGTTGAAGGATTATGGTTGAAGGGTTGAGGGATTAGCATTGAAGGGTTTAGGGTAGAGTGTTCAGGGTTGAGGGATTAAGAGGGTATAGGGGTAGAGGGATTATGGTTGAAGTGTTTAGGGTTGAGCATTAAGGGTTGAGGGTTGAGCATTGAGGGATTAAGAGGGCATAGGGGTTAAGGGATTAAGGTTTAAGGGTTGAGGGTTGAGGGTTGAGGGTTGAGGGATTTAGAGGGTATAGGGGTTAAGGGACTAGGGTTTCAAGGTTGAGGGGTCATGGTTGAGGTTTGAGAGATTAAGAGGGTATAGGGGTTGAGGTATTAGGGTTTAAGGGTTGAGGGTTCAACGATTAAGATGGCATAGGGGTTGAGGGATGAGGATTGAATGGTTGAGGGTTGAGCGTTGAGGGTTGAGTGATTAGTAGGGTATAGGGGTAGAGGTATGAGGGTTGAATCATTGAGGGTTGAGGGATTAGGGTTGAAGGGTTTAGGGTTGGGCGTCGAGGGTTGAGGGATTAGGGTTGAAGGGTTTAGGTTTGAGGGTTGAGGGATTAAGAGGGTATAACTGTTGAGGGGTTAGGATTTAAGGGTTGAGGGTTGAGGGTGGAGGGTTGAGGATTGAGGGTTGAGGGTTGAGGGTTGAGGGATTAAGATGGTAAAGGGTTTTAGGGATTAGGGTTTAAGGGTTTAGGGTTGAGGGATTAAGAGGGTATAGGGGTAGAGGGATTGGGGTTGAAGGGTTGAGGGTTGAGGGATTAGGGTTTATGGGTTGAGTGTTCAGTGTTGAGGGATTAAGAGGGTATAGCAGTTCAGGGATTAGGGTCTAAGGGTTGAGGGTTGAGGGTTGAGGGATTAAGAGGGTATAGGGGTTGAGGAATTAGGGTTGAAGGGTTGATGGTTATGTGTTGAGGGATTAAGATGGTATAGGGGTTCAGGGATTATGGTTTAAGGGTTGAGGGTTGAGGGATTATGGTTTGAGGGTTGAGGGTTGAGGGTTGAGGGATCAAGAGTGTATAGGGGTTGAGGGATTAGGGTTTAAGGGTTGATGGTTGAGCGTTGAGGGTTGAGGGCTTAATAGGGTATAGGGGCAGAGCATTACTGTTGAAGGGTTTAGTGTTAAGCGTTGAGTGTTGAGTGTTGATGGATTAAGAGGGTATAGTGGTTTAGGGATTAGGTTTGAAGGGTTGAGGGTTTAAGAGGGTATATGGTCTGGGAGATTAGGCTTTAAGGGTTGAGGGTTGAGGGTTGATGGATTAAGACGATAAAGGGGTTAAGGGATTAGGGTTTGAGGGTTGAGGTTTGAGGGATTAAAAGAGTGTAGGGGTAGAGGGATTAGGGTTGAAGGGATGAGGGTTGAGTGTTGAGGGTTGAGAGATTAATAGTGCATAGGGGCAGAGGGATTAGGGTTGAAGGGTCGAAGGTTGTGCATTGAGGGATTTAGAGGGTATAAGGGTTCAAGGATTACCATTTAAGGGTTAAGGGTTGATGGATGAGGGATTAAGAGGGTATAGGTGTTGAGGGATTAGGGTTTAAGGGTTGAGCATTGAGGGTTGAGGGATTAAGAGGGTATAGGTGTTGAGGGACTAGGGTTTAAGGGTTGAGAGTTCAAGGTTCAGGGATTAATTGGGTATCGGGGTTGAGGGATTATGGTTGAAGGGTTGAGGGTTGATCATTGAGGGTTGAGAGATTAATAGGGTATAGGGGTACAGGGATTGGGGTTGAAGGGTTAGGGTTGAGAATTGAGGGTAGAGGGATTAATAGGGTATAGGGGTAGAGAGATTAGGGTTGAAGGGTTGAGGTTTGAGCGTTGAGGGTTGAGCGATTAATAGGGTTAAGGGTTAGAGGGATTACGGTTGAAGGGTTGAGGGTTAAGTGTTGAGGGATTAAGAGAGTATAGTGGTTCAAGGATTAGGGTTTAAGGGTTGAAATTTTACGGTTGATATTTGAGGGTTGAGGGTTGAGCGATTAAGAGGGAATAGGGGTAGAGGGATTAGGGTTTAAGGGTTGAGGGTTGAGGGTTGAGGGATAAAGAGGGTATGGGGGTTGAGGGATTAGGGTTTAAGGGTTGAGGGTTTAGGGATTAAGGAGGTATAGGGGTTGAGGGATTAGGGTTGAAGGTTTGAGGGTTGAGCATTGAGCAATTAATAGGGTATCGGAGTAGAGGGATTATGGTTGAAGGGTTGAGGGTTGAGGGTTGAGGGATTAAGAGGGTTGAGGGGTTGAGGGATTAGGGTTTAAGGGTTGTGGGTTGAGGGTTGAGGGATTAAGAGGGTATAGGGGTTCATGGATTAGGGTTTAGGGTTTAGGGTTGAGGGATTAAGAGGGTATAGGGGTAGAGGGATTATGGTTGAAGGGTTGAGGGTTGAGCGTTGAGGGATTAAGAGGGTACAGGGGTTCAAGGATTAGGTTTGAAGGGTTTAGGGTTGAGGTTTGAGGGATTAAGAGGGTATAGGGGTTGAGGGATTAGGGTTTAAGGGTTGTGGGTTGAGGGCTAAGGGATTAAGAGGGTATAGGGGTTCATGGATTAGGGTTTAAAGGTTCAGGGTTGAGGGATGAAGAGGGTATAGTGGTAGAGGGATTAGGGTTGAAGGGTTGAGGGTTGAGCATTGAGCACTGATGGATTAATAGGGTATAGGGGTAGAGGGATTAGGGTTGAAGGGTTGAGGGTTGAGCGTTCAGGGGTTAACAGGGTATAGGGGTTCAAGGATTAGGGTTTAAGGTTTAAGGGTTGAGGGTTGAGGGATTAAGAGGGTATAGGGGTTGAGTGATTAGGGTTGAAGGGTCGAGGGTTGAGCATTGAGGGATAAAGAGGGTATAGGGGTTTAGGGATTATGGTTTAAGTGTTGAGGGTTGAGGGTTGAGTGATTAAGAGGGTATAGGGGTTGACAGATTAGGGTTTAAGGGTTGAGGGATTAAGAGGGTCTAGGGGTTGAGGGATTGGGGATTAACGGTTGAAGGTTGAGCATTGAGTGATCAAGAGGTTCTAGGGGTTGAGGGATTAGATGTTAAGGGTTCAGGGTTTAGGGTTCAGGGATTAAGAGGTTATAGGGGTTGAGGGATTATTATTTAAGGGTTGAGGGTTGAGCATTGAGGGTTGAGGGATTAAGAGGGTATTGGGGTAGAGGGATTGGTGTTGAAGGGTTGAGGAGTGAGCATTGAGGGTTGAGGGATTAAGAGGGTGTAGGGGTTCAAGGATTAGGGTTGAAGGGTTGAGGGTTGAGGGATTAAGAGTGTATAGGGGTACAGGGATTACGGTTGAAGGGTTGAGGGTTGATGGTTGAGGGATTATGATTCTCCCTTCCTCTCTATCTCCCACTATCCCCTTCTCCCACTCTCTCCCACTCTGTCTTTCTCCCACTCTCCCCTTCTCCCACTCTCCCACTCTCTCCCTCCCTCTCTCTCCCATACTCTCTTTCTGCCACTCTCCCACTCTCTCCCTCCCTCTCTTTATCCCACTTTCCCCCTCTCTCCCTCCCTCTCTATCTGGCACTCTCTCCCACACCCTCTTTCTCCCACTCTCCCCTTCTCTTACTCTCCCACTCTCTCCCTACCTCTCTTTCTCCCACTCCCCCCCTCTCTCCCTCCCTCCATTTCAAAGTCTAGTTTTTTAGGTATGTGAAATCTTTACACTTTTGAAGGGTCTAGGGTTGAAGCGTTTAGGGTTGAGGGTTGAGTGTTGATGGATTAAGAATGTATAGCAGTTAAGGGATTAGGGTTGAAGGGTTGAGGGTTGAGGGTTGAGGGATTAAGAGGGTATAGGGGTTGAGGGATTAGAGTTTAAGGGCTGAGGGTTAAGGGTTAAGGGATTAAGAGGGTATAGGGGTTTGGGGATTAGGTTTTAAGGGTTGAGGGTTCAGGGATTAAGAGGGTATAGGGATAAATGGATTAGGGTTGAAGGGTTGAGGGTTGAGCATTGAGGATTGAGGTATTAATAGGGTATAGGGGTAGAGGGATTAGGGTTGAAGGGTTGAGCATGAGGGATTAAAAGGGTATAGGGGTTTAGGGATTAGGGTTTAAGGATTTTGGGTTGAGGGTTGATGGATTAAGAGGGTATAGGGTTGAAGGGTTGAGGGTTGTGTGTTTAGGAATTAAGAGGCTATAGAGGTTCAAGGATTATGGTTTAAGGGTTTAGGGTTGAGGGTTGAGGGATTAAGAGGGTATAGGGGTTGAGGGATTAGGGTTTAAGGGTTGAGGGATTAAGAGGGTTGATTGGTTGAGGGATTATAGTTTAAGGGTTGAGGGTTTGAGGGATTCAGAGGGTATAGGGGTTGAGGGATTAGGGATTAAGGGTTGAGGGTTGAGGGTTAAGGGATCAAGAGGGTATAGGGGTTGAGGGATTAGGGTTTAAGGGTTGAGGGTTGAGTGTTTAGGGATTAAGAGGTTATAGGGGTAGAGGTATTAGGGTTGAAGGGTTAAGGGTTGAGCATTGAGGGTTGAGGGTTGAGGGATTAGGGTTGAGGAATTAATAGGGTATAGGGGTATTGGGATTAGTGTTGAAGGGTTTAGGGTTGAGTGTTGAGGGTTGATGGATTAAGAGGGTATAGGGGTTGAGGGAGTAGGGTTGAAGGGTTGAGGGATTAAGAGGGTATGGGGGTTGAGGGATTAGGGTTTAATGGTTGAGGGTTGAGGATTTAGGGATTAAGAGGGTATAGGGATTCAGGGAATAGGGTTTAAGGGTTTAGGGTTTAGGGATTAAGAGGGTATAGGGATTAGGGTTGAAGGGTTGAGGGTTGAGCATTGAGGATTGAGGGATTAATAGGGTATAGGGGTATAGGGATTAGGGTTGAAGGGTACAAGGTTGAGCATTGATGGATTAAGAGGGTTTAGGGGTTCAAGGATTTCCATTTAAGGGTTGAGGGTTGAGGGTTAAGGGATTAGGGTTTGAGGGTTGAGGGTTGAGAGATGAGGGTTGAGGGTTGAGGATTGAGGGTTGAGGGTTGAGTGTTGAGGGTTGAGGGTTGAGGGTTTAAGAGGGTATAGGGGTTGAGGGATTAGGGTTTAAGGGTTGAGCGTTCATGGATTAAGAGTGTATAGGGGTTGAGTTATTAGGGGTCAAGGGTTTATGGTTGAGCGTTGAGGGTTGAGCAATTAATAGGTTATAGTTGTATATGGATTAGGGTTGAAGGGTTGAAGGCTGGGGGATTAATAGGGTATAGGGGTAGAGGGATTACAATTGAAGGGTTTAGGGTTGAGCATTGAGGGTTGATGGATTAAGAGGGTATAGTGGTAAAGGGATTAGGGTTGAAGGGTTTAGGGTTGAGGGTTGAGGGATTAAGAGGGTATAGGGGTTGAGGGATTAGGGTTTAAGGGTTGAGGGTTGAGGGTTAAGGGATTAAGAGGGTATAAGGGTTCAGGGATTAGGGTTTAAGGGTTGAGGGTTGAGGGATTAAGAGAGTATAGGGGTAGAGGGATTAGGGTTGAAAGGTTGAGGGTTGAGCATTGAGCGTTGAGAGATTAATTGGGTATAGGGGTAGAGCGATTAGGGTTGAAGGGTTGAGGGTTGAGAATTGAGGGATTAAGAGCGTATAGTGATTAAGAGTGTATAGGGGTTCAGGTATTATGGTTTAAGTGTTGAGGGTTGAGGCTTGAGGGATTAAGAGGGTATAGGGGTTGAGGGATTAGGGTTTAAGGGTTGAGGGTCCAGGGTTCTGGGATTAAGAGGGTATAGGAGTTGAAGGATTATGGTTGAAGGGTTGAGGGTTGAGCATTGAGGGTTGAGGGATTAATATGGTATAGTGGTGGAGGGATTAGCATTGAAGGGTTGAGGGTAGAGTGTTGAGGGTTGAGGGATTAAGAGCGTATAGGGGTAGAGGGATAACGGTTGAAGGGTTTAGGCTTGAACATTGAGGGTTGAGGGATTAGCATTGCAGGGTTGAGGGATTAGCATTGCAGGGTTGAGGGATTAAGAGGCTATAGGGGTTAAGGGATTAGGGTTTAAGGGTTGAGGGTTGAGGGTTGAGGGTTGAGGGTTGAGGGTTGAGGGATTTAGAGGGTATAGGGGTCAAGGGATTAGGGTTTCAAGGTTGAGGGTTGATGGTTGAGGGTTGATGGATTAAGAGGGTATAGCGGTTAAGGGATTAGGGTTGAAGGGTTTAGGTTTGAACATTGAGGGTTGAGGGATTAGGGTTGTAGGGTTGAGGGTTGAGCACTGAGGATTGATAGATTAATAGGGTATAGGGGTAGAGGGATTAGGGTTGAAGGGTCGAAGGTTGAGCATTGAGGGATTAAGAGGGTATAGGGGTTCAGGGATTACCATTTAAGGGTTGAGGGTTGAGGGTTAAGGGATTAAGAGGGTATAGGGGTTGAGGGATTAGGGTATGAGAGTTGAGGGTTGAGGGTTGAGGGTTGAGGGTTGAGGGTTGAGGATTGAGGGTTGAGGGTTGAGAGTTGAGGGTTGAGTGTTGAGGGTTGAGGTTTGAGGGTTTAAGAGGGTATAGGGGTTGAGGGATTAGGGTTTAAGGGTTGAGGGTTCATGGATTAAGAGTGTATAGGGGTTAAGGGTTTATGGTTGAGCATTGAGAGTTGAGCGATTAATAGGGTATAGTGGTATAGGGATTAGGGTTGAAGGGTTGAAGTCTGAGGGATTAATAGGGTATAGGGGTAGAGGGATTATAGTTGAAGGGTTTAGGGTTGAGTGTTGAGGGTTGATGGATAAAGAGGGGATAGTGGTTAAGGGATTAGGGTTGAAGGGTTTAGGGTTGAGGGTTGAGGGATTAAGAGGGTATAGGGGTTGAGGGATTAGGGTTTAAGGTTTGAGGGTTGAGGGTTAAGGGATTAAGAGGGTATAAGGGTTCAAGGATTAGGGTTTAAGGGTTGAGGGTTGAGGGATTAAGAGAGTATAGGGATAGAGGGACTAGGGTTGAAGGGTTGAGGGTTGAGCGTTGAGCATTGAGGGATTAATCAGGTATAGGGGTAGAGGGATTAGAGTTGAAGGGTTGAGGGTTGAGAATTGAGGGATTAAGAGGGTATATTGGTTCAGGGATTAGGGTTTAAGGGCTGACTATTGAGGGTTGAGGAATTATGAGGGTATAGGGGTTGAGGGATTAAGGTTGAAGGGTTGACGGTTGAGAGTTGAGGTATTAAGAGGATATAGGGTTTTAGGGATTTACGTTGAAGGGTTGAGGGTTGAGGGTTGAGGGATTAAAAGGGTATAAGGGTTGAGGGATTAGGGTTTAAGGGTTGAGTGGCCAAGGATTAAGAGGGTATAGGAGTTGAGGGTTGTGTGTTGAGGAATTAAGAAGGTATAGGGGTTCAGGGATTATGGTTTAAGGGTTGAGGGTCGAGGGTTGAGGGATTAAGAGGGTATAGGGGTTGAGGGATTAGGGTTTAAGGGTTGAGGGATAATATTTTAAGGGTTGAGGGTTGAGGCATTAAGAGCGTATAGGGGTTGAGGGATTAGGGATTAAAGGTTGACGGTTGAGGGTTGAGGGATCCAGAGGGTATAGGGGTTGAGGGATTAGGGTGTTAGGGTTGAGGGTTGAGTGTTCAGGGATTAAGAGGTTATAGGGTTTGAGGGATTAGGGTTGAAGGGTTGAGGGATTAACAGGGTATAGGGGTAGAGGGATTAGGGTTGAAGGGTTGAGGGTTGAGGGATTAATAGGGTATAGGCATATAGGGATTAGTGTTGAAGGGTTTAGGTTTGAGCGTTGAGGGTTGATGGGTTAAGAGGGTATAGGGGTTTAGGGATTAGGGTTGAAGGGTTGAGAAATTAAGAGGGTATAGGGGTTGAGGGATTAAGAGGTTATAGGGATTCAGGGAATAGGGTTTAAGGCTTGAGGGTTGAGGGATTAAGAGGATATAGGGGTAGAGGGATTAGGGTTGAAGGGTTGAGGGTTGAGCATTGAGGATTGAGGGATTAAAAGGGTATAGGGGTAGAGGGATTAGGGTTGAAGGGTCAACGGTTGAGCATTGAGGGATTAAGAGGGTATAGGGGTTCATGGATTACCATTTAAGGGTTGAGGGTTGAGGGTTAAGGGATTAAGAGGCTATAGGGGTTGAGGGATTAGGGTTTAAGGGTTAAGGGTTGAGGGTTGAGGGTTGAGGGTTGAGGGTTGAGGGTTGAGGGTTGGTAGTTCAGGGTTGAGGGTTGAGGGATTAATAGGGTATAGGGGTTGAGGGATTAGGGTTTAGGGGTTGAGGGTTGATGGAATAAGAGGGTATAGGGGTTGAGGGATTAGGGGTTAGGGGATGATGGTTGAGCATTGAGGGTTGAGGGATTAATAGGGTGTAGGGGTATAGGGATTAGGGTTGAAGGGTTGAAGGTTGAGGGATTATAGTGTAAGGGTTTAGGGTTGAGCATTGAGGGTTGATGGATTAAGAGGGTATAGTGGTTAAGGGATTAGGGTTGAAGGGTTTAGTGTTGAGGTTTGAGGGATTAAGAGGGTATAGGGGTTGAGGGATTATGGTTTAAGGGTTTAGTGTTGAGGGTTAAGGGATTAAGAGGGTAGAAGGGTTAGGGGATTAGGGTTTAAGGGTTGAGGGTTGAGGGATTAAGAGGGTATAGGGGTAGAGGGATTAGGGTTCAAGGGTTGAAGGGTTGAGGGTTGAGCATTGAGTGTTGAGGTATTAATAGGGTATAGGGGTAGAGAGAATAGGGTTGAAGGGTTGAGGGTTGAACATTGAGGGATTAAGAGGCTATATTGTTTCAGGGATTAGGGTTTAAGGGTTGAGGGTTGAGGGTTGAAGAATTAAGATGGTATAGGGGTTGAGGGATTAGGGTTGAAGGGTTGACAGTTGAGCGTTGAGGTATTAAGAGGGTATAGGGGTTCAGGGATTTGGGTTTAAGGGTTGAGGGTTAAGGGTTGAGGGATTAAGAGGGTATCAGGATTGAGGGATTAGGGTTTAAGGGTTCAGTGTCGAGGGATTAAGAGGGTATAGGGGTTGAGGGATTAGGGTTGAAGGGTTGAGCATTGATGGTTGAGTGATTAATAGGGTATAGGGTTAGAGGGACTAGGGTTGAAGGATTGAGGGTTAAGGGATTAATAGGGTAAAGGGGTAGACAAATTAGGGTTGAAGGGTTTAGGGTTGAGCGTTGAGTGTTGAGGGATTAAGAGGGTATAGGGGTTCAAGGATTAGGGTTGAAGGATTGAGGGTTGAGGGATGAGGGATTAAGAGGGTATAGGGGTTGAGGGATCAGGGTTTAAGGGTTGAGGGTTTAGGGTTGAGGGATTAAGAGGGTATAGGGTTTTAGGGATTAGGGTTTAGGAATTGAGGGTTTGGGGATTAAGAGGGTATAGGGTAGAGGGATTAGGGTTGAAGGGTTGAGGGATTAATATGGTATAGGGGTAGACTGATTAGGGTTGAAGGGTTGAGGGTTGAGCATTGAGGGATTAAGAGGGTATAGGGGTTTAGGTATTATGGTTTAAGTGTTGAGGGTTGAGGATTGAGGGATTAAGAGGGTATAGGGGTTGAGGGATTAGGGTTTAAGGGTTGAGCATCCAGGGTTTTGGGATTAAGAGGGTATAGGAGTTGAAGGATCATGGTTGAAGGGTTGAGGGTTGAGTGTTGAGGGTTGAGGGATTAATATGGTATAGGGGTGGAGGGATTAGCATTGAAGGGTTGAGGGTAGAGTGTTGAGGGTTGAGGGATTAAGAGGGTATAGGGGTAGAGGGATTACGGTTGAAGGGTTTAGGGTTGAACATCGAGGGTTGAGGGATTAGGGTTGTAGGGTTGAGGGATTAAGAGGCTATAGGGGTTAAGGGATTAGGGTTTAAGGGTTGAGGGTTGAGGGTTGAGGGTTGAGTGTTGGGGGTTGAGGGTTGAGGGATTTAGAGGGTATAGGGGTCAAGGGATTAGGGTTTCAAGGTTGAGGGTTGATGGTTGAGGGTTGATGGTTGAGGGTTGATGGATTAAGAGGGTATAGCGGTTAAGGGATTAGGGTTGAAGGTTGAGGGATTAGGGTTTAAGTGTTGAGGGTTGATGGTTAAGGGATTAAGAGGGTATAACTGTTCAGGGATTAGGGTTTAAGGGTTGAGTGTCCAGGTATTAAGAGGGTATAGGGGTTGATGGATTAGGGTTGAAGGGTTGAGAATTGATGGTTGAGGGATTAATAGTGTATAGGGTTAGAGGGATTATGGTTGAAGGATTGAGGGTTAAGGGATTAATAGGGTAAAGGGGTAGACGGATTAGGGTTGAAGGGTTTAGGGTTGAGTGTAGATCTTTGAGGGATTAAGAGGGTATAGGGGTTCAGGGATTAGGGTTGAAGGATTGAGGGTTGAGGGATGAGGGATTAAGAGGGTATAGGGGTTGAGGGATTAGGGTTTAAGGGTTGAGGGTTTAGGGTTGATGGATTAAGAGGGTATAGGGTTTCAGGGATTAGGGTTTAGGAGTTGATGGTTTTGGGATTAAGAGGGTATAGGGTAGAGGGATTAGGGTTGAAGGGTTGAGGGTTTAGCTATGAGGGATGAGGGATTAAGAGGGTATAGGGGTTGAGGGACTAGGGTTTAAGGGTTGAGGGTTTAGGTTTGAGGGATTAAGAGGGTATAGGGTTTCAGGGAATAGGGTTTAGGAATTGAGGGTTTTTGGATTAAGAGGGTATAGGGTAGAGGGATTAGGGTTGAAGGGTTGAGGGTTTAGCTATGAGGGTTGAGGGATTAATTTGGTATAGGGGTAGACTGATTAGGGTTGAAGGGTTGAGGGTTGAGCATTGAGGGATTAAGAGGGTGTAGGGGTTCAGGTATTAGGGTTTAAGGGTTGAGGGCTGAGGGTTGAGGGCTTAAGAGGGTATAGGGGTTGAGGGATTAGGGTTTAAGGGTTGAGGGTCTAGGGTTCAGGGATTAAGAGAGTATAGGAGTTGAAGTATTATGGTTAAAGGGTTGAGGGATTAATATGGTATAGGGGTGGATGGATTAGCGTTGAAGGGTTGAGGGTAGAGTGTTGAGGGTTGAGGGATTAAGAGGGTATAGGGGTAGAGGGATTATGGTTGAAGGGTTTAGGGTTGAGAGTTGAGGGTTGAGCATTGAGGGTTGAGGGATTAGGGTTGCAGGGTTGAGGGTTCAGTGTTGAGGGATTAAGAGGCTATAGGGGTTAAGGGATTAGGGTGTAAGGGTTGAGGGTTGAGGGTTGAGGGTTGATGGATTTAGAGGGTACAGGGGTTAAGGGATTAGGGTTTCAAGGTTGAGGGTTGATGGTTGAGGGTTGAGAGATGAAGAGGGTATAGGGGTTGAAGGATTAGGGTTTAAGGGTTGAGGGTTCAGGGATTAAGAGGGTATAGGGGTTGAGGGATTAGGGTTTAAGGGTTGAGGGTTGATTGTTGAGGGTTGAGCGATTAGTAGGAGATAGGGGTAGAGGGATTAATAGGGTATAGGGGTAGAGGGATTAGGGTTGAAGGGTTTAGGGTTGAGCGGTGAAGGTTGAGAGATTAAGAGGGTATAGGGGTTTAGGGATTAGGGTTGATGGGTTTAGGTTTGAGGGTTTAGGGATTAAGAGGGTATAAGTGTTGAGGGGTTAGGGTTTAAGGGTTGAGGGTTGAGGGGTGAGGGTTGAGGGTTGAGGGTTGAGGGTTGATTGTTGAGGGATTAAGAGGGTATAGGGTTTTAGCGATTAGTGTTTAAGGGTTTAGGGTTGAGGGATTAAGAGGGTATAGGGTTAGAGGGATTGTGGTTGAAGGGTTGAGGGTTGAACATTGAGCGTTGCGAGATTAATAGGGTATAGGGGTAGAGGGATTAGGGTTTAAGGGTTGAGGGTTGAGCATTGAGGAATTAAGAGGGTATAGCGGTTCAGGGATTAGGGTCTAAGGGTTGAGGGTTGAGGGATTAAGAGGGTATAGGGGTTGAGGAATTAGGGTTGAAGATTTTAATATTGTGCGTTGATGGATTAAGATGGTATAGGGGTTCAAGGATTATGGTTTAAATGTTGACGGTTGAGGATTGAGGGATTAAGAGGGTATAGGGGTTGAGGGATTAGGGTTTAAGGGTTTAGGGGTTAAGAGGGTATAAGGGTTGAGGAATTAGGGTTTAAGTGTTGAGGGTTGATATATTAAGAGCGTATAGGGGTTGAGGGATTAGGGATTAAGGGTTGAGGTTTGAGGGTTGAGGGTTGAGGGATCAAGAGGGTATACGGGTTGAGGGATTAGGGTTTAAGGGTTGAGGGTGGAGTGTTCAAGGATTAAGAGGGTATAGGGGTTGAGGGATTAGGGTTTAAGGGTTGATGGTTGAGCGTTGAGGGTGGAGGGATTAATAGGGTATAGGGGTAGAGGGATTAGGGTTGAAGGGTTGAGGGTTGAGGGATTAATAGGGTATAGGGGTAGAGGGACTAGGGTTGAAGGGTTTAGGGTTAAGTGTTGAGGGTTGATGGATTAAGAGTGTATATGAGTTTAGGGATTAGGGTTGAAGGGTTGAGCGTTGAGGGTTGCGGGATAAAGAGGGTATATGGGTTGAGAGATTAGGGTTTAAGGGTTGAGGGTTGATGGTTGAGGGATTAAGGGGGTAAAGGGGTTGAGGGATTAGGGTTTAAGGGTTGAGGGTTGAGGGATTAATAGTGTATAGGGGTAGAGGGATTATGGTTGAAGGGTTGAGGGATTAATAGGGTATAGGGTTAGAGGGATTAGGGTTGAAGGGTTGAGGGTTAAGCGTTGAGGGATTAAGAGGGTATAGCAGTTCAGGGATTAGGGTTTAAGGGTTGAGGGTTGAGGGTTGAGCTTTGAGGGTTGAGGGTTGAGGGATTAAGAGGGTATAGGTGTAGAGGGATTAGGGTTTAATGGTTGAGGGTTGAAGGTTGAGGGTTGAGGGTTGAGGGATCAAGAGGGTATAGGGGTTGAGGGATTAGGTTTTAAGGGTTGAGGGTTCAGGGATTAAGAGGGTATAGGGGTTGAGGGATTAGGGTTGAAGGTTTGAGGGTTCAGGAATTAATAGGGTTTAGGAGTAGAGGGATTATTGTTAAAGGGTTGAGGGGTTTACAGTTGAGCATTGAGGGTTTAGGGATTAGGGTTGAAGGGTTTAGGGTTGAGGGTTGAGGGATTAAGAGGGTATAGTGGTTGAGGGATTAGGGTTTAAGGGTTGTGGGTTGATGGTTGAGGGATTAAGAGGGTATAGGTTGAAGGGTTGAGGGTTGAGCGTTGAGGGATAAAGGGGGTATAAGGGTTCAGGGATTATGGTTGGAGGGTTGAGGGTTGAGAGTTGAGAGATTAAGAGGGTATTGGGGTTGACGGACTAGGGTTTAAGGGTTGATGGATTAAGAGGGTATAGGGATTGAGGGATTATGGTCTAAGGGTTGAGGATTGAGGGATTAAGAGGTTATAAGGGTTGAGGGATTAGGGATTAAGGGTTGAGGGTTGAGCATTGAGGGATCAAGAGGCTATAGGGGTTGAGGGATTAGGGTTTAAGGGTTGAGGGTTGAGGGTTGAGGGATTAAGAGGATATGGGGGTTGAGGGTTGAGCATTGAGGGTTGAGGGATTAAGAGGGTATTGGGGTAGAGGGATTGGGGTTGAGGGGTTGGGGGTTGACCGTTGAGGGTTGAGGGATTAATAGGGTATAGGGGTTCAAGGATTAGGGTTGAAGGGTTGAGGGTATAGGGGTAGAGTGATTAGGGTTGAAGGGTTGAGGTTTGAGGGTTGAGAGATTATGATTCCTCCTCCCTCTCTATCTCTCTCCCTTCTTCTCCCACTCTCTCCCACTCTCCCACTCTCTTCTTTCTCCCACTCTCCTCCCTCTCTCCCTCCCTCTCACTCTCCCACTCTCTCCCCCCCTCTCTCCCTCCCTCTCTTTCTCCCACTTTCCCTCTCTCCCACTCTCTTTCTCTCTCCCTCCCTCTCTTTATCCCCTCTCCCCCTCTCTCCCTCCCTCTCTATCTCCCACTCTCTCCCACACTCTCTTTCTCCCACTCTCCCTTCTCCCACAATCCCACTCCCTCCCTCCCTCTCTTTCTCCCACTATCTCTTTCTCCCCCTCTCCCTTTCCCTCGCTCTCTCCCTCTTTCTCTCCCACTCCATCTCCCTCCCTCTCTCCCTATTTTTCTCCCACTCTCTCTTTATTCCCCTCTCCCTCGCTCTCCCTCTCTCCCTCACACACACAGACTCACCTCTATCTCTTCTACTATAAGGGTGAAGGGGACAGATATAGAATTAGGATAGAGGGTATAGACAAAGAGGGAGAAACTAAATATATTAAGAAAACCATATTTCACATAACACGCTCACATTATAATGCAAGCACATGTTGTACTCCACTAAAAATGGTAAAAAATTCTATATACCCATGATTTCAATGCCTACAGTCTACATATTCCCTTGGTTCTGCATGTGCTTCGACAAAAAGTTGCTTTTTGATGATGTTGTGAAGTGTGCAAGCATATTTTTCACATTCCATCACCTTTTCCATGAAATTTCTACCACCTTTGCATGAAATAGCAGAGTTTCCATGTTGAAAGACATATAGTATCAATTGAAGTTTGGAGGGGAGCAAGCTTTTGAAAAATTCGAATTGTTGTGGAGTTTGAAGAAATAAGAAGCTCTTAGCTAAGGCTACATAATTGGGTTGAACTCCTCCATTTGAAAGTCTGGTTTTTTAGGTATGTGAAATCTTTACACATTTTCTTTCATTCTATTATGGCTTGCTTTCATTTTTGTTTGTCATTATAATTTATAGCCTTACGTTGTCATTGTAACTATATTTCCCTTCACAACACATTTGATTCATATACTCAAATTAGCATAACGAGTTCCCAATTCCTTAAGGACCTTCAAAACACCTTGAAAATCTTTAAAATAACTGATTACAATCAACTAGATTCCTAAAAACATAAACCAATGATATTTCATTCACAACTTGTCTTAAATCTTCCATAATGGCACCATTGTTTACAAACACAAACTATAATTCTTAAGGCACAACGAAACCATTATTTGCCTAAGAAATATTTGTTTGAGTTAGTACAACAAAAATAAAACCTTTCAGAAGTCTTCCCTTACACACAAACTTAGTTCCTTTGTTCACTGTCCACATTAATAGTAGCCAAGCATCTACAAACTATCACATGTATCTCCCAAACCATGCACACACTTCAGACTGTGATACTCATTTTTGATGCAGAGTTAGAGGACCCAAAACCATTCAGGATGTCAACTTGTGTTCAAGAGGCATCTAACAAGATTAAAAAGGCCTAATGGAGCAATCCCAACACTCCTCCAAGTTGGACAACAAACAAAAACACTATTTCCCACTTTCACCCTTGGAATCTAGTAGTAGTGCAAAACCAGTTTTGGGCCCTTAACTCCAAAAAAATAGGAAAATAAAAGAATGATTCTAGCACCCATTTTAGAGTTGCAATACATACCTTAACCCATCACATGACTCCTTTGGGAAAACTTTAAGAAAATTGACCTTTTCACTGTTTTAGGCCTCCAAGTATGCCAATTTTACAAAGCAACTACCCTTAGATCCTCACACCAGACTTCCAAACCAAAAAATAGTCTTTAATTAGGTCTCAAAACAAGATATTTGCTAGGTCTTAGGACCATACCCACTCAACTAAGCTTCCAATACAAAAACCCCCATTTTTCAATGCAAAGAGGGAGGTTTATAGAAAATACTATACTCGGGCCTTCCCTAACCATTCCAAAGAATCAAACATCTTCAAAATACCCTACACAAGGTCAAAAGTTCATTACATAGACCACTCCAACAATTTTTCAAAATCACTCCTTTGTCCCTCAAATTCTCATGGAAAAGTGCTTGTTTCAGCCTAAGAACCCCATCCTATTGTCATTAGTTTCATTTCAAGGCATGTTAAACAATAAAATATGCTACTCTAAAAGTTTACATGCCATCCCATTGAGAAAAAATTCATAACAGTAGGTGGGATGGTCGTTTCATAATTAAATCCTACTCAAACCCTTGACTGGCTTGAAATGAGCAATTTCAAAAAATTATCAATTGCTCCCTTCAAATGTATTGTTAAACCCTTAGAACTGACACATTAGAGAGTTAAGACATGTGCCTAAAATATTCTATTTGGTTTGTATCAAGGGGAGGCTGTATAGATCCGTACAAGTGCAGGAATGTGCAAAAAAACCAATGAATTTATGGAAAACAACATTTTTTAATCATAAAAATGGATTTCAAAATGACCAATACTCCTCCCTTCGAGCCAATGGAGGTTATTTAAACCTTTTTCAATGACAACCAACTCCCCCCAATGCCTATAACCAACAAAAAACCACCTTTGAAAGCATATAAAAACTTTGTCTATGCTTCCATAGTTTGTACACATTTGTCTATGG
The DNA here is from genome assembly GCA_007115665.2 of Sequoiadendron giganteum. Classification (NCBI taxonomy): domain Eukaryota; kingdom Viridiplantae; phylum Streptophyta; class Pinopsida; order Cupressales; family Cupressaceae; genus Sequoiadendron; species Sequoiadendron giganteum. Next base: position 297,883,260 of record CM021102.1, read on the forward strand.
TAGGTTAACTTTTGTACACGATGATTGTAAGTATTATTTAAATGAATCCTTCAATGACATATATTTTTCAATTAACTTGAATGGATACATTTTTTAGGAACTAATATTCATCTCATTACCATGGTACAAATAAAATTATCCGCCATGCCAAAGAAAAAGACAAAGAGGAAACTAACAGACAAAGAGAATAAAACCTTCAAAGAAAATGAGAAAGTTTGGGTGGCGGCATATCGTGAAAAGAAGAAATTGGAAACGATTGATGAAAACAAGCAGATTGTAGAGGAAACTCAAAAAGAGAACAGAAATTGGCAGCACAACAGGCATGAATGCGAAAGCATTGTCGTAAGACAGATTCATATACCGTAGTTGGAGACTTACCCTCAACGACAAGTGAATATGAAGGGACACCATTAAGCACAAGAGAATATGGAGGGACACCATCTAGCACAATTGAATATGGATGGATACCATCTACTACAAGTGAATATGGAGGGACACCATGTACCACAAGTGAATATTGTTGGACACCATCCAACACATCTCAAGTTGAGAGTACATCATCACTCGGAATTGACGAAGAAGGTATGTCTTCTTCTCCACCCTTGATCGAAGGTACGCAATCTAGCCCACCTCAATTAAATATTGATGAAACTCCTAATGTTGAGATGTATGTACCTAGGAGAACACCACCAAGAATTTTGCATAGAAAGCCAAAGTATTTGATTAATATTGATGATGAGATTTTGCAGCACATGGAAGGTAATATTTCAACATGCGCTTGTAGAAGATATGTTGATAATATTTGGGAACGATTCTTTGAAAGGCTAAATGAGACTGCGAGATGTAAACTATTTGTTAAAATGACGCGGGGTGTAAAGTATAGGAACATCATCAAGACTCTTGGGTTGAGAACATTGAATGCATCGAGTGAAGAATCTAATGGATGCTTATGAGAGTGTGGGTAAGACCTCGTGCTCAAAGGATAATAATGTCACCGGATGTGTCATTACATTGACTTTGGTAAGTTGTCAAACAAAGAGAGCTCGTCTAATTAAAAATACTAGTGAACAAATGTGAATTAGTAGAAAAAAATTATCAAGAGCCATTCAAAGGTGGCAAAGAATTGAGGGAAATGATTCAAATGAATTATGGGCATTCTCGGGAAGACTGTAACGAAAAGATGAAGAAGTTGTCAAAGCCTTGAGAGCACTAATTGAAGAGTATTGGAAGAATAACACAAGGCCATCTCCAAATCAAAGGGATTTGGTAAGGAGAAGAATCGATAGTCGGAATCATGAGCCACATCCAAAGCATTTTTTGGATATGACTCAAACCCAATTTTTTCAAAAATTTGAAAATAATTATCCTCAAATTAGTATTTCTCAAATATTTTTTGAAATGCTTAAACCTTTTTATGTCAAGATAAATCACACATGCACTACTTGTTGTAGACTCCATATTGAATTTTCTAACCATTATGATGTTTATCACTCTATATGTTTATATTTGCATACTAACAATGTTTTGTAGTATTGTGGCATATACAAGCCCCACCAAAATCTTCAAGAGAGTTCTTATCAAAAAAATTATGTGAAATAGAGGATGGCCAGATATTCTATAGGACAACATGCTTGGATGGTTCATGTGAGCGTTGCGGTGGCTTCCAGCATATGCTAGTATGTCAGAATATGAAAAGCACAAATGAGGTGGGACAAAAACTAGTAGAGTTCAAGAAGTATAAAACCGTGGCATATGCTACAAAAGATGGGTCTCAAGAAAAAAGGTGTAAGTTGGTTATTGAGAAAATTCTGGTGTACCAATTTATGACCACATTTCGTCAAAATATACTATCTGAGTATGCAATTCATACCCATAGAGCCCGATGGTTGGACACGCAATTCAAGCTATGCAAGGAATCCTTTCTAGTTGGAAGCATAGTATCCATGTTTGACTTTGCGGAGAACTACACTCTACAACCACAACATGAGGTGCAGTCAAAGTATTAAAAATCCACACAAGTTTTGATATTTTTGCACATAGCATTCATTCATGCATCTGATAGTACAAATGAGCAAAGGAAGGTATTGAGGGAGTACCACTTTTATATTAGTGATGATCGCACACATTCTCTAGAGTTCATGCAAGGTTGCTTCCAGATGTTCTATAGTGGTTTGGCTCAAAGGGGCATAGAATATGATTGACATATAATATGGTCTGATAACTGTGCATCACAGTTCAAGAACTCGTGCATGTTCTACTGGTTGTGCAGGATGCATGTCATTATAGGTGTTCAACATATGTGGAAATTTTGTGAGGCCGATGATGGTGCAGGAGCATGCATGAAAAGAGCATTAGCACGAGAAGAGTTAAAGTACAAAGAGAGTGTAAAGTTGACAGATGCAAAATCAATCATCGAGTGGTGTAATGCTTTGATGGGTCCAAGTAATGAAGGTACATCTTCAATTTGTAGATTTTTTTGGTTGATGGATGATACTAACATTGCACCATATGAAGAATGTTGAGCACTAACAGGATCAAGTGAGGTACACTCTTTCCTTAGCTCAAATGCAGGTTCATGGAGTATCGATACACGAAAGATGTCATGCTTTTGTTCTTCATGTACAATTCAAGCCTGGAATGATTGTGAGTCAGGTGAGTGGGTTAACAAATGGTTCACAAGTTATCTTAGCCCACTTCACATGTATCTCCCTCCAACGGCATTGGAACTGACACAAATGGAAACATCGGTCGACTTTGACCACGCATCAGATCTAGTCCAACCAGGTGATATATCTACTTGCTTAGTTGTTGAAATTCCATATCGTTATCTTACTTTGTACTATATTCATAATGTTGACAAATTTCAAGAGATTTTCTGCACATATCAATGCAGGGCATGTTTATGTAGTTATTGCAGATGAAGACAATGAAGAGGGAATATACTATTACTTGTGTCATTGTGTTTAGGCCAAAAAGAAATTGGAGGCCCCAATTATAGATGGAGAAAACATCGAATACCCTACAGGCTCAGTTGTGGTTACTGGAACATGCCTTAGAAGGTACCCACATTCAAGTGTTAAACATTGGCTATTTCATAACTTTGACATGCATCATAATATTATTCATTACTCGAACCTTGTCATGGCATCCAATTTTAATTTGACCAAATATGGGGGTAGACCTTTGAACAAGACCTTTTGGAAGGTCCATAAGTCTGATCAAGAGGCTATACTTGACGCAATAAAGAGTAGAGCAGACCCGGATGGTTCGTTGGATTAATTTGTAAGTATATGCACATTGGTTCTTATTAATTTATACTTGTATGCACATTAATTTGTTTGATGCCAATGCTATCATCTTCTTTTATAGTGATTGGTGTCCCCTTGCAAAAAATGCAGATATATGAGCCATCCAATAGAATTTCAGCTAGAAAAGCAATGCAACATCCTTACTTTGATGATCTTGACAAATCTCAATCAAGATTTTAAGCCATTAGAAAAGTGTGTGCAAATCTTGGTGAGGGAATTTCAAGTTATTCATTTGAAGTTAACCTTATCATGAGAAGCTATGATGTATAGACATTATAAGAGCATCTAAAATTTCAACTTACTCTATTCATGAGAGGTGTTGTGTGCAATAGGTGTGTTGGAATTCCTAGTGAAGATGTATGAACAAGAGTGACTAAGTTGTGAAACGTGCCTGCCTATCTGTAAGTGCCTTCCATCTATTTTTATTTCATTTCCATTTTGGATGCTCTTTCTTTTTCTCTTTTACTTTGTGTATTTGTAAGTAAACTACTAAAAATTGATTGATCTCTCATTGTAGAAAATGCTAATTTAAGAGCCATCAAAGAGAATCTTAGCTAAAAAAGAAATGCAACATCCTTATTTTGATGATCTTCACTAATCTCAATTTTGATTTAAAGCCATTATAAAAGAGCGTGTGAAGCTTAGCGAGGGAATATCAAGTTACTCAATTGAAGTTAACCTCATAATGAGCACCTATGATGTCGAAATTTAAAGAGAATCTTGAATATATGAGTGACATTGTAAAAGATTTGTGAGAACAAAGTGCCTAAGGCATTGTAATAAGATTTGCTTACATAATGACAAACTCTCATATGGGTATGTGTAGGATCATCATGGAAAAAAAAGGCCCTTAAGTGACAATAAAATTCAAAAAATCAGAGTTAGGCAACTTGACATAAATATTTGAATAAGTTATCTATATTATTTCAAAAATATTTAAGAATAGAATTTGTAGCAAATTGAATTTAGTTTCTAAACTACTAGGTTTATTTTTATTTTTTAAAAATCTATTTGGTGAAAATTTTAAATTTTAATGTAGTAGTACTTAAATTTCAGGGAACAAATAAGAAGTAGGTGTATGTCTGACCACCCTAACCACATTAAAATGATAATATTCTCTTATAATATTTTAGATATAATTAGGCGACTCATGTCCTGATGTGATGCATATTTTTTTGTAATTGTTTTCCAAGTAAATAATTAATTATGATTTTTTTATTACAAATTTTAAAATATATAAAAAATCATATGTCTGACCACCTTAACTTGGTCAAAAATCCATGAAATTCAATTCTTTTTTTTAATCCTATAGTATGTGAAGCATAGAATGTGATGCATGTTTTGGATTCAAAAAATGTGATACCGTTTGAAAGCTATAGAATTTTTCAATCAGCCTATCAATCAGGACTTTAGTCGTAATTCAAATAGAAAATGAATAATAATTATTTATTAAATTCAAAGTAAAGAATAATTTATATTGGTGGAAAGTTGAGAATATCCTTTAAAAAACCTTTTTGTTTCATCAATTTTTGGTAAAAAAAAAGTCATCAGCCACATGGGCCATCATATCACTCAGATATCATCACTTTTTGGCCCATCATGATCCTGCACATACCCATATTCGTAATTGTAATAAGACTTACTTACATAATGACAAACTCTGAGGTATTGTTGGGGCAGAAATTATCATGTATCCAAACCCTCAGATCCGCAATTTTTCTTAGGACAAAATCACTCCACCATGCCAAACCAAAACCCTTATTTTATGCAATATTTTTTCAAATCCTAGGGTGAAACCTCATTTTTCATGCCCTTTTCCATCAAAATCTATAGGGGCAGAAACATAAACCCCATAAAAATTATTCCTTTTCACTTAGAAACTTCTCATTTGATCTTACAGGATCGCGTTGGGCCCCTCTAGAAAAACCTCTCTCGGTTTTGGCTATCTCAGAGTGGTTTTCCCGTGGCGGCAGATTTCCACTTGATGGAAAAAGTGTCAAATTCAAGCTGTGCAAAGTTGCAAAGTGGAGCAAATTTTTCTCTACAACTCATGTGACCAAACTAATTGCTCCAACGCATCTGAATAGGTATGTTTATGCTAGGCATGATCTTGTTTTGCATTGAAACACGTAGAATCGCTTTGACCTACGTTCCACCAAATCGATCCCTTAAGGGTCCAAAGTGCAAAATGGCTGCTAAATTCAGCATGCTATTACATGGATACCGTGATGCTTAAGAACTTCTCGTCTAATCCTACAGGATCATGTTGAGCCTCTCTACAAAAAAATCTCTCGGTTTTGGCTATCTCAGAGTGGTTTTCCCGTGGTGGCAGATTTTCACTTGATGGAAAAACCATAAAATGCAAGCAGTGCAAAGTTGCAAAGTGGTGCAACTTTTGTTCTGCAACTTGTGTGACCAACCAATCTATTCCAACACATCTGAATAGGTAATTTTATGCTAGGCATGGCCGTCTTTCGCATCGAAACACACGAAATCGCTTTGAGCTATGTTCCATTGAATCGATCCCTTAAGGCTCCAAAGTGGAAAATGGCTGAAACCTTCAGCATGCTATTATTTGGATACTGTGATTCTTAGAAACTTCTCGTCTAATCCTATAGGATTTTGTTGGGCACCTCTACAAAAACCTCCCTCAGGTTTTGGTATCTCAAAGTGGTTTTCCCGTGGCAGTGGATTTTCACTTGATGGAAAAAGCATCAAATACAAGCAGTGCAAAGTTGCAAAGTGGTGCAACTTTCGTTCTGCAACTTATGTGACCAAGCAGACTGTTCCAACATGTCCAAATAGGTATTGTTATGCTAGGAATGGTCCTCTTTCACACCAAAACATGTGAAATCGCTCTTAGCTATGTTCCACTAGATCGATCCCTTAAGGGTCCAAAAAGCAAAATGGCTGCAAAATTCAGCATGCTATTACTCAGATACTGTGATGCTTAGAAACTTATCATATGATCCTACATGATCATGTTAGGCCCTTGTACAAAAACCTCTCTCAGTTTTGGCTATCTCAGAGTGGTCTTCCTATGGCGGCAGATTTTCACTTGATGGAAAAAGCATCAAATGCAAGCAGTGCAAAGTTGCAAAGTGGTGCAACTTTTGTTCTGCAACTTGTGTGACCAAGTGGACTATTCCAAAATGTCTGAATAGGTATTTTTAGGCTAGGAATGGTCCTCTTTCACACCGAAACACATGGAATCGCTTCGAGCTATGTTCCACCGGATCAATCCCTTAAAGGTCCAAAGTGCAAAATGGATTGAAACTTCATCATGCTATTACTTGGATACCGTGACACATAGAAAATTCTCTTCTGATTGTATAGGATTATGTTGGGGCCCTCTATAAAAACCTCTCTCAGTTTTGGCTATATCAAAAATGGTTTTCCCGTGGCGGCGGATTTTCACTTGATGGAAAAAGTTTCAAATTCAAGTTGTGCAAAGTTCCAAAGTGGTGCAACTTTCGCTCTGCAACTCGTGTGACCAAACTAGCTGCTCCAACACATCCGAATATGTATTTTTATGCTAAGCATGGTCTTGTTTTGCACTGAAACACGCAGAATCACTCTGAGCTACATTCCACTGGATCGATCCCTTAAGGGTCCAAAGTGCAAAATGGCTACAAAATTTAGCATGCTATTAATCAGATACCATGATGCTTAGAAAATTCTCATCTAATCTTATAGGATTGCATTGGGCCCCTCTACAAAAACCTCTCTCGGTTTTGGTTATCTCAGAGTGGTTTTCTCATGGCGGCAGATTTTCACTCGATGGAAAAAACATCAAATGCAAGCAGTGCAAAGTTGCAAAGTGGTGCAACTTTCATTTTGCAACTTGTGTGATGAAGCAAATTGTTCCAACACGTCTGAATAGGTATTTTTACGCTAGGAATGGTCCTCTTTCGCACCGAAACACATGGAATTGCTCCGAGCTATGTTCCACCGGATCGATCCCTTAAGGGTCCAAAGTGCAAAATGGCTTTAAACTTTAGCATGCTATTTATTGGATACCATGAGACTTAGAAACTTCTTGTCTAATCCTACAAGATTGCATTGGAACCCTCTACAAAAACCTCTATCGGTTTTGGCTATCTCAGAGTGGTTTTCGCGTGGCGGCAGATTTTCACTTGATGGAAAAAACATCAAATGCAAGCAGTGCAAAATTGCAAAGTGGTACAACTTGCATTCTGCAACTTGTGTGACCAAGCAGACTATTCTAGCACATCTGAATAGGTATATTTATGCTAGGCATGGTCCTCTTTCACATCGAAACACGTGGAATTGCTCTGAGCTATGTTCCACCAGATCGATCCCTTAGGTTGGAGGAGTCTAAGATTGCAAATTTTTAAGTTGCTTAAAGCAACAAATTTTAAATGCAATAGTTACTTGTTTTGAAAGTTGATTTTTAGTTAGTTGAGGGCATGGATCAGTTAGAGAAGGGTGTAAAACACTATGTAAAGCCTTGAGAGGCTCGAATGGAGGTTTTTGATGAACTTTTGGAGAAGATCCAATAAGAATTATTCACACTGTCCTCTATTTTTTAGATTTTTTATACAAACTTGTTGATCCCATACTTGGTATGACCTCCAGCTTCCTGTACTGTCCCAAGGCTGACATGGATTGAAAGAGGGCTGATTTCACAAGAACCCATCTCTCATGATAATGAATGGCCCACTTAGCACTCATTGCATCTAGGTGATGCTCACAGAGGTGAGGCACTAGGCCTTCCCGAGAGGTCACCCATCCTAGTACTACTCCAGCTCAAGTGCTTAACCATAAATTTTTTTCCCCAAGGTTAAGCCCACTTAGCTTGCAACCCCATTTGCAAAACCTTCAGCAAGTGTTGTGCCTTATGAAAAATTCAAATTATAGAACCCCTTTAGCTCATCAACTGATAAGTAAGAGGTATTTTCTACAATGTGTCAAATTGTGATATTTCTATTAGGATTCAATTGTGTATTTTTTGAGTATAAAAGAGAATAAGAAGGGAAGATCAGGGTAATCAATTTGTAGACTTATTTTTATTATTGAATTACATTTGCGGAAATCGGGACAAGTAACCTTCTTGTGGACTTAGGGTTGCAAGATTTGATCTAAAACATGTTCCACCATTTCTTTAGTAGGATCAAGAACACACATAATGAAGGTGTGTTTGCAGCCATGAAAGATTATGGTTCGAACTATCCAGAAGAGTGATGTTTTATCTCGACCAACCATATCTATACTATGGTTTGTTTAGAAACAAGGATGGGTTCTCTCTTCATCGACATATACATTATTCCTCGATGTGTTCACACCAGTGTTAGAAGACTTGGACTCACCTCGGACTTGACAAGCCAATTTTCTACTTGGACTCAGGCTCGAAGCCTAGACTCGACAAATAGAAAAGCCTAAGAAATTCAAAGATTTTTAAGGATTTAAAACTTGTTTCATGCACCCTTTAGAAAATAAACCTTAAAGACACAATAAAATTATCAAACATAAATTACTATGATTCCATACACAAACATACATCAATCACATAAGTATAAGCACAAATTTTAGCTGAAGGAAATAACACATTTAGATATATAAATATTGTGATGTTGCTATCGGGATTCAATCGTGTAGTTTTACAAGTCAAACTCATTGACCCATGATTCATGAGGTGGTTCACAAGAACCCATCTCTCATGATAATGAATGGTTCATAAGGAGGAAGATAAATCTTCATACATTTCTTCTATCACAAATGAGATAAGTGCTTGGTTTCATGAAGGTCATGAGGCAACCATTAATGGGGAGTGGATACATGAAGAACCGAAGCAAAATGATAATGGCTTCAGATCCGCTATAAAGGATAAAAAAATTTGTTTCAATGATGCAAGAGGTTTTTGGTTTGACCACCAAAACAAGCCTATGAAGAATGCATGTGAAACTCCTTTGAACCTTGAGGGTGTTCTTACTCCATCTCAAGGATCATGCATTGAGGATGACATAGATCAATGCTAGGGCTAACCAGTTAATAATTATACACATGAATAATTCAAGCATGTACATGTCAATAAGGGAAGTACAAGTACTAAAAAACATGTAAGCCTCAAAAAGTATACACACGGATACATAGTATACACAAATTAAAACAAAGTATATGCACAAATACAAGGTATACACATGAAAACATATAAGCCACAAAGTATACATTCGAATGAACATAAGTCACAAACTGTACACGTAAGTTGTAAAGTATACACTTGAATACATTAACTCATATCTATTGAACCATCAATTTAGAATGCAAATATGGATAGGCATCGGTAAAAGATATTTGTATTAACCAAATAGCCATGTAGGCATACATCAATATATGTCGATATAAGTATGAAATATATGTACAAAATAGCCATATAGGCTTACGAGAATGCCATATAGGCATACAATGTCAAATATGTCCAATAAAAAATATGTACAAAATTGCCATGTAGGCATACAACAAAGGGCTCTTGAATCAAAAGTCATTTCTCTCCATGCTTTGGAAATAAAATCTTTCCCTTTCCTTTTCGTTCGGATGGTGATAGGTCTGTCACTTATTTTTTTTGCGCTCGAGGAGTTCTCCTACTGCTCCTCATAGGGTTTAGTTCATTGTGAATATTTAACTGTTACAATAAGAAGTAAAGACATGAATATATAGAAATTATATTATAAAAAATGATATATTTGACAAAATAATCACTTACCGCCATCTCACGATCTCTCTCCACAAGGTAAATATTCTCATGCCCATGCTCAGGCTTGCTCAAGCCCTGTATAAACCATACAAATAGAAATTAAACTACGTGAATCAATAATGGTTTGATTTTTCACTAACTAACATCTATAAAAACAAATGTAAATGTAAATTTACTAATTTCCCTCATACCTCTCCTGTCAGAGCCAGTGAGGATTGTATAAAAAATGTCACACCAATATCCATTTCCCTCCTCACATTCAGAGGTGTATCATTGTGCAACATCTGAAAATAAAACAACAAATTACACAACGTAATCAACGATGTGCATATAAACTACACAAATCTATTAAGTACTTGATTCATTAGCTAAACTCTTTATTCTATTACCTCCATGTAGGTTTGAGTATATCCACCACCACTGGGAAGTGTTCCATCAAAACCTCCAATATTAGTCTATTCAACATCCAAAATCGCATATTATATTACCATTCATAAAACAATGCTATTAACATGCAATAAATTTATAATCGTTTACTAGTTACATACCCTAGCGATAGGTGTAGTGAAAAATAATTTGGTGGGGGGATGGTGTATCTAGTCTCAACACTGTGACCTTGCAATTTTATTAAAATCATAAAATATTTTTAGTTAATCTTGCATTTCAAAATTGAAATTTAATAAATTAAATTCAATGAACATGCACTAACGTTTACCTGACTATCAATGCCATATGCCTTATGCAAAATGTTAGCTTCTCTCCATCTCCATAGTTGTAGATGGATCATGCGCACCAATCTCCTAAGTGTCGGTGGGGTCATATGAACAAGTAGCCTCGCAAGATTGGCACACATGTGTTCAAAGGCCACCACTCAAAGACTCCCCTGGATGGAACTGTAGAATAGGGCTAGTATGATGGATAACACTCTAGGTCAAAGTGTTGATCGGCTGCAATGTCTCTACATCAACACTTTCCTTCGCGATGGAAGGCATACAATGTGCTGACGAGGTGGCCTATAAAAAGCTCGTCTACCTTGCCACATAGGATCCGGCTATGCACCAGGTCTATCCTGAGCTAATGCCCCACCTCTCCCCTAGAAATCCCTCATATCAAAATAGTTTTGGATCTTGTTCAATATGAACTCACTATATAGTTTCCTAAGGAAATATTGCGAGACCTCGCAATTGTTGCACAGTGGGTAATCGAAGACCATGTACCACCTATCATAAAACTGGTCCCTAATCTATTGGTGGTGGCACCAATGGATAGGAAACCTCTTCGCATTGAGGGTAAGATTTTGATTTGTGCATGGTTCGATGAATAATGAGAATAAATCACCTTTTGTAATTTTTAAATCCTTTACATCCTTGTACGATAGTTTATTTGCATAATAATCCCTAGCCGCCTGCCTCCTATCTTTCCATCCAGTTAATTGTTTGCTAATTGAATCTACATTTTTTAACATATCTTTTAATGAATTTTCTAGGGTCATTCTTTCTGTGGTTGAACCACTTGGATCACTCAACCTACTGATCAAATCCTCAATTTTCTTTTTGTTGTTCTCAATTTCACTCATTATATTTCATTGAGCTCCAGGAGGGGGTTGAGTGATTGGTGGAGGAGGTTGATGTTGTGGTGGATTTTGATCTTGAGGATTTGGTTGGCCTTCCTGTTGAGGTTTTGTTTGGTCCTCCTATTGAGAATTTTGAGGGTTTGCAGGTTGATTTGCATCTCCTAAAAATTCAAACAAATATATATCAAATTCAACCTAAAACTAACAAATTCAAAACAAAAACCATAGAATAATTACCTCTCACAGCTCTTCATCATCGTGGCACCATCATTGCGAAGAAATATCAATTGTTGGTGAAGAAATTCTTTGAATTCCTCCTCCTAGAATGCAAGCACGAAATTGTGGGGGTTTTGGCTGCGACTGCAAAAAAAAATCAGTCAAAATGCAAATGAAAAATTTGCATTTCTTTTTTTGCTTTTAACAGTCAACAATGCAAGCACATTATAACGCCTTCGCGTTATCAATTTGTAGTTGCCGAGCCTCAGGCTCAGCATAACGAGTCATAATGCAAGCATGTTATAATGCGCTCGCGTTATAACATGCTCGCGTTATTGATTTACAATTATTTTTTTTGGAGGGTGTCCATGCAATTGCTACCCATTTCCATGCACCCGCCCCTTCATTTTAATTAATCAAATTATGATTAATGCTAATCATAATCAATTCGATTCTCTAGATTTTTCCACTTGCACAATAAACCAATTTATTTGATTTATTATTTCTTCTAATTACTTTCAAAAGGGCATCACGATGGAATATTCTTCCAAATTTGAAAATCCCAAATGACTTGTCCCCTCCAACTTGGCATTAATTCCTCTTAAATCGTCTCTTACATGTCTCCCACTTGGCATTTAAGACTCTTTCTTCTCCCTCCAACAAGCCAACTTTCAAAATTTCATAATCGACCTAATATCATTTATTATGTACATTCATCAAAATGTACTCAAGCTTCCTCCATTCACATCTTGAAAAGTAGCACTTGGCCATTAGATGTTGAATGATCCCACATTCATCCATTTTTCCTCTTCTTCTCTCAATCTCATCTAAAAATAAGAGGCTTTTCTTCTCATTTTAGACACAACTTGATACACATTCATCTTGCACTTCATCCTAATCACCATCTTGCATCTTGTTCATCATATCACATAGCATCTTCAAGGCATTTCATCCATCATCCAAGAGCTTATCAAGGGTTGGGAAAGGGCTACTTTTCATATCAAAGTGGCACCAATCCACTATGGGATAGGTTTGAAAATACTTCACATGCTTTCAATTAGTCTCTTTGGTATTTTAGTGTTTTGTTTGCATTATTTAGTATGATTCAACATTTCATAGAGATGTTAGTTTTACTTGCTTTAAACAGACTAACAATACTAACGTGGTTCATTGTTTGAATTTTGTGGAAATTAGTGTCTACAAGGTGAAAGGATTTCACATAAAAATTTATGTGCCATGTATAGGCCATGTAATTTCAAGCAAAAATTTTTTAAAGAAAAATGTTTATATCAAAACTATTTCACTCGAAACTATGTAGTTGCAAAAAGTGTGACATAAATTTTTCTTTTACCCAATCGCATTTTCTTCAAGACATTAAAACCAAATTATTTTCCATGGAACATGGTTCTTATAGGGGGTTGGCCTCACATCCTTCAAAATTTCAACAATATTTGGTATTCTTTCAAGGTAGACATTGTTTTCAATATATGGAAAGATATAAATTCAATTAAGTTTTTAAATTATTCTATACATGGACATGATTCACTTTATACGAAAGATATGATGTTTTGATATTTTGTTGCAAATTCAAGTGTAATAAAATAATACCTAATGGGGATCACTTACAGGTTTTCCTCAATGAGTGGGGTAACGTTCCTTGTGCAGTGGCCAGAGTTCCACTATCTCCCTCTTCCTCCAGCGAGCACTCAGTTTCTCACAAGAACTATCATCGATGGAGTCTTTCTACTTGAGGTAACTAAGAGAATCACTCTCATGCTTCTCTCTTAGTTACAATAAATGGTTTTGTAAAATGGGGTTGTTCATGTCTTACTATTTGATGATCTACATCTCCACCTCCCATGGGAAGAACCTCTAGGTGAACTATTGGTGGTTATTTTAGCTAGTTCCATTGTAGTGAATTCTCGTTGATGCCTCTTGTTATTTTTATATCTCATGCTATTGAAGAATATGAAGAAAATAAAAAAGAATATGCAACTAGTTGGTACCCTCTACTGAACACCCCAAACCTCATTAATATATGTGAGAAGGCATGTGACAGGGATTATCCTCTTGTCTCCTATTTTACTTTAGCTACCTAGTGGCTTTGTATTTTTTTATTTCTTTCTATCTTTTGGGCTTTAGCATAGTTGTACTCTAGGAGTGTGATTTTTCTACCAATTTTTTTTTCCAATATATGTACTATTATTTTAAAAATGATAATCTAGACACTTATTCATAACAGAAATAAAATTAATGCAATTTTATTGCACTTTTGATATGTGAATTTTATAGTGAAATAACATTAATTTATATATAAAATATATTTGATAATACACCTTTTTAAAGTGAATTTTGTGTATTCATGTTTAAAATTATAATATTTTGATATTTTGATAATTTAAATATTTTTAAAAACTACTTAAATTTATTTTTGAATCATGTAAACATTAAAAATTGTGTTTTTTTTTCTATTTTTTTTCATTTATTATGATTTTTATTCTATGCCATATTTTTTCTTGATTGATTATATGATATTTTCTTTCTAAACTTACAAAGGAAAAAATAAATTTATTTTTTAATATTTTAAAATGACTATTTAGAAATAATGGGTTAAGAAAATGAGAAAGAAAAAATAGTAGTAGTAGCCATAATATCATATACCCCTAGTAGCATGCAAACTAGCTGTAAGGTGCCCCTTTGAACGAACATATAATAAACTGTGACTTACAAGACAAAATTGATGGTATAAATAATTTATTTTAAAATTTTATGGACATCTTATCTCTACAGGTCTCACTTTGTTTAAAAATCATGTAATTAATCTATGTAGGTGATTACTAATTTATATTATTTCATATGCAATGGATGTATTACATGAGTTTTCCCTATATTTTTTGTTGTTTGTTTGTACACCTTTGTTTCTGTCATTTCATTTTTATAGTTTTATTCTTACAAAAGCTTGTATTATCGAGTGAAAGCACAAGGTTATACTAAGCATCTTAAATTATTCATAATCTTATATTATGTAATTTGGAATTTAATGTAGTATTCATCTAAAAATATGTGATTTTTTATAACGAAAGTGGCTTATGATTAATAACCTAATTTTATAGTGGTGTATGATTTGAACCATACTACTTATTAATCTAAAAAAAATAGTTTTCATTATTACATTTATTAATCCCTATCGTTATTTGTATTTTAAGAGAAAGCAGGTAGCCCCTACCACTCAAAGAAGGTAATGAGGGGATTTTAGACTTAACCTATGAGAGAAAATTAATTTAAGACAATGAAAGATGATTGCTTGAAAAAACTCCTTAAGTATGGTTATATAACTATCTATCTTTAGATTGCAAGATACAATGGAAACTATCATCACATGTTCAACTATAATAAGTCAGAGAACACCGACATTGAGAAAATAACATTTATTTAAAATAATGTTAATTATCTTATCTAGAATTAAAAAAAATCACTTCCTTAATAAGAAAAAATAATACTTCTCCAGAAGTACATAAAAGGAAAAAGTTCTTGCTTATTGAACCATCACATTTGATTTATATAAAAGAATATTTAAAATTATTAGGATATATAATTCAAAAGTGTGAAGCTTTGCCTTTATAAATTAAGGTCATGAATATTTAACTATAGATTAAAGGAAAACAGTTTCACATGGGCTTCATTTTAGAATCAGCTTCCTTATTTTCCCTAAGTAATAATGTTGATAACACAATTCGCCATATGTATTAGCTTCATTTTTTGTTAATCAATTATAGACAAAACTTGTCTAATTTCCAGGAGTCCTAACTTGCAAGAAAAATATGACTCCAAGAAAATATATTTTGCACGTACTAGACTATAACCAATATACATAGGTGAAGAAATTAAGATGTTCCATTATTGTTTCCTTCTTAATGAACCTTTTAGGAAACCATTTTAGTTTTTACATATACTACAATCATTGATTTTCAAGAGGCCAAATTTTTTGCTACACTATCAAATTGTATTTTTTTTGAAATAAATTTCATTTATTCATTTTCTTAATCAATCTTTTTTTTTATTTCACTTAACATATACTTTTATTTAATTTCATAAATCACACCCAAACATTACTCAAAATATAAATATTTTAATATTTTAAAAAAACTAATAATTATATTCCTTTAAAATTAATTAAAAATTCCTTATAAAACTAAATTAATGAGAATACACTTATCAAAGGTCACACTAAATGTCCCCTTTCATACCACTCTAAATTTTCACAAATAAACTATAGTTGACATGCTTCAAACCCTCAAATAATGAACACTTTCCCTACATAAACAAGGATCTAGTTTAAGGATTTTTTTTGAATTTACATTGATCGAATTCAACTAGTTAAATGCTCAGATGGTGGTCTCTAATTCCCGGCCAGCAGCCAAAGTCTCTGATATTACATATATCACGATGCAGTAGAAACAATAGAAGAAACATCACGACTGACAAACGAACAGAAATTTAAGCACCCCAACTTCAGACACAATACACACAATTACCTTGCATTGAAGGGTATAAAAGATCTTATCGTTTACAGTAGACTGCAATGCAGTATCAACTTCAAGGCCTCCTCCTTCGTATACCTCTACCACACTCTGTAACGCAACCGTCTCATTGCAAGTATATACAGTGAGGTGAATTATCAAACCCACATTTCTAAGCTTCACCAGGGTAAAAGCGTTAGATGCATCATTGGGTACATTAATCTCATCGTTCTTCTAAACATACGAAATCCTTTCAGGACGTTTCACTATTTGGGAAAAGATTCTTAGCCTCTCTCTTTTCAAGCTCCTCCACATTCTCCAAATCATGAATATAGAATGCACCTGCCAAATAGCCCATGGCATATTTTGACAAGAAGATGTTACTTATCAAGATTTATCTTTCATCAAACATCAATACAAAAAATCAATATCAGTTGCATCTAATGTGTACTTGAACAATGTCACATCAAATCATTCAAACCAATTTTTATTTCAAGACAAGCTTCCAAATCTTGAACAATCAAAATCCAATCAATCCATCATCATCTTGGGATATCCTTCCCAATCCTTGTGTTACTTAACACTATCCTTGCATTGTTGTGTATCCTCAACAATGTTATCGTAATCAATTCTGATCAATCAAATCTAATCAATCCATCATCATCTTGGGATATCCTTCGCAATCCTCATGTTTCTTAACACTATCCTTTCATTATTGTGTATCCTCAATGATGTTATCAACATAAATCCATCAATATGATCAATCTATCCTACCTTGGTTTTTAACAAAATCCCAAAACAGAGCACTGATATAATCACATATCCATATCCAAATCGACAAAATCATGCAAAAAAAAAACATTGAAATCATATCAAAATCCAAAAACATTCGAAAGACACAAAATCCAAAAACATTCATAAAATCTCATAAAACCCAAAAACATTTCAAACTTTGGAAAATCAAAACATTCATAAAAATTCTCAAAATCCCAAAAAAAGCCTCAAAACGTTTCAAAACACCAAAAACATCCAAATATTTGAAAAAACCCAAAATGGTGCACCTGTCTCATCTTGCTCTCACCCGAAATAATCTCATTCAGAATAAATCAATCATCATTTTCATTCTTTGGTAAAATAGTCGAAAACAAGTCTAGCAGGTTAAAAGTGAAAACTCAAACGTCAAAGTCTCAAGTCTAGGTCAGTAATTCAGCAAGTTGGTCAACTCTTAGTATCAATAGCTTATCATCTAGTCAATCTCATCATCACCTAATCACAACATGTCCTAGGATGCATCCTTCCTACAATGGACATCAACATCAGGCATCGTCGTAGTTTAGTCTTGACTAACGGTATGAAGAAAATTAGCTTGTTTGTTTACTTTATCTTTGTCTTTTTGACTTATCTTATTTTGTGCTCATTTCAATGACCACTCGATGATGTTCCAAGTGAAGGGGTTTAGAGAGAAAGGAATAGGGCAATGATCATTATCTTTTTATCTATTGTGCTTGTTGGATATTCTTGTAATATATCGTGGTCATGTGTGCTTTGCCTGGTTTGTAGGGAGGGTGTTTTAGGCATCTTCTTGACCACATAGGAAGGCTTGCTTTTCTATGTTTTGGTCTGAGATATTTGAAATATATGAACTACATTTTGAATAAGGTTTTGTATGCTTGGTGTGAACATGAGTACTTCTATCTGATTTCCAATTCAATGGACATCACACTAGGTGCAATGCCATCCTAGTTCTTTATACCTTGATGCATTGTGCCTATGTGTGTTATCAAACATAAGGTAGGTAGCCCTTTTAAAATACTAATTCTTGATAAACAAATCATCCATCTCTTATCATCATCTCTAATAAAATCAGCTTGTTGAATCTTCTTGTCATCATCTCATTTCTTATTTTCTATGCTAACATCACACTAAGACAATTAATCATCATCGTCGTTGCATCCATCCTAGATCCGCAAACCATCAACATACCACATATCATATCATATCATATCATATCATATAAGAAACACTGATCATATCACATGCATTTTCATATCTTATAATATAGATCTGTTAGTTTAAGCATCTCATAAATCATAGATTTTCATAAAACATCCATTGCATAATCATATAGGCATCATCACATCATCCATGTAAACCATTTCACATGCATTGCATCATCATTTTAAGTTGTTTAGGAAAATATACATTGGTTATTCTAAGCATCTCGAAACCATCCCATTTGCATCATCATCATAACTATCCATGCATCCACCTTGAACCTGTTTGTCACTAGATCAACCGTCAAATCAAACTTCTTGCTCAATCTCTCGAGGGAGCAATCTACTAGTATACTTCTTTCCACTATGGCATCTGAAAAAATCATAATTTTTTTGAAATTTGATCCCGGCAAGTTTATTCTTTGAACCAATGCAACAGGTACATTCCTTCAAAGACGGAAAAAATGTAGACATGCAAAATTGACATCATGCATCTAATATTAAATAAATCAATTTTTTTTAATTAAATCACTAATGCATCAATTTCCTCCCATTTGATTTAAATAAATCCAAGTATCTAAGTCAAAAGTCAAAATCAGCTAATCTTCATTTTAATTAATCAAATTATGATTAATGCTAATCATAATCAATGCAATTCTCTACATTTTTCCACTTGCACAATAAACCAATTTATTTGATTAATTATTTCTTCTAATTACTTTCAAAAGGGTATCAAGATGGAATATTCTTCCAAATTTAAAAATCCCTCCAAATGACTTGTCCCCTCCAACTTGGCATTAATTCCTCTTACATTGTCTCTTACATGTCTCCCACTTGGCATTTAAGACTCTTTCTTCTCCCTCCAACAAGCCAACTTTCAAAATTTCACAATCCACCTAATATCATTTATTGTGCACATTCATCAAAATGTACTCAAGCTTCCTCCATTCACATCTTGACAAGTAGCACTTGGCCATTAGATGTTGAATTATCCCACATTCATCCATTTTTCCTCTTCTTCTTTCAATCTCATCTATAAATAAGAGGCTTTTCTTCTCATTTTAGACACAACTTGATACACATTCATCTTGCACTTCATCCTGATCATCATCTTGCATCTTGCTCATCATATCACATAGCATCTTCAAGGAATTTCATTCATCATCCAAGAGCTTATCAAGGGTTGGGAAAGGGGTACATTTCATATCAAAGTAGCACCAATCCACTATGGGATAGGTTTGAAAATACTTCACATGCTTTCAATTAGTCTCTTTTGTATTTTAGTGTTTTGTTTGCATTATTTAGTATTATTCAACATTTCATAGAGATGCTAATTTTACTTGCTTTAAATAGACTAACAATACTAATGTGGTTCATTGTTCGAAGTTTGTGGAAATTAGTGTCTAGAGGGTGAAACGATCTCACATAAAAATTTATGTGTCGTGTATAGGCCATGTAATTTCAAGCAAAAAATTTTGATGAAAAATGTTTAGATCAAAATTATTTCACTCAAAACTATGTAGTTGCAAAAAGTGTGACATAAATTTTTCTTTTACCCAATACCATTTTCTTCAAGACATTAAAACCAAAACATTTTCCATGGTTCTTATAGGGGGTTGGCCTCACATCCTTCAAAATTTCAATAATATTTGCCATTTTTTCAAGGTAGACATTGTCTTAATATATGAAAAGAGAGAAATTCAATTAAGTTTTTTAATTATTATATACACGGACATGATTAACTTTATATGAAAGATATGATGTTCTAATATTTTGTTGCATATTCAAGTGTCAGAAAAAAATACCTAATGGGGATCACTTACAAGTTTTCCTCAATGAGTGGAGAGTTCCACTATCTCCCTCTTCCTCTAGCGGCACTCAACTTCTCACAAGAACTATCATCGATGGAGTCTTTCTAGTTGAGGTACCTAGGAGAATTGCTTGCATGCTTCTCTCTTAGTTACAATAAATGGTTTTGGAAAATGGGGTTGTTCATGTCTTACTATTTGATGATCTACATATCCACCTCCCATGGGAAGAACCTCTAGGTGACCTATTGGTGGTTATTCTAGCTGGTTCCATTCTAGTAAATTCTCGTTGATGGCTCTTGTTGTTTTTATATCTCATGCTATAGAAGAATATGAACAAAAGTAAAAAGAATATGCTACTAGTTGGTACCCTCTATTGAACACCCCAAACCTCATTAATATATGTGACAAGTCATGTGACGGGGATCATCCTCTTGTCTCCTATTTTACTTTAGCTACCTAGTGGCTTTGTATTTTATTATTTATTTCTATCTTTTGGGCTTTAGCATAGTTGTACTCTAGGGGTGTGATTTTTCTACCAATTTTTTTGTCAATATATGTACTATTATTTTTAAAATGATAATCTAGACACTTATTCATAATAAAAATAAAATTAATGCAATTTTATTGTACTTGTGATATGTGAATTTTTATAGTGAAATAACATCAATTTATATATAGAATATATTTGGTAATACACCTTTTTTAAGTGAATTTTGTGTATTCATGTTTAAAATTATAATATTTTGATATTTTTATAATTTAAATAATTTTAAAAAATACTTAAATTTATTTTTGAATCATGGAAACATTAAAAATTATGTTTTTTTTCTAATTTTTTTCATTTATTATGATTTTTATTCTATGCCATATTTTTTCTTAATTGATTATATGATTTTTTCTTTCCAAAGTTACAAAGGAAAAAATAAATTTGTTTTTTAATATTTTAAAATTACTATTTAGAAATAAGGGATTAAGAAAATGAGAAAGAAAATATAGGATTAGCAACCATGATTCCATCTATCCCTAAGTGCATGCAAACTAGCTACAACGTGCCCCTTTGAAGGAACATATAATAAACTGTGACTTACAAGACAAAATTGATGATATAAATAATTTATTTTTAAATGTTGTCGACAACTTATCTCTATAGGTTTCACTTTGTTTAAAAATCATGTAATTAATCTATGTAGGTGATTATTAATTTATATTATTTCATATGCAATGGATGTATTACACAAGTTTTCCCTATATTTTTTGTTGTTTGTTTGTACACCTTTATTTTTGTCATAGCATTTTTATAGTTTTATTCTTACAAAAGGTTGTATTATCAAGTGAAAGCACAAGGTTATACTAAACATCTTAAATTATTCATAATCTTATATTATATAATTTGCAATTTAATGTAGTATTCATCTAAAAAATATGTGAATTTTTATAATGAAAGTGACTTATGATTAATAACTTGATTTTATAGTGGTGTATGGTTTGATTTGAACCATACTACTTATTAATCTAAAAACAATAGTTTTCACTATTAAATTTATTAATCCCTATTATTATTTTTATTTTAAGAGATAGCAGGTAGCCCCTACCACTCAAAAAAGGCAATGAGGGGATTTTGGACTTAACCTATGAGAGAAAATTAATTTAAGACAATGAAAGATGATTGCTTGAAAAAAATCCTTAAGTATGGTTATATAACTATCTATCTTTAGATTGCTAGATAAAATGGAAAATATCATCACATGTTCAACTATAATAAGTCAGAGCACGCCGACATCGGGAAAATAGCATTTATTTAAAATAATGTTAATTATCTTATCTAGAATAAAAAAAAATCGCGTCCTTAATAAGAAAAAACAATACTTCTCCAGAAGTACATAAAAGGAAAAATTTCTTGCTTATTGAACTATCACATTTGATTTATAGAAAAGAATATTTAAAATTATTAGGATATATAATTCAAAAGTGTGAAGCTTTGCCTTTATAAATTAAGGTCATGAATATTTAACTATAGATTAGAGGAAAACAGTTTTACATGGGCTTCATTTTAAAATCAGCTTCCTTATTTTTCCTAAGTAATAATGTTGATAACACACTTCGCTATATGTATTAGCTTCATTTTTTGTTAATCAATTATAGACAAAACTTGTCTAATTTCCAGGAGTCCTAACTTGCAAGAAAAATATGACTCCAAGAAAATATATTTTGCACGTACTAGACTATAACCAATATACATAGGTGAAGAAATTAAGATGTTCCATTATTGTTTCCTTCTTAATGAACCTTTTAGGAAACCATTTTAGTTTTTACATATACTACAATCATTGATTTTCAAGAGGCCAAATTTTTTGCTACACTATCAAATTGTATTTTTTTTGAAATAAATTTCATTTATTCATTTTCTTAATCAATCTTTTTTTTTATTTCACTTAACATATACTTTTATTTAATTTCATAAATCACACCCAAACATTACTCAAAATATAAATATTTTAATATTTTAAAAAAACTAATAATTATATTCCTTTAAAATTAATTAAAAATTCCTTATAAAACTAAATTAATGAGAATACACTTATCAAAGGTCACACTAAATGTCCCCTTTCATACCACTCTAAATTTTCACAAATAAACTATAGTTGACATGCTTCAAACCCTCAAATAATGAACACTTTCCCTACATAAACAAGGATCTAGTTTAAGGATTTTTTTTGAATTTACATTGATCGAATTCAACTAGTTAAATGCTCAGATGGTGGTCTCTAATTCCCGGCCAGCAGCCAAAGTCTCTGATATTACATATATCACGATGCAGTAGAAACAATAGAAGAAACATCACGACTGAGAAACGAACAGAAATTTAAGCACCCCAACTTCAGACACAATACACACAATTACCTTGCATTGAAGGGTATAAAAGATCTTATCGTTTACAGTAGACTGCAATGCAGTATCAACTTCAAGGCCTCCTCCTTCGTATACCTCTACCACACTCTGTAACGCAACCGTCTCATTGCAAGTATATACAGTGAGGTGAATTATCAAACCCACATTTCTAAGCTTCACCAGGGTAAAAGCGTTAGATGCATCATTGGGTACATTAATCTCATCGTTCTTCTAAACATACGAAATCCTTTCAGGACGTTTCACTATTTGGGAAAAGATTCTTAGCCTCTCTCTTTTCAAGCTCCTCCACATTCTCCAAATCATGAATATAGAATGCACCTGCCAAATAGCCCATGGCATATTTTGACAAGAAGATGTTACTTATCAAGATTTATCTTTCATCAAACATCAATACAAAAAATCAATATCAGTTGCATCTAATGTGTACTTGAACAATGTCACATCAAATCATTCAAACCAATTTTTATTTCAAGACAAGCTTCCAAATCTTGAACAATCAAAATCCAATCAATCCATCATCATCTTGGGATATCCTTCCCAATCCTTGTGTTACTTAACACTATCCTTGCATTGTTGTGTATCCTCAACAATGTTATCATAATCAATCCTGATCAATCAAATCTAATCAATCCATCATCATCTTGGGATATCCTTCGCAATCCTCATGTTTCTTAACACTATCCTTTCATTATTGTGTATCCTCAATGATGTTATCAACATAAATCCATCAATATGATCAATCTATCCTACTTTGGTTTTTAACAAAATCCCAAAACAGAGCACTGATATAATCACATATCCATATCCAAATCATCAAAATCATGCAAAAAAAAAAAACATCAAAATCATATCAAAATTCAAAAACATTCAAAAAACACAAAATCCAAAAACATTCATAAAATCTCATAAAACCCAAAAACATTTCAAACTTTGGAAAATCAAAACATTCATAAAAATTCTCAAAATCCCAAAAATAGCCTCAAAACATTTCAAAACACCAAAAACATCCAAATATTTGAAAAAACCCAAAATGGTGCACCCGTCTCATCTCGCTCTCACCCAAAATAAGCTCATTCAGAATAAATCAATCATCATTTTCATCCTTTAGTAAAATAGTCGAAAACAAGTCTAGCAGGTTAAAAGTGAAAACTCAAACGTCAAAGTCTCAAGTCTAGATCAATAATTCAGCAAGTTGGTCAACTCTTAGTATCAATAGCTTATCATCCAGTCAATCTCGTCATCACCTGATCACAACATGTCCTAGGATGCATCCTTCCTACAATGGACATCAACATCAGGCATCGTCGTAGTGTAGTCTTGACTAACGGTATGAAGAAAATTAGCTTGTTTGTTTACTTTATCTTTGTCTTTTTGACTTATCTTATTTTGTGCTCATTTCAATGACCGCTCGATGATGTTCCAAGTGAAGGGGTTTAGAGAGAAAGGAATGGGGTAATGATCATTATCTTTTTATCTATTGTGCTTGTTGGATATTCTTGTAATATATCGTGGTCATGTGTGCTTTGCCTGGTTTGTAGGGAGGGTGTTTTAGGCATTTTCTTGACCACATAGGAAGGCTTGCTTTTCTATGTTTTGGAATGAGATATTTGAAATATATGAACTACATTTTGAATAAGGTTTTGTATGCTAGGTGTGAACATGAGTACTTGTATTTGATTTCCAATTCAATGGCCATCACACTAGGTGCAATGCCATCCTAGTTCTTTATACCTTGATGCATTGTGCCTATGTGTGTTATCAAACATAAGGTAAGTAGCCCTTTTAAAATACTAATTCTTGATAAACAAATCATCCATCTCTTATCATCATCTCTAATAAAGTCAGCTTGTTGAATCTTCTTGTCATCATCTCATTTCTTCTTTTCTATGCTAACATCACACTAAGACAATTAATCATCATCATCGTCGCATCCATCCTAGATCCGCAAACCATCAACATACCACATATCATATCATATCATATACGAAACACTGATCATATCACATGCATTTTCATATCTTATAATATAGATCTATTAGTTTAAGCATCTCATAAATCATAGATTTTCATAAAACATCCATTGCATAATCATATAGGCATCATCACATCATCCATGTAAACCATTTCACATGCATTGCATCATCATTTTAAGTTGTTTAGGAAAATATACATTGGTTATTCTAAGCATCTTGAAACCATCCCATTTGCATCATCATCATAACTATCCATGCATCCACCTTAAACCTCTTTGTCGCTAGATCAACCGTTAAATCAAACTTCTCCCTCAATCTCTCGAGGGAGCAATCTACTAGTATACTTCTTTCCACTAGGGCATCCGAAAAAATAATAATTTTTTTGAAATTTGATCCTGGCAAATTTATTCTTTGAACCAACGCAACAGGTACATTCCTTCAAAGAGGGGAAAAATGTAGACATGCAAAATTGACATCATGCATCTAATATTAAATAAATCAATTTTTTTTAATTAAATCACTAATGCATCAATTTCCTCCTATTTGATTTAAATAAATCTAAGTATCTAAGTCAAAAGTCAAAATCAGCTAATCTTCATTTTAATTAATCAAATTATGATTAATGCTAATCATAATCAATCCAATTCTCTACATTTTTCCACTTGCACAATAAACCAATTTATTTGATTAATTATTTCTTCTAATTACTTTCAAAAGGGTATCAAGATGGAATATTCTTCCAAATTTAAAAATCCCTCCAAATGACTTGCACCTTGCAACTTGGCATTAATTCCTCTTACATTGTCTCTTACATGTCTCCCACTTGGCATTTAAGACTCTTTCTTCTCCCTCCAACAAGCCAACTTTCAAAATTTCACAATCCAACTAATATCATTTATTGTGCACATTCATCAAAATGTACTCAAGCTTCCTCCATTCACATCTTGACAAGTAGCACTTGGCCATTAGATGTTGAATTATCCCACATTCATCCATTTTTCCTCTTCTTCTCTCAATCTCATCTATAAATAAGAGGCTTTTCTTCTCATTTTAGACACAACTTGATACACATTCATCTTGCACTTCATCCTGATCATCATCTTGCATCTTGCTCATCATATCACATAGCATCTTCAAGGAATTTCATTCATCATCCAAGAGCTTATCAAGGGTTGGGAAAGGGGTACATTTCATATCAAAGTAGCACCAATCCACTATGGGATAGGTTTGAAAATACTTCACATGCTTTCAATTAGTCTCTTTTGTATTTTAGTGTTTTGTTTGCATTATTTAGTATTATTCAACATTTCATAGAGATGCTAATTTTACTTGCTTTAAATAGACTAACAATACTAATGTGGTTCATTGTTTGAAGTTTGTGGAAATTAGTGTCTAGAGGGTGAAATGATCTCACATAAAAATTTATGTGCCATGTATAGGCCATGTAATTTCAAGCAAAAAATTTTGATGAAAAATGTTTAGATCAAAATTATTTCACTCAAAACTGTGTAGTTGCAAAAAGTGTGACATAAATTTTTCTTTTACCCAATCACATTTTCTTCAAGACATTAAAACCAAAACATTTTCCATGGAACATGGTTCTTATAGGGGGTTGGCCTCACATCCTTCAAAATTTCAACAATATTTGGCATTTTTTCAAGGTAGACATTGTCTTAATATATGAAAAGAGAGAAATTCAATTAAGTTTTTAAATTATTATATACACGGACATGATTAACTTTATACAAAAGATATGATGTTCTAATATTTTGTTGCATATTTAAGTGTAAGAAAAAAATACCTAATGGGGATCACTTACAAGTTTTCCTCAATGAGTGGGGTAATGCTCCTTGTGCAGTGGCCAGAGTTCCACTATCTCCCTCTTCCTCTGGCGGGCACTCAACTTCTCACAAGAACTATCATCGATGGAGTCTTTCTAGTTGAGGTACCTAGGAGAATTGCTTGCATGCTTCTCTCTTAGTTACAATAAATGGTTTTGGAAAATGGGGTTGTTCATGTCTTACTATTTGATGATCTACATATCCACCTCCCATGGAAAGAACCTCTAGGTGACCTATTGGTGGTTATTTTAGCTGGTTCCATTCTAGTAAATTCTCGTTGATGGCTCTTGTTGTTTTTATATCTCATGCTATAGAAGAATATGAACAGAAGTAAAAAGAATATGCTACTAGTTGGTACCCTCTATTGGACACCCCAAACCTCATTAATATATGTGACAAGTCATGTGACGGGGATCATCCTCTTGTCTCCTATTCTACTTTAGCTACCTAGTGGCTTTGTATTTTATTATTTATTTCTATCGTTTGGGCTTTACCATAGTTGTACTCTAGGGGTGTGATTTTTCTACCAATTTTTTTTTCAATATATATACTATTATTTTTAAAATGATAATCTAGACACTTATTCATAATAAAAATAAAATTAATGCAATTTTATTGTACTTGTGATATGTGAATTTTTATAGTGAAATAACATCAATTTATATATAGAATATATTTGATAATACACCTTTTTTAAGTGAATTTTGTGTATTCATGTTTAAAATTATAATATTTTGATATTTTTATAATTTAAATAATTTTAAAAAATACTTAAATTTATTTTTGAATCATGGAAACATTAAAAATTATGTTTTTTTTCTAATTTTTTTCATTTATTATGATTTTTATTCTATGCCATATTTTTTCTTAATTGATTATATGATTTTTTCTTTCTAAAGTTACAAAGGAAAAAATAAATTTGTTTTTTAATATTTTAAAATGACTATTTAGAAATAAGGGATTAAGAAAATGAGAAAGAAAATATAGGATTAGCAACCATGATGCCATCTATCCCTAAGTGCATGCAAACTAGCTACAAGGTGCCCCTTTGAAGGAACATATAATAAACTGTGACTTACAAGACAAAATTGATGATATAAATAATTTATTTTTAAATGTTGTGGACAACTTATCTCTATAGGTCTCACTTTGTTTAAAAATCATGTAATTAGTCTATGTAGGTGATTATTAATTTATATTATTTCATATGCAATGGATGTATTACACGAGTTTTCCCTATATTTTTTGTTGTTTGTTTGTACACTTTTATTTTTGTCATAGCATTTTTATAGTTTTATTCTTACAATATAATGTAGTATTCATCTAAAAAATATGTGAATTTTTATAATGAAAGTGACTTATGATTAATAACCTGATTTTATAGTGGTGTATGGTTTGATTTGAACCATACTACTTATTAATCTAAAAACAATAGTTTTCACTATTACATTTATTAATCCCTATTATTATTTTTATTTTAAGAGATAGCAGGTAGCCCCTACCACTCAAAAAAGGCAATGAGGGGATTTTGGACTTAAACTATGAGAGAAAATTAATTTATGACAATGAAAGATGATTGCTTGATAAAAATCCTTAAGTATGGTTATATAACTATCTATCTTTAGATTGCTAGATAAAATGGAAAATACCATCACATGTTCAACTATAATAAGTCAGAGCACGCCGACATCGGGAAAATAGCATTTATTTTAAATATTGTTAATTATCTTATCTAGAATTAAAAAAAAATCACTTCCTTAATAAGAAAAAACAATACTTCTCCAAAAGTACATAAAAGGAAAAATTTCTTGCTTATTGAACTATCACATTTGATTTATAGAAAAGAATATTTAAAATTATTAGGATATATAATTCAAAAGTGTGAAGCTTTGCCTTTATAAATTAAGGTCATGAATATTTAACTATAGATTAAAGGAAAACAGTTTTACATGGGCTTCATTTTAAAATCAGCTTCCTTATTTTCCCTAAGTAATAATGTTGATAACACACTTCGCTATATGTATTAGCTTCATTTTTTCATTAATCAATTATAGATAAAACATGTCTAATATCTAGGAGTCCTAACTTGCAAGAAAAATATGACTCCAAGAAAATATATTTTGCATGTACTAGACTATAACCAATATACATAGGTGAAGAAATTCAGATGTTCAATTATTTTTTCCTTCTTAGTGAACCTTTTATGAAACTATCAAATTGTATTTTTTTAAAAATAAGTTTCATTTATTCATTTTCTTAATCAATCTTATCTTTTTTATTTCACTTAACATACACTTTTATTTAATTTCATAAATCGCACTCAAACATTACTCAAAATATAAATATTTTAATATTTTAAAAAAACTAATAATTATATTCCTTTAAAATTAATTAAAATTTCCTAATCAAACTAAATTAATGAGAATACACTTATCGAAGGTCACACTAAATGTCCCCTTTCATACCACTCTAAATTTTCACAAATAAACTATAGTTGACATGCTTCAAACCCTCAAATAATGAATACTTTCCCTACATAAACAAGGATCTAGTTCAAGGATTTTTTTTGAAATTACATTGATCGAATTCAACTAGTTAAATGCTGAGATGGTGGTCTCTAATTCACGGCCAGCAGCCAAAGTCTCAGATATTACATATATCACGATGCAGTAGAAACAATAGAAGAAACATCACGACTGAGAAACGAACAGAAATTTAAGCACCCCAACTTCAGACACAATACACACAATTACCTTGCATTGAAGGGTATAAAAGATCTTATCGTTTACAGTAGACTGCAATGCAGTATCAACTTCAAGGCCTCCTCCTTCGAATACCTCTACCACATTCTGTAACGCAACCGTCTCATTGCAAGTATATACAGTGAGGTGAATTCTCAAACCCACATTTCTAAGCTTCACCAGGGTAAAAGCGTTAGATGCATCAATGGGTACATTAATCTCATCGTTCTTCTAAACATACGAAATCCTTTCAGGACGTTTCTCTATTTGGGAAAAGATTCTTAGCCTCTCTCTTTTCTTTTCGTCTCCTCCACATTCTCCAAATCATGAATATAGAATGCAGCTGCCAATAGCTGGTCTGAAAATAAGAAAAAAGAAAAACGGTACTTTGAGATATTTTGCTGGAATCTCTCAAATTAGACAATCGTGAATCTCATTTCAATAGACACAGGCTTTTATGATGAACAGATCGGATTTCATTCGTATGTCATCATTGAAGTGAATCCAACTCGATCACCATTGGAATTCCTGCTTTTTCCACAGGTCAAAATAAATTATTATAATTATGTCGAAGTTCAGTCTTCGATAAGAAAACCACAAGCTTTACTTGATGTGTCTCGAAATTTTACAAATCCGCACAAATGGGCTCGACAAGGGGGCGACCTTTCACTGTAGAAACGAGGGCAAAGTTTAACCTCACTTTGCTATTGGATGAGAAATGATGATTTTCAGACGCATCTAAAAAATCTATCCCCGGGATATTGGACAGTAACCATTCTCCCTTTTTCTTTAGTCTTTTCATAATAATTTGCCCAATGAAGTGCATGTCTTTCCATCTGTATTAGAAATATGAGTGCTCAGATTGTATATTTATTAGGTTTTGAATCTGATATTGTTTGTTCTGAATTGCGTAAACCAGCCTACCACGGCAAGTAATGGTGAAGTGACGTCATGGTTGAAGCTTGCCTTTTTCAAAGCTGATGTCCTTGTCAAGTTTTATTTTTTTCCTTTTAATTGGATTAAATGTACATGGTTTATACCTATAGGATTTTTTTCTTTAATAAAATATAATCAAATTTTTAGGAAGACTCTATGCATGAGAGCGAAAATTTTGGTAATTTTTTTTCTCATATATATATATATATAATTAAGATATTGAAGGGCTATGAATGGATGATCATTAATAAAAATTGATTGACAAGTAAGGTTGGCTGTCCAATTTGCTCAAAATCATTAATATTTATTCCTTGTCATACAAATTATGTAAGTTGTCTAGTGAAGTTTCCAAAAGATGATGACCATAAGACATATTAGCATCGAAGAAATAAAAATATTATTCTTTAGAGAGTAAAAGAAGAAATGTCCAAATCAAAGAGAAGTGAGAAAAACCTTTAACCCCTATAACTATTTGTGTTTTTCAAAATATTCTCTTTCTTATCTTTGAAGTAAAATTTGTGGAAGAAGCTTCCCTACCAATTAAACTTTTAAGTATAGACTCATTCTCAAGGGGACCACCATTAACTATTCCAAGATGTTTTATTCCTTCACTTCGGATGTAATGCAATTCTATTGTGCTTGTGACATTAGGTCTATCTTTTAGTGAAAGTTCATCAATTCAGATCTAGAATAGGTTGGATTGTACATTTTGTTTAGGTGAAGTTTGTATATTTATATTATTAGTTTTATATTTTTGAGATTTTTATAATTTAATATTTTTTAAAATAATTAAATTCATTTTGTAAATAGTGTATAGGGTAAAATATTATGTTCTTTTCTAATATTTCATTTATTATGATTTTTATTTAATATGTTATAATTTTTCTTAATTAATTATGAATTTTAATTTTTAAAATTACAATGGAAAAAGTAATCAATCATACATCATAGAAAAGGAAAACTAATTTTATTTTATAATATTTTAGAATAGTTATTTAGATGTCATGAGTCTCAAATATATACAAAGCTACAATTTACAAGACAAGCTTGATGCTATAAACAGATCATTCTAAAATGTTATGGATATTTACTTTTGTACATTTCACTTCGTTTAGCCATTATTTCATTCAACTATGTCGGTTATATTTTTTTTTATTATTTCATGTGAAATAAAAGCATTACAAATGTTTGCACTATTTTGTTATATTTTTCATGATTTATATAGCTTCTTTCCCTGTTTTTGTTTTTTATACTTACATTTTTAGATAAACCTATATTAAAAATTTATAACACAAGATTATATTAGTCAAGAAATAATATTACATTATGAATTTTGTATTGTTCATAGCATTTATCTACAACCTATTTAGATTTTTTAAAAGAAAAGCGCCTTATTACTAAGGCCCTACTTTTATAGTGAGATGTGGTTTGATTTGAACCATACTACCTATTAATCTCAAAGCATATTTGTTATTGTTATATTCATTAAGCTCTTTAGCTATATATTTTTATTTAAAAGATAATAGTTAGTCCTTACAATTAACATAAAGTTGATGAGGAGATGTTGGACATAATCTATGAGATGATACTCATTTAAGACAATGTAAGATTTTTTATTTTAAATTTTCCAACAATGAATTTCAATAAAAAACATGAAATTAATGTTTCTACCAAGAATAGTTGTTAGAGCCACATTATAAGTATAGTTATTTATCTGTTTATGCATTTTTACATTTAGAAATGATAGGGGAAACATCATTACATGATGAACTATGATGAATTAGAACATGGGTGATATCTTTTTGTTTGATATTATTTCTAAATGGGAAACATCATCACATGATGAGCTATGGTGAATTAGAACATGAGTGAATAATTTTGGTTTGAAATTATGATATTCATACTTAGAATATAAAGTGCTCTTTTGTTAGTAATGGAGAATCATATTTATCCAAAAGATAGAATAGGATAATTTGTTTTCTTATTAAACCATGAAACATTATTTATGCAATTGAATATTCAAAATTATTAAGATATATAATTCAAAAAGGTGCAATAGAATCATAGTGGAAAGCTTTAATTTTTAAAAATTGAGGTCATCAATATTTGAACTATAGATCAAATGTAATCAAATTCTTTATTTTTATTGATGATTCTATTTTTTAATGCCAATAGTTATATATATTAGTTGCATTTTTTTATTAATTGATTATAAACAAAAGCTATCAAACATTTGAGCGACATAGGTTGCAAAAAATAGATTTCTCACAAAATAGACTAGTAACAATATATGGAAGTGAAGAAATTATAATACAAAAATATGATCTCCTTATTAACAAAAATTTTAAGCAACTACTTTAGTTTTGATATATGCTACAATCATTGATATGCAAGAGACCAACTTTCTTTGTTTATGCTTCCACAATATGCTTTCTCTAATTTTCTAAATGTACTTGTGTTTTTTTATTTAGCCTTGATGTATATATTTTTGACTCATTTATTTTAAATATAGTTCTTTATTTTAATCATTTCTCTTTCATAATTTCTTTAAAGTGAATTTTGTGTATTTATTGGCTTTAGTTTCTTGCATAGTATTTCAAAAATTGTCAATAAAGAATTATTTCCCATTTTTTATGAAAAATATGGGAAACATATAGGTAAATAATTTTGTGATAAATTTCATATTTCTTTAGGTTTTTTTTATTATATATTATTAATTGAAATAGATGAAAAAGACCATTTTCTCTTTTATTGTTTTTTTTAAAAGGTTGATAGATTCTATTAGACTATGAAGTCTTGAGGGTTTTCTTTTAAATCTCATGGCTTTCTCTATTTTTAAATCTCTAAAATGATAATTTTTTATATATAGAAGTTATGTAAGTTAAAAATTGTATATCTATTTAAAAAATAAGAATGTTTTTGTTAATTATTGTATAGTTGTGTATTTATTACAAGTATTCATATAATGGGTATAAATATGTGAAAAATATTATATTGATATATGTATAATAAATCTATTTTAAACATATACAAATCAAAATTTAAATGGCAATTGATATGTAAATTTAAAATATTTATTCTCTAAATTATAAGAATTATTGTTAAAGGTATGTATTCATGATCAATTTCTAACATATATGATTTTTATTAATATTTATTAAAATTTTAGTATATGTTAAATTAGAAAAGAAAAATATCATTTATAAAGAAAAAAAATTTAAAAAAAAAGAGAAAATTAAAAAAAAAAGTTTTTTCGAGCAATGAAACTTTTTATCATCTACGCATATTCTTTTCTTTTACAATCATAAAATAGGATAATAATTATAATTAAGAAATATGTGAAACACCTGAGCTAAAAACTCCTAAAAGTGTAATAAAGGCTACTAAGGTTGGAGTGGACATGGAAGTGAAGATAGCCTCAAAATTGAAAATCCTTGTAATAAGAAAATTGTTGCAGGTCCGAAATGAATCTAAATTTTAGAAAGAAAAATAGAGGGAAACAAACCTAGTCACAAGCCATCAATAATTAAAATTTCCCCTTTCGGTGTTGCTAAAAGATGCCTACCATTTATAAGCAAGTAGTTAAAAAATATAAGTGTGTTCATTTGAATATTTTTTATCTCATAAAGCTAGTCAATCGAATGATCCTATAGAAGAGTTCCTTGAGTAAGAATAACTTCGATTTGAATTATTAAAGAAATAAACTACCCTCAACTTCAATAAGCATATTCTTCTTTATCGTTTCTCTTTTCTTAATTTTATTGAACTTTTACCTTGTTCCATGATGAAGCCTTGGAAGGGACTCTAGAAAATATAGACTGCAAAATATATTAAGCCTAGCTTCATTGCCAATGAATAACGAAACAATAGAAAAAGGTATAACCTCGTCCATGACTTTTATTAATTTAAAATACATAATTTTATACATAGACAGAATTATGGAAAAGGTTATGGATTTTGGTTTCGTATTTGGCATTTAAATTTCACTAAAATTTTCAAAACCTTTTCAATACTTAATTTTCATTTTATGAAAATTATAAAAAAAATTAACGATAAGAGATTTCTACAATTCATGAAGATTATTGTTGAGTGTTTCTGATTTAGATTGTGTTGCTTTTTTTGCATCAACGCTTCGGATCACATTCTATGATCCATCATCAAGATGAAGGAGAGCAAAAGGAGTAAAATGATGCATCATCAACGTTTTGGATCGCACTTATTTTACTCATTTTTCTCTCCTTCATCCTGATGATGGATCACAGAGTGTGATCCGAAATGTTGATGCAAAAAATGCAACACAATCCAAGCCAGAAACACTCAGCAATAATTATCAAAAAAGTTATACGCTTTGTCTACACTTTTTTTTTTGTATACATGTCCACCTAGATAGGTATGATTTCAAATACAAAATTTTATAACATTTATAATAATTATAAAAATTAAAAACATGTTACAAGTGTAGCCAATTTTTTTATGAATAATGTCGAATTTTTCAATTCTTATAACTAATATAAATCCTTTACAATACATTTATTTAATTCATAACATCTAGTAATTGTAGTTAATGAAATTAAATTCATTTGATGCATTTTATCAAAACATTCATGTGCATTGGGCAAGGTGCCTAGTTCGATTGGTTAAAGAGTCTTGTTGTAGGTAAGTGGTCATGAGGTCTAGTCTTCCCCCATCCCCATGGTATTCAAGGGTGTGTCATATCAACATCACTGATCAAATGATTTTTTTTACCAAATGCCCTCCAGTTTATAGGAGGGCTATTCAATTCCCGTAGTCTAAGAAAAATCACTCATGTGCATTATCTAGAATTCAAAAAATTTATACATATCTACCTAGACAATTGTGATTACAATAAATAATTATTGTACCAATTAGATAAAATAATAAAAATGATAAATCTTAATTTTTCAAGAAATAAAAGTTATTCGGGAAAATGTCTATTTTAAATCCAACTTCTATAAACAAGCTCATATTGAGACCATCTCTTATAATAAGATATTATAGAAAATTATATTTGACATATAGATGAAACAAAGTTAATTTACTATTATAACATCATAAAGAATAATAATTATCCTAGTTATTATTATTTAGCTTATGAAAGGAAAAATAAATAAGAAATATTGAATTAGTAGAAAATATGAAAATCTATTTTTATAAAAATATAAATAATATCTCCATTGCATGGTGGAATCAACTGAAATCTTAACTAAGACTAAACATTTATAATCTCAAGGCCTTCTTAAATTTGTTACCACAGAATCACAAATTAGAAATTCCTAATTCTAGAGACCATTCAAACTCATGAACTAGAGAAATTGAGTATGACTATATAATCAAATTCAAAGTTGATTCAGGAAAGAAAAACATTTTTTGGTTATGTGTAGGATTATTATGGAAAAAACAGGCCCTTAAGTGGCAATAAAATTCAGAAAATCAGAGTTAGTAAACTTGACGTAGAAATTTGAATAAGTTATCTATATTATTTCAAAAATATGTAAGAATAGAATCGGTAGAAAATTGAATGTAGTTTCTAAAATACTAGATTTATTTTAAAAAAATAAAAATCTATTTTATGAAAAATTGAAATTTCAATGCAGTAGTACTTAAATTTCAGGGAAAAAATAAGAAGTAGGTGTCTATCTAACCACCCTAACCACAATAAAATGATAATATTTTTTTATAATATTTTATATATGAGTAGGGGACTCATGTCCCGATGTGATGCATATTTTTTTGTAATTTGTTTCCAAATAAATAATTAATTATGATTTTTTTATTACAAATTTTAAAAAATATAAAAACTTTTATGTCTAACCACCTTAACTTGGTCAAAACTTCATGAAATTCAAATTTTTTTTTAATCCTATAGTATGCAAAGCATAGAAGGTGACACATGTTTCAGATTCAAAATATATGATACCGTTTGAAAGTTATAGATGTTTTTCAATCAAACTATCAATCAGGACTTTAGTCGTAATTCAAATAAAAAATGAATAATAATTATTTATTAAATTTAAATTAAAGCATAATTTATATTTGTGGAAAGCTGAGAATCTCCTTTAAAAACCCTTTTTGTTTCATTAATTTTGGGTTAAATTTTTTTTCAATCACATGGGTCACCATATCACTTAGATATCGCCACTTTTTGGCCCATCATGATCCTACACATACCCTTTCCTTGATTAGTTTTGATAAAAAAAATTAGTATTTGATTTAGTTTAATTGTGTTTGTTTATTTTGATGTTATTTCTTTATACAAACTTCTTGCTTTTCTATAATTTATTATTACTAGAAATGTTAATTGATTTTCATTTAATGTTGTGGATGGAGAATTCCCTTTGCTTCACTTTTCAACAATCAAACATTAGTATAATCAATTAAGTTTTGAGAAAACAAGAAAAATAACCATCCCTATGAGATATTTCAGCATGCTTCAAAATGCAACCAAATAACCAAAATAATCAAAGCATATGATAACATGAAGTATACCTATCCCATATTGGATTGGTGCACCTTTGATATGTAAAGGAGACATTTCCCAATTCTTAACAAGCTCAATGATAAAATTATTTGAAGATGTTATGCTATGAAGTGGATAAAATTATCTCTCATTGTGAAGAGAGTAACTTTGCTCTAAATTGTGGATGGAAATGAAGGAGAAAAGCCTTGAATTTATAGATGAGATTGAGAAAAAAAGAAGCAAAGTGGATGAATGTGGGACTAATCTTCAACCAATAGATTCATGCCACTTGTCAATATGTGAGAGGATGTAGGGTGATCAAATTTTGGTCTTTGTGCAAATAAATGCTTATTAGGTGAGTTTGAAATTTAAAAATTAGCATTAAATGCATATGGTTGAGAGTTTTGGGGAGGAAATTTGTTTGGACAAAAATGTCAAACAAATGGAGTTAATGAGGGAATATTCCTTGGGAATATGCTTTGTGCAAGAAAATAGAGATTTAATAAATCAAAATAAATGACTTATTGTGCAAGTGGAAAAAGCTAGAGGATGGGACATGGATTAGACTTACTTTTAATCCCGGATTGATTAAATTTAAATAGAGATTAGTTGACATGACATTTGATTTAGATTTTTGGATTTGTTTAAATCAAATGGGAGGAAATAATGGACTTTATCCATTTAATTAAATACATTTGTTTTAATTAAATGAAGAAACTTTAGGAGATAATTAAATGATTTATTTAATTAAAGAGATAACCTTGAGAGATTAATCGAATAAACCTTATTTATTTAATTGGTGGGCGAATATGATTTAATTAAATATGAGGAATGCATGATGTCAATTTTGCATGTCTACATTTTGCCCCTCTTTGAAGCAATGTACTTGTTGCATTGGTTCAAAGAATGATGCCATCAAGATCGAATTTTTTTATTTTTTTTTTGAATGACACGGCGGAAAGAAGTACATTGGTACATTGCCCCCTCGAAAGATCGAGTGAGAAGTTCAATTTGAGGGTCGATCTTGTGACAAAGAGGCTCAAAATGGATGTATTGATGGTTAGACTAACAAATCTATATGATAATGATGATGCAAAATGAGATGTTTTTAAGATGCTTAGAATAACAAATCTATATTATCCTAAACAACTTAAATGATTATGCAATGCATGTGAGATGGATGAGATGGATGATGTTGTCCTATGATGATATGACATGATTATGCAGGATGAGAGTGCAGATGCAGGATGGATGCATTGATGAAATGATACAATGTTAGCATGAAAGAGGATAAAAGAATGAGAGGGATCAACCCTTAAATCCAAGAAGATGCAGAAGTTAAACAAGTCCATTAGTAGTCAAGAATTTATTGGATATTATGATGAATGATGATGATGTATTTCTTATCCAAGGATGGGAGAGATAAAAAGCATAACTTTCCTTATGTTTGATAACACACATAGGTGTGATGCATCAAGGTATAAAGAACAAGGATGACATTGCACCTGGTGTGATGAACTTTGACTTGACAATCAGATAGGAGCACTCTTGTTCACACTTGACATATGGAACTTTATTCAGAATGCCGTTCAAAAATTCTAAAAATCTCAGACCAAAACATAGAAAAGAAAGTCTTCCTATGCACGGTCAACAAGATATCTAGAACACTTCCCTACAAACCAAACAAAGCACGCATGACCAAGTTATATTACAAGAACATCCAACAAGCACAACAGACAAAAAGATAATGATCATTTCTCTATTCATTTATCTCTAAACCTTTTGATTAGGTATCATCGACAGGTCCTTGGAATGAGTGCAAAATAAGATAAGTCAAAAAGACCAAGATAAAGTAAATACACAAGCTAATGTTCTTTGTACCACTAGCCAAGACTAAACTATGGTGATGCCTAATGTTGATGTCCCTTGTAGGAAGGATGCATCCTAGGACATGTTGTGATTAGGTGATGATGAGATTGACTAGATGATAATCTATTGATACTCTGAGTTGACCTACTTGCCAACTTAGTGACCTAGACTTGAGACTTTGACGATCGAGGTTTTACCTTAAAACCTGCTAGACTTGGTTCTGATTTACTTACCAAAGGATGAAAGCACCAATGATCTCTTATGAGTGATGATTTTTGCAGGTGAAAGTGAGATGAGACAAGTGCACCTTTTTGGATTTTTTCAAATATTTGGATTTTTTTTGTGTTTTGAAATGTTTTGAGGTTGTTTTTGGGATTTTGAGATTTTTCAATCTTTTTGGTATTTTCGAGATTTATGACCAAGAGATCAACCAAAACACCTATCCTAGGGTTCTTGGGAGATGATCAAAAGATTAGCCTTGCCTACGTTATACATGCAGAGACCACGTAGCTTGACTGATGACTTGACTAGTTTACAAGATGAAGATATAAACGAATGATGAATTGCCAGCTTATTGTGACGGATTCCTAAAGGACTGATCTAGGGTGTCTCAGGAAATGATCAAAGGTCAACCTTGCCTACGTTCAAGCTTAGAGATGACGTAGTTCAATTGGATGACTCTATTTTTTGGTTTTTCATATTTTCGACATGTTTTAGGTTTTGATATGGTTTGAATGTTTTTGGATTTTTTGATGTTTTCTGAATGTTTTTGAATTTTTGATTTTAAGGAAGACTACAACAATATACATGAATACAATCTGATGTAGGTACTAGAAAATTCCCCCAGCATGGTGTGATATACTACTTCGATAAAGGCAGGACAAACTAACCTTAGGAATATGCCAAGTAGTACTAGGGTGGAACATGATACAAACACAATATCAAGCTATGATACAGACGTGGATGGATGATGGAAGCATAAATGGAATGTAATGGATAAGTGAGTGTGTCGAATAAGTCACAAAGATCCCGGTGGATGGATAGTGCTTTATTTACGCTTGGTGCATGTTTGCCAGGTTTTCACCAAGGTTCTTGTCCAAACCGCCACCGAAGTGGTTTTCACTAGAGGACAATATTTTTCTTTACTGTTTGCAATCTTTTTTTTCTGATTTTTTTGGTTTTTTGTATTTTATGATTTTTTTATTGTCCCCAAGACACCTGTTTGCCAGGTTTTCATTAGGGTGACCCTTTTTTTAGGACATTTTCTAGTTTTTTTGTATTTTTTAGTTCTATAGCTTGAAAGGTTTTAGGCATAATTTTTTTTGAGATGGGAGTTGTTCATGGGCTCCTACAGAGGCTCACCTTCTGGTGTTGATAACTGATATGCCCCTAATTTATAGCTTGTTGTGATGACAAATGGTCCCAAATAGTTGGGCTCAAATTTTCCTTTGTTTTATGGGTTTGGCAAGTTTTTCTAGTTCTCTTTTAGCACAAGTTCACCGACTTGGAAGGTCCGCTTCTTGATCTTCTTGTTGTAACTCCGCTGAAGTTAGTTTTGATATACCTGCAGATTTTTTAGGGCATCCATACGCCGTTCATCCAGTAACTCCAGCTCATTCAGTCGTGAGACCCTATATTCTTCATTTATGATGATATTTGGCAATGATATCCTTAGGGATGGGAGCTTGATCTCGATGAGTAAGATGGCTTCTAATCTGTAGACCAAGGAGAATGGGGGGGCACCTATTGGTGTGTGAATGCTGGTTTGATAGGCCCATAGGGTGGGATTTAGCTGCAGATTCCAGTCACAACCAGCATCATTGACTATTTTCTTAAGGATTTTCAAGATGGATTTATTGGTGTATTTTTCTTGGCCATTACCTTGGGGATAGTATGGAGTGGAAAAATGATGTTGGATATTGAATTTTTCACATAAATCATGAACATCCTAATTTTTGAAAGGTGTCCCATTATCTAAGATAATATCTTGGGGGACACCATACAAACAAATGAGGTAGTTCAGGATAAACTTAGATATCTGCTTTCCAGTTATGTAGGTCACGAGAATGGCTTAGACCCACTTTGTAAAGTACTTTATGGCGGTAATGATGAATTTATGGCCATTAGATGAGGTGGGGGTGATTTTTTCAATGAGATCGAGCCCCCACTGTGAAAAGGGCCAAGGTGTAACAATGTGATGAAGCTCCTGAGTTAGTGCATGGATGAGGTCCCCATGCTACTGACACTGCAAATATCTTCTAACGAATTCATGTGTGTCTCTTTCCATTGTGGGTCAGTAGTATCTAGTTCTCAGCAACTTCTTAGCCAAGGTCATACCACTCGAGTGCAATCCATAAATGTCATTGTGTACCTTGGTTAAAGCAGTCAGGGCTTCCTCAATTTTTAGGTAACACAATAGGGTTTCTCCTAGGATTACAAAGTGGGTTGACTTCTTGACAAAGGCTCGTTTAAGGTTTGGGGTTATGTTAGCGGGCAAGACTCCTATTCTTAATTATGTGTAAATTTCATGATACCAGGGATCGTCGGGACCAATGAGTTCACACACGAATTCAGAATCTAGTACCTCGAATGTTGGTATGAGAAGCTTCTCCACGAGGAATTCTTGCTTTGGGATGTTGCACGAGATTTTCAAGAGTGATCCAATTGTATCCATTGTGTTCGATGCTCTGTTGTTTTCTCTAGCTAGCTACTCAAATGTGATATCAATGAATGACTCTTTAAGGCTTTCCACCAATTTCTTGTATGGAGTTAGCTTGTGGTCCTTCATCTGATATTCATTTTATACTTGATTGTTTATGAGGTGAGAGTCCCCATATACCTTTAGAGCCATAATTTTCCATTGTACTGGAATCCTTAAGCCTATGACAAGAGCCCCATATTCTGCTATATTATTCATGCATGGGAATAACAACTTGTAAGATTTGGGTATACAGTCTCCTTGGGGAGTTATGAATAAAATTCCTGCTCCTGACCCATGTTGCATGTAAGATCAATCAAAATACATCTTCTAGTGGTCTTCTACATTTAGGCTGAAAATTGATTCATCAGGAAACTTTGAGATAAGTGGAATTTTTTGAATATATAGGAGCCTTCACCAGTTGATCCGCAATTTCTTGTCCTTTGATGGCCTTGCACTCTACATATTTA
Source organism: Sequoiadendron giganteum (assembly GCA_007115665.2). Classification (NCBI taxonomy): domain Eukaryota; kingdom Viridiplantae; phylum Streptophyta; class Pinopsida; order Cupressales; family Cupressaceae; genus Sequoiadendron; species Sequoiadendron giganteum. The sequence goes on from CM021102.1 coordinate 297,925,313, forward strand.
ATATCATGCTATGTTAATATCATGACCCACTTGGTTGTATGTCCTGTAAGAGTGGCTTTAGAAAGTAGGTACTTACGTGGATCTATCTTTGCGATTAGCTTGATCTGATGAGCTAGCATGTAGTGTCTAAATTTTTGCGCTGCAAATACAATTGCTAGACAAGATTTTCCAATAGGAGTATAGTTTAGCTTGTGTCCTACCATGGTCCTACTGATATATTATATTTCTCTTTCTTTTCTTATTTCATCATGCTGAGCTAAGAGAGCACCAAGAGCTGTCGTTGTTGCTAAAATGTATAGGATTAGTGGTTTTCCTAGAATTGGCGGCATCGAAACTGGTGGTGTGAGTAGGTATTCCTTGATTTTTTTAAATTCCTGGTCGCATTTTTCATCCCATTTGTATGCTACCCCCTTGTGGAGTAGATGAGAATATGGGATTTGTTTATCTGCTAGCTATGCTATGAATCTACAGATAGACTGGAGCCTACCTTATAGACCTCTTAGCTGCTTTAGTGTCTTGGGTGCTTCCATTTCAAGGATCGCCTTGAATTTCCTGGGATCTACCTCGATTCCTCTCATTGAAATGATATACCCCAGGAGCTTGCCTAATTGTACTCCAAAGACGCACTTCTTTGGGTTGAGGCAGACCTTATACTTTTCCAACCTATCAAAATTGGAGCTCAAAGTTGATATGTGGTCACGTCTTTTTCTTGATTTAGCCAATATTTCATCCACGTAGTCTTCCACTGTCTTATGAATCATGACATGAAAGATCAGTATCATGGCTCTCTGATAAGTTTCTCCTGCATTTTTTAGCCCAAATGGCATCATGTTCCAATAGTAGGTCCCCCATGGACATGTGAACGATGTCTTATGTTGGTCTTCCTTTTCTATTATGATTTGATTATATCCAAAAAACTCATCCATTAGTGATAGCATCTTGTGTCTGACCATCATATCCACTATCATATCAATGTTGGGTAGTGTAAATTCATACTTCAGACACACTTTGTTTAAGTTTCTAAAATCGGTGCAGACTTGGATGCCCAAATTTGAATTTGAAATAGGTACTTGAGATTTAACACCCATTCAGGATAATCAATTGGCCTTATGAATCCTACATCCAAGAGCTTCTACAATTCCATTTTGACTAACAAGGCTATTTGGGATGCATATTTCTCAGCTTCTCTCACTGGCTTTGCCCTTGGATACACCGCTAAGTGATGAAAAAAAACTTTTGGATCAAGCCTCGACATGTCAACATAGGTCCATACAAATTTTACCTTTCTTTCTTTGAAGAATGCAGCTAAGAGTTCTTGTTCTTCTATGAGAAGTGATTCAACATAGAAGTTTATGTGTGGTAGCTCCTTTGTTCCCAAGCTGACGGGATTGCATTTTTCTGCCAGGACTACTAATTTTTCTTGATGAAGTGTAGTGAAGGGAAGATTGAATCCTTCATCTTCGGGTGCCTCATAGAGGTTTTCACCATTGGATGTGTCCTTTATTTTTACTATTTTATGATCAGACAGTGCCATAGTGTGGTCTTCAATCAAGTACCTTGAGATTATTAAGAATTTATCACTTTTAAGACTGAAGATTTCAATCGTCTCACCGTAATAGGCGTGAGTGTCCAGTGTAATGTCAAATCTAGCCTTATGATCTCCACATGGTACTGTATCCCTCAATCCCATGAACTTCGAGAGTGCCTCATCATTCTCGAATGAGTCTAGAATTTGTGGTCTTTGTTAGTCATAATCGATGAGTTGGGGGTAGACCAAGTTTCTTTTGTGGGTTTGGTGGTTTGACTCAAAAGATATGGTGCTAATTGTGAGTAGGGAGGAGTCTTCTAAAAGAATGGGTAGGTCAGTTATGGTTTCCTCATCATCACTACTACTACAGACATCGATCACGTCAAAGGTGAAGTTATCTAAGGGTAAACCTATGGATACTAGTAGTCATAGGGTGGTTGTCATTAGCTAAGGAGTCCTGACTCTGTTAACTGGGGGACTACGGCCACGTATGGTTATACTCGGAGGGGTACAACTGAGACCAAGGTTTTTCATTAATTTCTCAACAATGATGGGCTCTAGTTAGCCATTTTTGTTCCTCCCAAGACTTTCATTTCTATTGTAGCCCATACCAAGCATCATCTGTAGCTATTTTCTTCTTTCATCCATGGGAAGATTAGGCGCGGGTCTTTCATCTTGATATAGTGAGCTTAAAATGTCTCTTTATTCTACTGTCTCCCGACCTAAATCCCCCCATAATCAGAATCTAAAAGGGTTTTCCTTGAAAGTTTGGGATGGTGTTTTAGCTGGTTGTGGTCATCCATGTGACCTAGGAGATTGAGGTAACTCTCCTATGAAGAAATAGTTTTTCTTCATTGTATAATCCCCACACTCATTGTCTTGGATTATAAGCTTGATGTTGGATATTTCAAAGATGGCGGGTGTCTTTGTCCCAGAAGTGGAGGCTATGTTGGATGGATCTATATAGGGAGTTGAGGGGCCTTCATCATTCTTCGGGACTTGGGTAACTTTATAGTATTTGGCCTCCAGATTCTTCTAATACATGAAGGGCTCAACATCACCATGGATTGTAACCTCTTGGTTTTGGTATGAAAAATTGACGCATCCACGAGCACCCCTGGAGGATTCTATATGGTAAGTCAAGGTCAAGCACCTAACAGGTGGCTTCCATTACAATGAACCCTACTTGAATAGGGAGTTGAATAGTGCCTTGAGACACTCTTTCTTGACCGTTCTAAGCCCTGATTGTGATACCTTTACCTTTTTCAATGGAATCTTCATAGATTCCCAAATTGTTTATAATTTTTAGTGAACAAATGATGAGGCATGCACCTCCATCCACCAAGACCCTTTTAACCATATTTTTGTAAACCAGGACTTCAAGATGTAATGCACGGTTGTAAGATGGTTGGGTGGGGAAGTCTTGATCAGAGAATATGAGGAGATTAGGAGTGATGATGTTACTGACCATAGCTTGGAATTGCTTCATATCAAGTTTGGTGGAAAGGATAGACGAAGCTAATGCTTCCTCAAGGATTTCTCTGTGGGTAGCTAAAATCTTCAGTAACTCCATGATGGAGATTTGAGCAGGGGTTCTTTTTAACTTGTCCAGGACATTGTAACTATTAGGGAAAGATTTTTGATTTGAGGTGGGGGTCTTAGATTTCTGTGATGCCTTAGCAATGGTGACCTTTCCACCGCATGTGGTGACTCCACAATCAGCGTTGGATCCTTTGATACTGACAATAGTGACCTTTTCATCAAGGCATGCAACAACCCCTTCATACACATTTTTCACATTGCCATATTTTTGTTTCCCTTTGTTGTTTCCTTGGTTGTGATTGGGTATTAGATTCATGTATATTTTTAGATCTTGATTACTAGCCAGTTGCTCCACATTTATGATTTTGTCATCGATGAGGTCTTGGATGATATTTTTCAGTTTCATGCAATTGGTGGTCGCATGCCCATTGATCTTATGATAATCATAAAGGAAATTTTCATTGTACTAGGGTAGTTTCACCTAAGGCTCCTGGTAATTATCATAAGTAGGTATCAGTATGAGGTTCTCATTGACCAACTTTTTCATTATGGATTCGATCGATTCCCCAAGGGTTGTGAATTTCCACTTGGGGGGATACTTGTTTTGTGGAGGTGGTCCCCCTTGATTATTGAGGTTGTTGACATGATTGTGGGGTGGTTGTTGGTTTACCACATTGGCTTGCTTGTTATTGTGATTATTTTTCTATGGTTGATGATGTATTTGGTTTTTTTTCTTTAGACTACTGATGACGACCTTGGCATCGACCACTCCATCATTGGTAACATTCATGTTCTTTACCCATGTGTGAGGTTTCTCATTGTAACTGGTAGATGGGAAACTATCTTGATGTTCAGGATATGTAGGTGTGCCCCCTCATGTAATAAGGGCTCTCTCGATGTTAAGTGCCTTGGGGATTAATTGGTCGTATGTGATGATGCATTGCATCTTTAGATAGAATGCCAAGGTCTTGTCTAGATTTATTGTTCCTCTGGCATGACCCACTTGCTCTGATTTGCCTTGGATCAGCATCGTTGGAGGAAGGAGCCGAATGATTCTCCCTTTCCCTATTTGAGTGTTAAAAGTTCCTCTAAACTAACATCCATGCCAATGTTGAATGCATAATTCTAGAGGATTGCATCTTTGATTTCTTGGAATGTTTTGATGCCAGTAGGCAGATGAGAGAACCACTCCATAGCGGCACCATCCAAGCTTCAAGGAAACAACTACATTAAATATGTGTCATTGTATGCGACTTCCATAAAATGTACCTGGAACTCCCTAATGTGATCTTCAAGGTTTCATATCCCATGATATTTGTCAAATTTGGGTATTTCGAATCCTTTTGGGAATGGTACCATTGCTAAGATTTGGTTGAAAGGATAAGGACACAAATTTTTGGGTGTCCTTGTTGTTTTTTTCCTGATTGAAGATCAAGCACTTTCTACGAAAGCAGTCTGATTTGTGTTGTCACATCGCCTTGCAGATTAGGAGGTGGGGTGAACATGTTTTGAGGTGTTGGATTGGCAGGTGGGATGTTGGTGTGAGTTTGTTGCAAGCTTTTTTGAGTGAGTAATGCAATCATTTGTTGTTGAGCCAACAATTCTTGTTGTTGGTCGTGTTGTTGGGCCTGTTGTTGAGTCGCTTGTTGTTGTGCTTGACAATATTGTAAGGCTTGTTGATATGCTTCTTGTTGGGCTACTTGCAATTGTGTCTGGTATTGTGCTTGCACTTGCACTTGTTGAGCTTGGTATTGGGCTTGGCCTTGAGTATGTGCTTGTTGGTTTGCTTGTACAATTTAAGCAGCTTGTGTGGCTTGGGTTGCTTGAGTAACTTGAGTTTCTTGCACAACTTGTGTGGCTTGTGTAGCTTGTGCAACTTGTGCGACTTGTGGAGCTTGTTATGCCGCTAATTTTTCTTATGCTTGCTCAAAAACTAGTTGGGTAGCTTGGTGATTTTGGAGCACCTTTTGATAGGTGGCTTGTCGAGTAGCTTGCAACGTGATGCTTAATGAATTCACCATGTTGTGTTTTGGTGGTGGTGGTGATGGATTGGGAATGGTGTTGATCATTGTGATGAGCGGAACGGTCATGTTGATGATTGGGGTTTGAGTGGTGGATGGTGAGATTGGGATGCTTGGTCCATAGGAAACCATGCTTTGAGTGACTTGCAGAATTGTGGATGTGTTGATTGTTGGGGTTGTTTGGATGGTTTCCATCTGTTGTTAAAATATCGATGGCATGACAGGAGGATTTATTATAGGGGGTTGCTTTGATTTGGTTGATTGATGGAGGGTAAAGGAGGAAGACCCAACCCAAGGGATGGTAGAGGTGGAAATTGTGGAAAGATGGGTGATGCATTCTCTTCAATAGATGATGATGAGAGATCGAAGACTCCCCTCATTCTGAAAAAATTTCCTTCTCATTGTGATGTCATAGGGAGAGAGGTTTGCATATCCATAGGATATCCGGTGTTGCATGAAATGAGGATGAGTTGGTATGATTATGAAATGTGAGTGGAACATATGGGTATAATGGATTCACCAAAATAGATTGATCAGATGTGGTGCTCGCATTCAAATCTCGGTTGCTCACAAGGGGATATGTTTGGAGTGCATGGAGCAAAGAGATTCCCTTGTTAACAATTGGCAGACTTGAAGTGATAGATGATATGATTTGTGGGATGTCTTGAGTGATACTTTGGAATGGAAGCCTGGATGAAGTTGAGGGCATGATTCCAAGAGGTTTTTCCACAATAGTGCTTAGGTCATAGTTGGAAGGGAGTTTAGCCCCTTCTTTCCCTAACTCAAGCATGTATTGGGAGGGATATAACTTCATCATAGCATTGGCAATTCGATGATTTTTAGGATTTTGCACCATCTCAAGGATTTCATCTTGTGTCATCCCTAAGACGTTGTTGGTGATGTCTTCCACTTGACCTTCCTCTTGAGGATTCTGAGGTATTGGAGGAGGGTTGATTGGTAGTTCAATGGATATCGTAGGGTTGAATTCTATTTCAATTTGACTTATATTGCTCAAAGTGGATGTTTCTTTGTTTCTCTCCATGTTCTTCTTGTATTGAGATCGAGTTTGAACCATAAAATAAAGATCAATTTTCAAGAATGTAAGAGATGAACCTCTAACACCTTAGATTGGTCTAAAATTTAGGCTCAAAGAAGAGAAATGAAGTTTTCTTTGAGGATCAAAGAATGGGGATGAGATAAATGAAAGATGGATGATACAGATGATGAAACACTTAAAGAACCTTGAGGGAGATGCTAAAATTTAAGACTTGATTTGATTGGATTTTGATTGATTAATTTGGATAATGAACTTGTAAATTCTAGGAGGTTGTGTTGTCCTAGAGTGAACTCATACACAAGAGGATAATTTGACTAAGTGTGTCAAGAAGGATTCATCAAGACACCTCTAGTCAAACAAACTGATTTTGGATAATGAAATCCTAGACCCCAAGATGTTGGATTTTATCAAGAGGTAAATTTGTTCACAAACATTGATAATTCAGTCAAACATGTGAAGAAGGATTCATCCCCACATATGTAACCAAACAAGATGATTTTAATTTTTCCTAGGATTTTAGCATAAATGATGTTTTCAAAGCTTCCAAGAGTTTTATGGTGAGATGATCTTTGATTTTGATGGTTGAGGGATGGATGAAAATGACTATTTTTGATCCTAGACTTGATCTAGATAAAACTAATTCTTACAAGACCTTGGTTTTGAAGAACACACTCGACACTCCCTATGTGAGAAAATAAAACCTTTGAAAAAGAGTTGGATTTTTTTAATAATAAAACTCATACAAGTTAGGGTTGTATATTGAAGCTTTCTTGTAGAAGTTGTAAAACAATTTTTCTCTAACTTCAAGAAGTCTTTCAAGACGCTCTTCATGAGCTTTTGGATTAAGACTTTTGAACTTGGGTTTCCGGATTTTGAGTTTGCGGAAAATCATTTGAAAGAACACATGTGTGGGGTTCAATTGTTTCTTAAATTTTCTTAATGAGTTCTTGTTACCACAAATAATTATTTGATTAAAGTTTCAAACTAAATTTCTATGTCTCAATTCCTTTTCATTCCACAAGGTCCATTATGTGAAAATCAAGGTTTCAAGAGAATAGTTTCCTAGGTTGATTTTAGTATGAGAAAATTATGATGTAAATAAAAATGATTAGAAACCTCTAAGGATAAAATCCCTAGGGAAAGCAACAACACTTGGATTCGGTCAAAGGTATTTTCCCCTCCTAAAGGGTTTGAAATTTGAAGATTTGTGAATGTTTGTTTTCAAATGTTTCGAGACTCAAGAAAAGTGTTTTTTATTCCAAGAGCATGCATAATCCTAGGCGGGAAACACAATATTTGTTGGGTTCCCACTTGGATGAATCCAGCTGTGCATATTTAGTGTGGATGATTAGATGCTTGACCACACATGCTCCCCCTTATAGTGCACTCACTTCTCAGGTCAACCAAGAATCAATACCCATGAATCTCTTATGGCATACTTTTCATCTCTACAATAGAACTACATGTTATGTGGGGCGACTTCAAACGACATGACCTTTTGCACCAACAAATAGTTAAGGATTTTGGCCTTTGATAAACAAAGGTTTTTAATGTGGTCATTTTGTTCGTGGTGGACCATCCATATAGCAAGAGACCATTGTTTCCCTTCTCATCAAAATAATCCTTGTGATTCTTGAACTTTCCTCGAGAATCCACACTTATATACCGGTTGGAAGTCGCTTGGCTTTAGCATGTTCCCAATTGGGTCATTCCCTGGGGTGATTAATTTCTCGGTGATTACTTTCTCCCACCAGGCAAGCCCTCTAAGATAAACAAAATAAATTGAACATATTCATAACTCGATCAATCTTTGTTGTGAACCAAAGAGAGAGAATGTATACAATATTCTCCACTCACACTCACAAAATTGGTTCAATTTTTTAAAATAAAAATTCAAGTGTGTGGGCAATAACTTATGAAACTTAATGTCACCAAAAGGCCTTTTGATTCTCAATATCATCGTGAGGCGTGAGAGAAGTACATACGTCATTTTAATGATATTAGTTTGGGTAAGTAATTACAAAACAAAGAAGCACTTGTTCATTTTAAGTCCATAAAGCAATGATTTGATTCTTTTTATTGCACCAAAATGAAATATGGAATTTTCCTTGTTCAATTGTTAATCCTTAAACCAAATCTAGTGAGTTTGTCCTAAAGTTCTTTTTAAGCCCTTTGTAGCAAAAAAAAAAACTTTTGTAGTGCTCTTTTAGAATTAAAAAATAAGTGAGTTGGTGTAAAACCAAAAACACTAGCATAAAATAGAAGCTCTAAGAATTTAAAAATTCTTTGTGAATTCCAAGTTTAATGATCAATTTTCTAACTCCAATATTCTTCCAAGATCACTTCTTGCAAGTTCCTTGTGTAAACGAAATCCTTGTAAGATAAAAAAAACAAATCATGTGAAGATCAAGTTATTAATTAAATTCATCTTAAGCAAAAACTTAATGTATTAAATCCTTTAGGAAAAATATTTTTTAATTTGTCAACAAATACTAATGTATTAAATGGCAACAAACACTATTTGTATGAAAATATCATCTATAAATGCAAAAGACTTTGTTTACCACTCTGTGTAGCCAATCAATTACTAAGAACTGTAATATTAGATTCAGAGACAAGAATTCAATCGATGTTTTTAATTCATAATGCATTTAATAGATGGATAATGAATATAGCCTGTTTCAAGAAATATTTGTCGTCCACAAAAGATTTTACTATTGTTTAATCAATGAGATGTGTGTTCGTTATTACAGGTTTCACTGAAAGAAGAATATGTTGCCTCCTCTTCGTTGCATTCCAATACAAGACTTACTGACTTTATAATGTTTTCCAACTCATCATTCTAGATTAAGGGACAAGATTAGACATTTTCTTTTGAGACATCCAGGCAAACATTTTGACAATAAAAAAATTGAATATATTTTATACTGCTCATCGTTCGGGATTGAGGGATGCGATTTGAAATTTGCTTTGAAACATAAGTTAATGTTCAAAACTAAATAATAAAATATATAAAATCCTAGTAAGTACGGTAGCGCGAAGTCAAATAGATCAACAGGGCATAAATGATTGGTACAAATTCTTCAAAGAAAGATTCCAACTGGGCAACTAATGGCTTCTAAAAAAAAGATTTAATATTGTGGAATGTGCAAGCCAAGAAATAAATATGGTGACCTATCCATCGATGGAGGCAGATTTTAAACAATTTGTATCACAAGAAACATCTGCAAGCTTACACAACCAACATACGCATGTGAGATGGAGTATGTCAACGAATAAATGGTTTCATACTTTTCAGGAACTTTGAAGCTAATGCATTTGGCAAGTGAAAATTGAATTCAAAAAAGATTTAGAAATTAACACCATTGACAGACTTTAAAATTTTCAAAATAATGCAATTGGCAGGCTTAAAGTCGCACTCATAATGTCAATAAAAAAATATTTCAAAATAATGCAACTAGCAGGTGTAAAACCAAATTCTATGACCTTCTACCAGCATCCTCCCAACCTTTGAGCAACCTCCTTGCTACTTGTGCCAAAATGGAAGCATAAAGTAGGAGGATTTTTTGACAAAATGCCTAAAAGAAACATCTTGATGATTGCAAGATATGCGTCAAATGGATTTGATGAAGAAAGTTCTAGGAAAATGCAAGCTATGCATACTCATCCATTCCCAACAATATGCATCATTTTAATGAAATGCAAGTTAATACCCGTCCATGACCAACAACTCTATGATTCTAGTGCTAGTGCTAGAGAAAACGATATTGATGTTTTTCACAATATTGGTTACAACCTTCCATTGAAATAGAGTAAATAAAATAGAGGTCAATATGAGTATTTAAGTGCCTTTGAACAAACAGATACATTAAAATGGCGTAAAATAGATTTTATGATGGTGCAATCGATATAGAATTTGGAAAATAATTAAAATGCTGACAAAGCAATTCTCAAGACATACAGATCTTAGAAGATATGAAATGGCTCTTAAAAATCAATCATAGTTCTAGCAAAGTAGATAATGTGAAATGAATTTATTTGGGCAAGCAGATCATGGTGGGGACCAAAATGTGGATGGAGAATTCACTTTGCTTCACTTTTCAACAATCAAACATTAGTATAATCAATTAAGTTTTGAGAAAACAAGAAAAACAACCATCCCTATGAGATATTTCAACATGCTTCAAAATGCAACCAAATAACCAAAAAAATCAAAGCATATGATAACATGAAGTATACCTATCCCATATTTGATTGGTGCACCTTTGATATGTAAAGGAGCCCTTTCCCAATCCTTAACAAGCTCAATGATAAAATTCTTTGAAGATGCTATGCTATGAAGTGGATAAAATTAGCTCTCAATGTGAAGAGAGTAACTTTTCTCTAAATTATGGATGGAAACGAAGGAGAAAAGCCTTGAATTTATAGATGAGATTGAGAAAAGAAGAAGAAAAGTGGATGAATGTGGGACTAATCTTCAACCAATAGATTCATGCCACTTGTCAAGATGTGAGAGGATGAAGGGTGAGCACATTTTGGTCTTTGTGCAAGTAAATGCTTATTAGGTGAGTTTGAAATTTGAAAATTAGCATTAAATGCATATGGTTGAGAGTTTTGGGGGGAAAATTTGTTTGGACAAAAATTTCAAACAAATGGAATTAATGAGGGAATACTCCTTGGGAATATGCCTTGTGGGGGAAAATAGAGATTTAATAAATCAAAATAAATGATTTATTGTGCAAGTTGGAAAAGCTAGAGGATGGGACATGGGTTAGACTTAGTTTTAATCCTAGTTTGATTAACTTTAAATAAAGATTAGTGGACATGACATTTGATTTAGATTTTTGGATTTGTTTAAATCAAATGGGAGGAAATAATAGACATTAGCCATTTAATTAAATACATTTGATTTAATTAAATGAAGAAACTTTAGGAGATAATTAAATGATTTATTTAATTAAAAAGATAACCTTGGGAGATTAATCAAATAAAGTTGATTTACTTAATTGATGGGCGAATATAATTTAATTAAATATGAGGAATGCATGATGTCAATTGTGCATGTCTACAAATGGTAAACAGGTGCCATTTAATGGTAAAATCCTTCAAAATATCAAGTAAGAGCTTCCAAAATCTCACTTATCACGTAAAATCTAGATAAATATTGTTTCGACAATTGGATGGAACATTCTATTTCCATTTGTAGTGTTTTTTGTCAATTTGATGACAACTTTCTTTTTTCATTTGCATTGCTTCATGTTTTAAATTTGTATGCAAATAATACTTAATTTCTTTAAGGAAAAAAAACTAGATTTGTCCAAGTTTATTTCTTCCAGTATTTAACATTTATTATTAATTTTTTAATCCACCAAATGCAACTAGAATTTGCATGCACAAACATGTACTCTCTACCATATTCATGTACATATAGTTTTCTATTGACGTAGTCCTTGAACCTCATTTAGATGCAAGTGCTAGTTTATATAAACTTCTTACTTTTCCATAATTTATTATTGCTAAAATACTAATTTATAATTATTTGTATTTCTTAGAAATGATAAGATAAAAATATGCAACTATAAATATAAATGCTAACATTTAAAGTGGTGCTTCCTAATTGTAATTGAATGAAAAAGATTTAATACTTCCCTTAATACACATTCATCAGTCTACTTTGTATATTATTACACTTTGACTTATTCCTCAATCATGATGTAGTAACCAAATTGCACTATAATAAACCTAGCTTCCTATATCAAAAAGGATCATTACTTTGGGAGAAGAATGGTTGTTTGCTAGGCATTAGTCATCATAGCAATCCAAATCATATACTAAAATACAACGGCATTTCTGATTTGTTCTTGGTGTAAAAGGAACATAGATGTTTTTTGGCTTCTTCTTACTAAGATATAGGGTTTTCCTACAAGAAAATCACAAGCTTTACTTGATGCGCACAAATCAGCACAAATTGGATTCGACAAGGGAACTACTTTTCACTGTAGACACGATGGCAAAATTTTACCCCACTTTACTTTACCATTGGATGAGTAATGAGTACTTTCACATGGAAAGACATGCACTTCATTTGGAGAAGTATTATGTAAACATAAAAGGACAATCATTACTGTCCAATATAGTTTATTACGCAAAGCGTAAACCAGCCTACCACAGCAAGCAGTGGTGAAGTGACGTGATGGCATACGTCCGTATTTGAAGCTTGCCTTTTTCAAAGCTCATGCCCTTGTTCAGTTTGTTTCTTTTTTATTATTATTGAATTAAATTTATATGGTTTATATTTGATGGCCGTATGGTTGTATATAGGTTTTATTTTTATTTTTTATTTTAATAAAATATAATCAAAATGTTGGAAGGCTGTATCTGGCGAAATTTTTATTAATTTTTTTTTTTAAATTGTATTTTTTTAAAAATAAGGTAGAATTAAGATATTGAAGGGCTACGAATGCATAAGTACAAACAAAAATTGAATTGATTGACAAGTAGGGTTTGACTGTCAAATTTGGGCAAAATCTTTACTGTTTACTTCTTGATGTACAAATTATGTAGATTGTTTAGTAAAGTTTACAAAGGAAGATGATCATAAGGTATACTAACATTAAATAAATAAACAATGTTATTATTTGGAGAGTAAAGGAAGATTGAAAGAATTGTCCTAATTAAAGAGAAGGGAGACAATCATTTACCTCCTATAACTATTTGTGTCTTTCAAACTAACTATTCCTCATCTTTAAAGTTCAATTTGTGGAAGAAGCTTCCTTTGCAATTAAAATTTAAGTGTAGGCTCTTTCCTAAGGGAACACGATTAATTATTCCAAGATCTTCTATTATTAACCATTGAGAATGAATTTCTTGTGTGTGTCTTTAATGCTATCTTGCACTACCCTTATGTCAAACCGCACCTTTGGCATAGGAAATCATTTAACCTTCAACATTTATTGTATATTTTTTAGCTAGTCCTATTTATGCCCTAAAGTAACTTCAACCTAGTAGTTCATACTAGTGTTAATGGTTTGGTAGCTTTGTATAATGGCACCTTCAAATATGAATTCTCATAAGTTTTTTCCAAAAATATTTCATGAGAGGTGCACTTTGATTCACAAACAAATGTGATTTTACCCATCCTTGATTTTGATAATGCATATAAGTGGCTAGAGTATTTTAGTTTGATTGCATATTTTGTTGAGAGAACATGCCCCAAAAGCATGGTTTAAGATTGGGTTAACAATCATTGGGGCCCATATGGATTCTAGGTTGACACTATCATATACCTCACTAAAGGATTCTTTACTATTTCACTTTATTGAGGCTTTCCATGATGATTCCATTTTCAAGAATAACTCATAGTATGTCCATGTGTCACCATTAAATTCTTTCAGCTATGGATGCAAGATTTTTCCATTTTGAATAAGAAGACATGTCATGTGCCAATTTGGCTCATTTTTATAGTTTTGTCCCTTTCTTATTTGAACATTTCAACCACCATTATTTTTTCCTTTAGAAAGGTCATTTGTGTTGAGAATGATAATATTTGTGAAGCTTGTCCATAAAAACATGTCTATGTTGAGGTCAATTTATTCAAATATTTGAAATAATTTGTTGATATTTTGATTGGACATCTTTTTGACACCCAACATGTGTTATTCCTTAATATGTGAAATAAATTTTTCTAGTGCTAGTCTTCTAAGAACAATATTAAGGACTTCCCTTTAGTGGCTCCCTATGTCGAATCACCTCCCAGTTGTACTGAGATTCTCCATTATGTTGAGGTTCCTTCATTAAAAGTTGAGGATAAATGGGCAACAATTTTAAACAATCAAAAAATAATTGCTAACCCTAGCAACTCCCATATTAAAGCCCAAAATACTATGGACTAGCTACCTACTAAGGTACAACCTCCAAATGTTTCAAACCCTTCCAAGAAGGGGAAAGAGATTATCCCATCTAATAGTTAGCCTTCCTCTTAACCAAAATTTTCTCAAATTCCCCAATCGACATCAATATTAACTTTTTATCTAAATGTGCATATTCACTCTAATTTTTCCCCTAAATATATTTGAAATTCTTGTATCCCATCTAAGTGGCTAGAGGAGGGAGAGTATGCTACAAAAATATTGAAACGTTAGCTCCCATGTTCATCTAATTAAGTAGTCTCCTTTCATTTTTTTTTTTTTAAAATTATTTGTCTTCTCTTCAAGAGTGAGATAGTGATGAAATGTATTTGGATTCCAATTGATAAATTTTATCTTCTACAATGTTTGAGGTCTTAATAATATCCCCATGAAATATTCAATACAAGATGTTAGAGGAAGCTAGATTGATATTTTTATATTTACAAGAAGTCAATATTATTGGATTATTATTTCTTTTTGCTATGTACTATGTTATTTTTCTCGCAAGCTCTATGTTCTATAAAAATCACAATGCTAGTCATGGAGGTGTTGTCATCTTTCTCTCTTTTGTGTGGTTTCAACATATTTTTGACCAATTTTTTGACCCCACTAATGATACGATTTGGATCCTCTTAGATGTCAAAAATCATTCTTTTGGCATTATAAATATTTATGCTTCCAATGATATTTTTGAGAGATATTTTATGTGGCAATCGATTGTTGATTCATTACCTACTACCATTTGAATTGTGTGTGGGTATTTCAATATGGTTGAGATGGGGTATGATAAATATGGGAAATTTCCCTTATGTTGTATATATAGTGAAAAAGAGGTTTGGTATTATATATATATATAATAAATTGGCTCCTTTTTCCAAATTTAGGCCACCACCATAATCATTCACCATGGTATATGTGGAATAATGTTTGGACTAGTTCAAATAGAGTCTTTATAAACCTAGATTATTTTAGGATTTTTGGATCATATTTGTTTCATTTTACAATTATTTATCACTCTATATGGAGCCTTTGTCAAATGTCACTTTACTACACCATACTACCATCAAGTTCAAAATTCAATGGAAAGTGGGAATATGTTTGAGTTGTAAAACTCATTTTTCTAAAATAATTTTGTGCTAATTCATCAATATTTTTAGCCCACATCAAGAAGGTGTGTAACATAATCCTAGCCTACTCAACCTACTAGCTAAATTGATGGTGGAATAGAGCCATCAAGTACATGCTTCTTGCTTCCTTGACATTAATGGGTGCCAAGTAGAAATATTTTTGTGCCATGCATATGAAGATACAATTTGAGATCTCCATAGCAATACTAAAATTATTGAAATTGACTTGTTCTACCCTACCTTCCAAGTAAAGGTGGTTGTGCTCTATCGTCACATCTATATAGAAGCCATTCAGGAAAACAGTGATAAAATAAAAACAAGATTGCACTAGATTAAGCTTAAGGATAGAGATTCTAATGAATTATTTCAAGCTCTTAGAGCTCATAAAACTTTATATGGCATAAAAGAGATCAAATATGGAATGAATATTCTCAAATAATTTTTACATATTCTCTAGGATTTTGTCAAGAATTTTGAGCATGTTTTCATTTCTAAAATAAATCTCCTTACAATGACATACCATTTTAGGAGTGTTGCCAAGTTATTCCCTATTAGCTTTACTCTTAACAACATGCCTTCCTTTTTATCATTTTCTCTCTACTAAAGATCTCAAGGAGGTTGTTCATGCCATGGGCAAGGGTAAGGACCTCAAATTTAATGTTTAGCAATCCAATGTCTTTGGACTTCTTAGGTACATTCACAAATTATGTACAATGTCTTTGGATCTCTACGTTCTTGATGGGAAAAAAATTAAGTAATTTTTTCTTCATTTTATCTCTTAAGGGTTGGTTAAAGGAGTAGCTTCAACTAATTCTTTAGCTTAGTTTATATTTTATATTATTTGTTATTTATCAGTACCTTGATAAAATTTAGCCTAACATGAGCTAGATGAGGCCAAAAATCAGGTACCTCATCCTCATTATGAACACATTAATTTAACATAGATAATCAAAACCTATAAAATCCATAGCCCAATAGTAGTATAGATCCCACAAGTCTAGACCCAACCAACAATGGTTTGGAGTACAAAGACAAGGGTATGAACACCCAAAAATTTTAATGTTAAGGTTCAATCCTAAAAGGATATTTGATTAGTGAGGGTACAATAATTGTGATCATCATAACGCAATGAAGGATTGAACCTTAGTGGAAAGAAACATAATCCCATGATTTAACCAATGCAGTATGCCATGAATGACCTTTAGCTCAGTTTGTTAATGGCCACATTATGGATGATTATTTTATCAATATAATAAGAGTATATAAATATTAAATAGGCCCATAACTTTTTTCTATAAATTTTTATAAACCTTCTAGATCTACCATTAATTTTCCTAAGACACAATGTTATAGAGAATTGTTTCTCCCCACACCATCCTAGCTCAACATATATAGTTGGAAATTGATCATTTATGGAGAATTTCTTGGATATGGGGTACTCCCTTAGCCTTTTGGGCTGCATAGGTATCCTTATGGAAATCTATTATCACCATAATAGACAAGAAATTAGTCAACTAGGTTAGTAAACCATTATCTGTATATAGGAAATTTAAATTTTGTTATATGATCCGTGTATCCACTTATATTTTTTATTCTTAATTTTTGGCTCCTTCTGAGTTGTCTTACATGAAGTTGGAAAAGATTATTTTTTATTTTATTAGGGCTTCTTTATAAAATAAAATTAGTTTTTTGTTTCTAACCCCAAGATTTTGAAGGTTTGGTGCTTTTATCCACCTAGTGTGATTGATTGGCTCTTTGCACACTAAGTGGAAAATATATTCCCTTAAGGGAAATCAAGACTAGAAAGTTACTATGTGGAAATGTGTCACCTTTGATCATCCTATTGATGGCATACTTATAAGGGGATTGGAATGTATTTTGATTTTATAATGGGATTTCTATCAACTCAAAAATATATGGTTGTCTTCCATTTTGCAAGATCGCAATCACATGCTGGCAAAACTACCTTGGGTTCATACCTTGATAATTCATAAGAAAAGACTTAGAACTCTATAGAGAATTTTTTCTTGATATTCCATGATCCTTATATCATGAAATGAAGCTCAATTAAATTTTCATATTTTAAATTAGGATCATGGAAATTTTGATACATTCATGGGGATAGTTTAAGCTATTATGTCTCACAAAAGTTTGACCAATTCCTCCTAGCCTTGATAGAATGGCTAAATTTAGTGTCTAAACACCACTTTTTGAAACTATAAACTTGATTAGGATATATTTTTATTTCTTCCCATTTTCTTATGGTTCTCATTTTGAAACAATAATGTAATTTTCAATCATTGGACTCTATTTGACCATGCACATTTCACACTATTTGGTCAAATTTTCTAGAGCCCAAATTGTTGGGAAATGTGCCTCAATTTACTGGCTTAGACCTCTGTGAAAGGCTTGACGAATTTATGCCCTTATCGCTTTACCGCGGAGGTCTCATTTGGTCGGCTTGACCCCTTGTTCATCGAGACTTAGTCTAATCGGCGAGACTCCGAGGGTTGTCACAATGATAGGCCGACAAGCGTGGAGTTGACAAAATGTTGTTTTCCTTTCCTTTGTCGACAGAGCGACCGTTCATCAACACGAGGAAGTGCTAAGTTCCACCGATGTGTCGAAGACTTGAATCAATGGCTATGATAGGCTTCATCTAACAATGTTGGTTGTGTTCCGTGGCATTCTAAAGCAAGTACAACTAAAAGTCTTTTTGCCAAGCAGAATTGCCTGTACAATGGATGTGTGGCGACTTCCTAAAGTGGTGAGCATAGTGAAGAGGAGGTGGGCCCCGACTTGCTTTGTGCAAAGAGTTGTTCAGTCGTGGACACTTGTCAACACCTCTGGAGTTCCTTGGGGAATATAGTGCATGTCGTTGAAGATTCCCTGAAGGACCTCCAACGACTTCCATGTAAGCCAAGCAGAGTACATGAACGATGGACACATGGCAGACTCAGAAGCTCATTCCAAGAAGGCTCAAGGGAATCTTTGAGATTCCCTCTTGGATGCCCCAGAACCTCCATCAACGATGGATGTGTGGCATGTGGGACTCGATAAAGCTAGCGGACAAGGTTTTTGGTGATAATAGATTCTGATAGCCTCATAATGTGATGGAATGGCTAGAGACAATGAAGGGATTTCAGTCAAATGGAAGAGTGAATAGCAGTGCGAGACATGGCAATTTGTCATTGGTTATTTTTTCACTGATGTTACAAAACAACATTTATTGCCGAAAGCTAGATCGGTGAAAAGTGATATATTATGCAATTAATATGAGTTCAGTTATGGTGGTTGGCAGAGCCTGAAATTGGTAATTTCTCTGCAACGGAATTTACGTCGAGGTTGGCTCGATGCAGGATTGCAAGTGGATCCGATCCAAGATTTTTTTGGCATGTCGATGAAGGACTAAAATTAATGCACCCTAATTGTCAGTTGTATGGAGACTTGTAATAGTCAGTCTTGACTAGAAGTCAAACAATAGGAAAAAAGGAAGAATACGAAAAAAAGGGTTGATGACTTTTGTATTCATTGTATGTCAAAATAGCATTGTAACAGTAAGTGCATGAAAACTCAAGTGTTGTTTTGAGGTAACTATTAGAGAGTGAGGGTTTTAACTTTGTATGTAACTTTTTCTTACTATAATATAAAGTGTTTTTCTCTTGGTGTGGTGGGTTTTTTCTTGAAAGGGTTTTCCCACGTATATCTGGTGTTATCTTTGTGATTGTTTATTTTTGTTACTCTTGTTACCCTGTATGTGTTCATCTAAAGTGTTTTAATGTTTAAAATTGGTTTTTTCATGTCTCCTTTGTGGTTTTAGCATTTGGAAAGCATTTTCGCACACTTGCTTTTCCTTACAAGTGGTATCAGAGCCAAACCAGTTGTGTTATCCTTGTTAGTAAGGTGGTTTTTTGTGCTAATACTATTCTAGTGGGAGTCTTGAAAAGTTAGGACCAAGTTCTGTCTAAGATGGCAAGTACATCAAGAACAGTTGATATTGAGAAATTCAATGGCAACAACTTTGAGTTGTGGAAACTGAAAGTGGAAAACCTGTTAGTGGATAGAGACCTCTAGGTAGCAGTGTCTAGAACTATGCCACAAAGTATGAAAAAAGAAGAATGGGACCTTGCAGATAGAAAAGAGAGAGGTGTGATAAGACTTAGTTTGGTTGATTTTGTACTCCTGAATGTCCATGAGGAGAAGTCTGCAACTTCGTTATGGAAGAAGCTTGGTGATATTTATCAAGGAAAGTCTCTAGTAAATAAGTTATTCCTGAGGAAGAAGTTGTACTCCTTGAAGATGGAAGAAGGTGCATCTATTGCAGACCATCTAAACCTATTTAATATGGGTGTTGCTCAATTAGCGTATGTGGGTGTGAAGATAGAGGAGGAGGATTGTTGCATGCTCCTGTTATGTTCATTGCCTGAAATTTGGGATCATCTGGTGATGGCTATTGGATTTACGACTGCTACTTTCAAGATGGAAGACATGGTTGCTTTGTTGTTGTCTGAAGAGATGCAGAGGAAGTCTTCTAAGATGGCCAAAGAGGCCCTTGTTGTTCGAGGTAGATCAAAGGAGAAAGGCAAGAAGAAGGACAAGAATTCTAAATCTAAATATGTAGGGAGATCAAATTCCCCTAGTAAAAGGTCCAAGGTGAAATGCTAGAATTTTGGGTAGCTTGGTCATATCCGAAAGGATTGTCACGAGAAGAAGAAGAAGAAGAGTAACTCTTCAGAATATGACTCTTCTCAGAGTGATGTAGATTCCTTCATGGCAGCCTTGGCAACTCAGGTATCAGATGATGTCTGGCTAGTTAAATCAGGTGCATCTTTTCACATGACGTCTCATAGAGAATGGTTCACTATGTATGAGAAGTATGATGGTGGAAAGGTGTACCTGGTGAGTGATTCAATTTTGCAGATTTTTGGCCAAGGTAGGGTCAAGATACAGTTCCTTGATGATAGAATCAAAGGAATTGGTGTCGTATTGCACATGCCAAGTCTGGCTTGTAACTTACTTTTTGTCAGTAAGTTGAATGATGTTGGTGTAGAAGTTTATTTCTCGAGTAAAGGATGTAAGATGGCTAGAGGTGCAATGCTACTGGCTAAGGGTGTTCGTACTGGCACTCTGGATAAGCTGGATGCATGTCCTGTTCAAAGCAACAACATCTTTGTAAATTCAAGAAATGTTTCTCCTGTAGAGAAAGATGATGAAGCTTCTCTGGCTGCGAATATGATGGAGGTGAAACTCCCAGTAGAGAAGACCATGTTGTGGCATCATAGACTCGGTCACATAGGTGAGAAAGTTTTAAAAACCTTGAAAAAAAAAAATCTTGTTGAATGGCTTGTAGATTGTAATCTTGAGTTCTATTTCTACGAACACTGCATTTATGGAAACCAACAACGTGTTTATTTTTCCTCGAGCTCTCATAAATCTTCTGGTGTACTGGACTATGTTCATTATGATGTGTTTGGTCCAGTGAATGTTCCTTCATTATTGAAGTCTAGATACTATGTTTTTTTTATTGATGATTATTCGAGAAGGGCATTTATATACTTTCTTAAGAGAAAATTAGAAGTGTTCAGTCATTTTAAAGAGTTTAAAAACTTGGTAGAGAATCCAATTGGAAGGAAAATCAAATGTTTGAGGGCGGATAATGGTGGTGAGTTTTTCTTTGCATATTTTGATAGATACTGTAGAGATGATGGGATTAAAAGGCATACAACTACACCTTATACTCCACAATAGAATGGATTTGTTGAAAGGTTGAACAGGACATTGATGGAAAAGGCAAGGAGTATGTTGAGCAATGTTTGTTAGGAACATAAGTTCTGGGCTGAGTCTGTGGCTACAACATGTTACCTGGTAAATCATTCTCCTTGCTCTGCTCTTGTTGATAAAACACATTTGGAAGCATGGTCTGGTAAGAAGCCATCTCTAAGAAATGTTTGTGTCTTTGGTTGTGAGGCATATGCATATGTGCCAAATGAGAAAATATCTAAGCTAGAGAACAAGGTTGTTAAATGTATCTTCATTGGCTATAGCGTTGGTGTGAAAGGATACAAGCTTTGGAATCCTATTATTGAGATGGTTTTGTATAGAAGAAGTGTAATATTTTTTGAAATGAAACCTTCAGCAACTAATCCACAACTAGAGACAGATCAAATAGAAAAGAAGAATGATGTAGTTAAGATTCTCCAAACTCCAGAAAGGGAGAACTGCATGGTGTACCTAAAACTGAGGAGAGCTCTAGTAGTTCTGAGAGTTTTGAAGATGAAGAATCACAACCTCAGCTAGTGAGAAGGTCTACATGTCAAAAAAAACAACCTGATAGCTATGGTTTCTCCATTTTGGATTCGAAATGTGCCTATGCTTTAATTACTAGCATTGAGGAGCCTGGGACTATTAAAGAGGCAATTAATATGCCCAATGCAAATTCCTGGTCGAAACCCATGAATGAAGAAATGGAATCATTGAAAAATAATGAAACATGGGATTTGGTACCTTTGCCTGAAGGGTGAAAGCCTGTTGACTGTAAATGGGTATTTAAGAAGAAGACTATTCTTGAGCGCAGTGTTGAGAAGTATAAAGCAAGGTTGGTTGCGAAGGGGTATTCCCGGGTAGAGGGAACTAATTATGGAGAATTTTCTTCCCCTGTAGCTAAGCTGACATCTATCAAATTTCTATTGTCACTTGCAGCCATGTACAACTTAGACATCGAGCAAATGGATGTGAAAACAACGTTTCTCTATGGAGAGCTTGAAGAAGAAATTTGCATGTCCCATCTTGAGCACTTCGTTGAAAGAGGTAAAGAAAGTCTGGTCTATAAATCAAAGAAATCTCTGTATGGTTTGAAGCAGTCTCCTAGAATGTGGTACCATAAATTTGACACTTTTCTGTTGTCTATGGGATTTGTGAGATCAAAATCTGATAATTGTGTTTATTATAAATCTGAAAATGATCGTGTTCTTATTATTACCCTATACGTGGATGATATGTTATTCATAGGGAATAGTAAGTCTATGATTTTTGATCTTAAATCTTAGTTGTTTGCAAAGTTACAAATGAAGGATCTTGGTGCAGCAAGGTATATTCATGGGATGGAGATAACCAAGGACATAACGCGTAGAAAGCTTTGGATCAGCCAAGGTAAGTATGTTAATATAGTTCTAGAGAGATTCGGTATGGATGATTGCAAGTAGCTAGTTGTTCTAGTTATGCAGGGAACAAAACTATTTGTTGAAGACTGTCCTAAATCTGCTACTGAGATGGAGGACATGACCAGGGTTCCTTATGCAAGTGTTGTTGGTAGTCTAATGTATGCAATGGTCTATACAAGACCAAACATTTCCCAAACAATGGGAGTTCTCATCCGGTTTATGGAAAATACAGGAAGATCACATTGGGATGTTGTGAAGAGAGTGTTTAGATATTTGAAGGGGACTTCAGAATATGCTTTGTGTTACCATGGAAGTTTGATTACATAACAAAGAACTCTTAGCATTCATGGATATGTGGACTCTGATTGGGAAGGGGATATTGACAACAAAAGATCCACCAGTGGATATAATTTCATGTTAAATGGTGGAGCAATCAACTAGCTGAGCAAGCGATAGGTTGTAGTCGCTTTGTCCACGATGGAGGCAGAATACATGGCAGCAACTCACGCCTGCAAAGAAGATTTTTGGCTCAACCGTTTGTGCTCCGATATTGGTTTTGATGTAGGGAAGATCACTATTTTCAACGATAGTCAGAGTTCCATTTGTTTGGTGAAGAATCCAACTTTCCATGCTTGGACGAAGCATATCGATGTGTAGTATCACTTTGTGAGAGATATGGTGGAGGATGGAAAGGTTTCTTTAGAGAAGGTGGATACTCTAAAGAATGTTGTTGATGCATTGACAAAGTATGTGTTCATGAATAAGTTTAGATGGTGCGCAAGTTCGATGGGCCTTAGGGCCTATGAACGTCAATAAATTTGAAGTCTGTAGGAAGCCAGTAAGTCTTCATCAAGTGGGAGCTTGTTGGGAAATGTGCCTCAATTTACTAGCTTGGACCTTTGTGAAAGGCTTGATGAATTTATGCCCTTATCACTTTATCATGGAGTTCTCATTTGGTCAACTTGACCCCTTGTTTGCTGAGACTTAGTCTAATCGGCAAGACTCTGAGGTTTGTCATAGCGATGGCCCGATGAGTGTGGAGTTGGAAAAATTTTGTTTGCCTTGCCTTCATCGGCAGAGCGGTCGTTCATCAATGGGAGGAAATGCGAAGTTCCACCGATGTGCCGAAGACTTGAATCAATGGCTATGATAGGCTTCATATGACAATGTTGGTTGCGTTCCACCACATCCTAAAGCAGGTATAGCTGAAAGTCTTTTTTCCAAGTGAAATTGCCTGTGCGATGGATGTGTGGTGGCTTCCTAAAGCGGTGAGCACAGGGAAGAGGAGGTGGGCCCTGAGTTGTCTGGCCATGGACAATTGTCAGTGCCTCAGGAGTTCCTTGGGGAATAGAGCACATGCTGTCGAAGATTCCTTGAAGGACCTCCAATGGATTCCACGTAAGCCAAGCGATGTGAGCTAATGATGGACACGTGGCAAACTCAGAAGCTCGTTCTGGGCAGGCTCAAGGGAATCTTGGAGATTCCCTCTTGGATGCCCCGAAACCTCCATTAGTGGTGGATGTGTGGTGTGTGGGACCCGATAAAGCTAGTAGACAGGGTTTTTGGTGACAACAGATTCTGACAGCTTCAGAATGTGATGGAATGGCTAGCAATAGCGAAGGGATGTCGGTCAAGCAGCAGAGCGAATAGCAGTGCCACATGTGATGATTTTTCATTGGTTTTTTTTGCACCGTTGTTGCAAAACAACATTTATTGTCGAAAGCTAGATCGGTGAAAAGTGATATATTATGCAATTAATATGAGTTCAGTTCTAGCTGTTGGCAAAGCCTGAAATTTGTAATTTATCTACAACGGAATTTATTGTGGGGGTGGCTCGATGTAGGATTGCAGGTGGATCCGATCCAAGATTGTTTTGGCGTGTCGAAGAAGGACTAAAATTAATGCACCCTAATTGGTGGTTGTATGGAGACTTGTAATAGTCAGTCTTGACTAGAAGTCGAACAATCGAAAAAAAGGAAGAATACGAAAAAAAGGGTTGATGAGTTTTGTATTCATTGTATGTTGAAATAGCATTGTAACAGTGAGTGCATGAAAACTCAAGTGTTGTTGTGAGCTAACTATCAGAGAGTGAGGGCTATAAATTTGTATGTAACTTTTTCTTACTATAATATAAAGTGTCTTTCTCTTGGTGTGGTGGGTTTTTTCCCGATAGGGTTTTCCCATGTATATCTGGTGTTATCTCTGTGATTATTTATTTTTGTTACTCTTGTTACCCTGTATGTGTTCATCTAAAGTGTTTTAATATTTAAAACTGGTCTTTGCACGCGTCTCCTCTATGGTTTTAGCGTTAGGAAAGCGTTTTTGCACCCTTGCTTTTCCTTACACAAATTGGTTTATTTTTCCTAGTATATTACTTTCCAAGGTCTTCCCAATACCTCTAGATTATCTCATTTATGCTTTATCAATATTAATTGTACTCTTTTTGGGTAGTTGGAGTCTTTTAAGAACCTATTATGGTTCTATTATAGATCCTAAATCATTTGGACTTAAATTTATTGGTTTTTCAAGACACTCAAATGAAAACATTTTCCATAGAACATGACTTTTATAGGGGGTTGGCCTCACATCCTTTGAAGTTTTAAAAAAAAATGGTATTCTTTTAAGGTGAAAATTCTCTTCAGTATATGTAAAGATAGAAATTCAACTATTTTTTCAGTTTTGTAATTAATCATGTTTCACTTTATAAAGAAGATATGATATGTTCCAATATTATTTTTACAAATTAAACTATAAAAAAAATGGTTACACTTGATTTGGCTCACTTATGATTTCTCTTCAACCTTTAGGGAAATGAACCTTGTGTAGTGGCTAAATTTCATCTGTCTCCCTCTTCCTCTAAGGACCACTCAAATTCTACTAGGAACTAACGTGGATTGAGTATTTTTATTTGAGGACTACCTAGGATAATCACTCTCAAGCTTCTCCCCTTATTACAAGAAATTTTCTTGGACAGTGAGGTTGTTCATGGCTTACTATTCAATGATCTATGTCTTTGCCTCCCATGGGAAGAGACTTTGGGTGACCTATTGGTGGTGATTTTAGTTAGTTTAGTTATAGAAAACTATTTTACAGAACTCTTGCTATTTTTTATACCCCATTCTATAGAATAAAAATGAAAATGAGAAAGAAAAATAAGCTAATGGTTGGGACCGTCTCATGTAAATTCCAAACCTCGTTGATATACGGGGAAATTTGGGCAATGGGGATCATTCTCTTTCCCCATCTACTACTACTTTAAATATATATTAGATTTGTATTTTTTTCTTTATTTTTATGTTTTGGGCTTTAGCCAATTTTAAATCTAGGGGTGTGACTTTTCCATTAGTTTTTTTGTCAATATGTGTAATTATTATTTTATAAATGATAATCTAAAAACTTATTCATAATAAAAGAAGATGTAATGAAAATATATTTTACTTGTGATATTAGAGGAAATATAAAAATATCATCAATTTAGATATAGAACATATTGTTTATATACTATTTTTATGAGAAGTTTGTATATTCATGTTATTAGTTCTATTTTGATGATAATTTTTTTAATTTAGTTTTTTTTAAATAGATAAATTTATTTTATGAATTATATAAGGATGAATTATGATGTTATTTTTTAATGTTGGTAATTTATTATGACTTTTATTCTATGTCTCATATGTTTTTTTAATTTATTATATGAGTTTTTATTTCTAAAGTTACAAATGAAAAAATAAGTTTGTTTTCTAATATTTTAAAATAGTTACAAACTTGATGCTATAAATTATTTATTTTAAAATTCTATAGATATTTTATTCTATAAGTCCCACTTTGTTTGGCAATGATGTAATTAATCTATGTAGGTAATCTATGTAGGTGATACTTATTTTATATTATTTCATTACAATTGAATTATTACAAGTTTTTTCCTATATTTTTGTATTTATGTTTTTATATATTTATTCTTACAAAACCCTCCATTATCAAGTGAAATACAAATTTATGCTGGAGTTGATAGTGAACCCCATAGCTCCAAAAAATCACCTACAACCAAAGTGCCTATCACAAAGAAGAGATCAAAGTAATTAATTTTCTATGCAACCAAGAGATAATGATCAAGTTACACAAGAATATGATATTGAGATTAACCTGAATTGTATTGATGTGAATTCCTATATTGTAATTACAATGCACAATAATGAATTCTTATAAAATGAAAAGTGTGAACCCTAGACGAGGATTTGATTAGATTGTGATGTGTCCAGTCTTATGCAATGAGACAACTTGACATAAAAATAGACCAATCTAATAATACATATCACTCTTAAGTTTAGCTTAAGTAATTTTAAATTAACAAGGGACCTAATAATTAATTAATTATTGATTAATAATTTGGTTATTATCCTAAATAATCCAAAACCCCCCTTATGATATACTTAGGGAGATACTAAACAAGTGATAAATAAATACAATGATGGATGCATGGATGGGTCCAAGACACAAGTCTTGATTAGGTACCTATATACATAGATAAATGAAATATCTCATAACTGGAGAAAAGGAGAAACCACATGGGAAAAACTCCTCCCCAAAGGGAACAAAGAAGAAACCACACGAGTGGTAGAAGAATAAAAGGAGGACTTAATGTGACATCCCAAGGATTTTTTTTGTCACACAAGTAGAATATATATCCCCTCATTTATAGAGAAAAAGAGTATATGAATCCCCCAAATAAAGGAAGATCTCATGTGCTAATGATGAACATCTGAAGACAAAACATAATCTTTTGCCCACAAACATCATTTCTCCCCTTAGGAAGAAATAGATCCAATGGTTATTGGGGAAGCCATCCCTAAAAGATGGAAGAATTAGTAATCCAAACTAAAATAATTTGTACATCTGAAAAATACTCTAGTGTCTACATGTCAAGATGAGATAATGTCAATCTAGAAGCCAGTGAAGTTTGATATAGAACAATCTCCAAAGATGAAGAAGATGATGGGCCAAAAATGATGATGTGGATGTTAACAAAGAGGAGATGCATTTACTTAAATAAATCCTTGAAATTTATAATATGGGACTCTAAAAATAAGGATGATACATCTACAAGATGCAAATCCTTGGTAGCTACGTCTGGACTTGAAGATGAATGTCCTAATGTACTATACCAATAGGGGTTAGGGATATGGCAATGAAAAGTTGATCAAGAGAAATAGAAGATGGAGATTAGGTCTAAATCTAAAGAGTGGGAAAATTAAGACAAGTATCTAGATCATTGAACCATGCAAGACCTATGATATATGTAACATCCTCTAAACTATTGTCATCAAAGGTTACAAAATTTACATCTATAAGAGATATGAGAATCTCCATGGATCTCCCAAAGTAAAGTCCAAAATGTGTGGGGACAATAAATGTCCAATACAACACACATTGTGATGATCAACACTAGAAAAAATCACTCCTACAACATGATCACTAATAATATCCTATGTTGAATTAATCCCTAATGTGTTTGGTGTTGGTATGATTCCATAAAGAGAAGGAAAAAGATCAAGCCACATGATATATCTCAAAATTTAATTTCACCAAGACTTATAGTTCTCCATTTCCAAGATGACCATATAACAATGAAAAACACCCATGATATTTCCTTAAATGAAAATATTAGATACAAAAAACCTTAGAATATGTAGAGGAGATCAAATAAAGGTATGACACTCAAACATATCCTTTCCAACTACAAATGTGTCCAAGTAATTGATAAAAACATGAAATGTAATAAATACATGAATAAAATTTACCTGAGGTAGATTCTATAAGAAGTGCATGTATGTATTTGAAGAGATTTGGAATACATTTTGAGCATCACAATAATCACAAAAATCAAAGATAGATGTGAAAATCTATGAGCTTAGAAGAAGAAATTGATGAGATAACTTTGACTAAGAATAAAATAAATGAACAAAAAAATTGATAATGAGATGTACAATAATTAAAAGTAAATTGAACTAGATTTCTAATGATATATTATTTTCCCAATTTTGACACCATACATGCCCAAGTTATGCTAAAAGGAAAAAAATAGATGCATTAGGGAAAGTCGGTACTAGGAGGGGGCCTAGAGGGTACACTATTAACATCATGTTTACATCAACATAACATCAAAAGATCGAACGTGCCACACTTTCCAAAATATTCCCTCTAGTTGCTAGAAAATAAAGTCAACCCTCAAAAATATTTTGTTGGCAAAAGTAAAATATTCAAATATTTTTAGGGGGATAGTCATGAATTCCTATAATATTCCTCACAATTTTTTGTTTTCTATGCGTTTTCAAAATAAAAACCAACTTCCATGGTTTGTTTCACCAGTTTCTAGGTTTTTGAGTGAGCACCAATCATAGGAAGTTGGTTGGTGTGCCATCAGTTAGTGAGTTGGAGTTTTTCAACTACAATTAAACAACAGGAGGTGTCCTTGTCGAGCCCACCAACTTTTGACAAGGCTAGTGTGTCTACCAAGGTGTCTTTCCAATGTAACTATGGAGTGAACATTGTACAAATCCCTGGCTCTAAACATTTTTTCCTTTTTTGCAACTTTTCTAAATTCAATGAAATGAGAAGCAATCCTTAGCTTTTTGTTTGTTTTAGACTCAATGATGATGCCTATTTTTCTCTAGGATGAGTCAATTTTTCTGTCAGTGCAAGATCTATTAGAATTTTTATAGGAAATCATAGATATGGAGCAATAACACCACGTCGAGGTTGATAGTGAACCCCATAGCTCCTAGAAATCACTTGCAACCAAAACACCTATCAAAAATAAGAGATCAAAGAAACTAATTTTCTATACAACTAAGAGAGTATTATTAGTCCACAAAAACATCTAATAATGGGATTAATCATTATTGTATTGAATGTGAATAACTAAATTATAATTATATAGTAAAATAATGAATTCTTATAAAAGTAAAATTATAAACCCTAGATGAGGATTTGGGCAAGTGCAGGATCATGGGGGTCCAAACTAGGCCCCTAAGTGGCAATAAAAATTTAGAAAAATAGAGCTAGGAAACTTGACATAGAAATTTGAATAAGTTATTAACATAATTTTAAAAATATGTAACAACAAAATTTGTAGAAAATTGAATGCAGTTTCAAAGATACTATTCTTTTTTGGAAAAAATTAAATCTGTTTGGTGAAAATTTAAAATTTTAATGCAGTAGTACTAAATTTTTCAGGAAAAAGTAAAAAGCAGGTGTATGTCTGACAAACCTAAGTACAATAAAAAATATATATGTTTTCTGAAACTTTCAATATAAGTAGAGGACACATGCTTGAATGTGCTGCATTTTTTTAAATTTTTTTGCAAGTAAATAATTAGTTATGATTTTTTTATTAAAATATTTTAAAAATATTAAAACTTGTTTATCTCACCACTATAACTTGATCAAAAATTTATGAAATTCAATTGTTTTTATCCTATATTATGGGAAGTATAGAATGCGTTGCATCTTTCAGATTCAAATTGTGTTAAATCGTTTAAGAAATATAGATGTTTAAATCAATCAACCTATCAATCAGGACTTTCGTCAGAATGCATTTAGAAAATTAATAATAATTATCTATTTAATTCAAAACAAGGCATACATTATATTGGTGGAAAGCTAAAAAAAATCTCAATAAACCCTTTCTTCATCAAATTTGGATAAAAAAAGTTGTTAGCCACTTTTGTGTCATATCGCCACTTTTTGAACCCCCATGATCCTGCACTCACCCATTTGACTAGATTGTGATAACTATCGTAATATTATGCAACAAGACAAATTGATCTATAAATTTCCAAATCTCATAGTAAAACATAACTCCTAAGTTTATCTTAAGTAATTAAAGTAATAAGGGACCTAAAAATGAAATAATGACTAATTAATCATTAAACAGTTATCCCAATTACTTCAACAGGTTATACTATACATTTTAAACTATTAATAACCCTTTATTATATATTTTTTATTATTTATAATTCATCCAAAAAAAATGTGACATTTTTATAAGAAAAGTTACTTATGATTGAGAACCTAATTTTATAGTGTTGTACGGTTCGATTTAAGCCATGCTACCTATTAATCTCAAAAAAATAGTTGTTATTGTATTCATTAAGCCTTATCATTTTTTATTTTTCAAGAGGTAATAGATATCCCCTACCACTCAATGAAAGGAAATGCCAAGATGTTGAACATAATCTATGAGACCAAATTGTTTTAAGACTTGTATGAAAGAAGATTGCTTGAAAAAACTCCTTTAAGTGTGGTTATATAACTATCTGTCTTTACATTGATATATGAAATGGAAAAAATCATCACATGTTCAACTATGGTACAAATTATACCATAGGACAATAGTTTTAATTTTAAATAATTTGAATTTTTAAATGTAGAATATAAAAAATTTCCTTCCCTAATAAGGAAAAATATTAATTATCCAAAGTATTTAAAAGGAAAATTTTCCTGGTTATTGAACATGATGGAACTTCAAATTTCGCTCTTTATGTTCCATTTCATCATGCCTTATGTTTCTGGTCATTTATAGTATTTGGGGAATGCCTAAGGTTGGGGTTTTACTTTTTTCTTTATGAAAATCCTTAGTGTTTTATCATACGCCTTGGGTGGGATCTATTTGGCTATTAATTTTTGAGGAAGGTTTTGAAATGACTTATGCCCCATCACTTTGTCTAAGCCAAGCCCCTTTTGATTTATTGTTTTATTTCCTTCACCTGAATTTATTAGTTCCTAAGTCTAGGTTGGCCCCGTGCTCTTATGTTTAAAAACCAACTTAAGCCATTGTTTTTCATCGGCCTATTGATGTCCCCTCGAACCTTTTAATAAATTTTTTATAGTTTGCAAGATATAAAATTGCATGACCAAAGATCAACCATCGTTTGATCTTAGTCGTTCCCAGCCATCCCATGATGACCCCACCATAGGTTCTCGACTGACTGCAATATCATGGGCGAGCGCCACACGTCTCATTTGGTGAAGCCGAAGAGATAATAAAAATGTTTTAATACATTTATCGAGTTTTAATACATTATGTAGCGGGTTACTAAAACTTGGTTACAAGATGCAAGTGCTTCAAATCAACAGAGATGTTACAATCTTGATGGAAAAGATGCTCGATGGTTAATTACAGTATTGACGACTATGTTGAATGAACACGATTGTTGATGGATGAGATTTACGATTGCCCACCATTGCGTGATCAGAAGTTGCAAGGTTTTTATCGATCACGATATCATGGGCAAAAGCCACGTGGATTTCCTTGGTGATGTATTATATGGTGGGCCCTTATTGTCATGATGGAGATTATTTCAGCTTGTTTTGAAGGCAGTCATTTGATGATCTAACAAAATTGAAGGATCGACAGCTGGTATTTGAATTTATATCAAATGCGATTGGAGCCATTGGCATGACATTCAAGTAATATTTAGTGGCGGATGAGACATCTACTGGCATGATTTGATTGACATAAAGTGACTATTCTCCTACCCTAGTGTCTCACAAAGCATTCAAACATCCTTGTGAAGAAATTTCAGAGCCAAGGACGAAGTTACAAGTTGTCACAACAAGGATTTGGATTTCTGCAAAGCACAAAGCCATGAGTTATTTTCTATACCTCCTAGTTAATTTGATTGAGAACTTGGGGAAAATTGTGATGTGCTTTTTAGTGAGCTTATTGATAAAAAAAATTATGGTTATAGGTTAGTTGAATTGTGGGAGATTGCAGGGTTCTATTCTATAATTTTGTAATCTTGTTTAGCCTTAGTTGTGTGAATTTTGAAATATCAAGGAAGCCCTAGTTTACCTAAGATGGCACCGTCAAAGCAACATTTTGGCCAGATTACTTATTTACACAGAAATTTACATGATGACTTCCTGGATCAATTTCCATTGTCAACTAATGATAGGAAGAAGGGGTTGGTCTTGATGCATGGAAGAACCCTAGGGGAGGGATTAGTTTATAAATGTTGCAATATTTCCGATGCTACAGTTCCCATCATAGGTCTAGATATGTTTAGGTTGAGGTATCGATAAAGGAATTTGCCCCATCCTTTCTTGAATGGTTGGAGGTATGATATGGGGAAGTTGGTGGTACCAAATGTATTCCTTGATGTGGATTTTCTTAGGGAAGTAACTGCACGATATGATCCTATTACACGGGTAATAAGAGATGATGATGGAGGGAATTTACTGAGCATAAACAAAGAATAATTTCAACTGGTTTTTTATCTGAGGGAGTCTAGTACTTTCCTGGTTCCTATTGATCTTGAGGAGATGAAGCAGGAGTATGGGAAGTTAAAGTCACTTTTTAGAGTTAAGTTATTTCCACCTCATTTGGCTAGGGCAGGAGGTTTGAAGTTCTATATCAGCCCTAGTGACCAAGAACCTTTCAGACGAAACTGTTTTACAAATCATTTTTTGACCACCTTTTACTCATTGTGCTAGATTTTGGGTTTTAGCCCCAACATGGTGATGCCAATTTCTTACATGTTTATGGGGGTGCAAATACAACACCCTAATTTCTCAGTGATTTATGATTTTTCCTCCTTTTTGGCTGAAAAGATACATGAAGGGCTATTCAAATTGCAGCAAAAGGATGTAGTCACAACATTCTTCTGGTATTCCATGTTGATGTACATGTTCTTGTACAAGAATGTTGATTTCTTCTCTAAGAAGATGGATTGAAGGCAAATGGTTAATGGAAAAAGGTTGCCAGTGCAAGCATGGACTACAGACCTATCATATAATAGGGAGAGTACTAGTTTTGTGCAGTTTGATAACTATTTTGCCTCTAGATTGAGGGCTCGGTTGATGGTAAATATACTCAGAGTCCCTGAGGAGTTACATGATTTCCTCAGACCGAAGGGGAGGAATCCTAAATTGAGATTTTGTCACAACTGGGGTGACATTATCCCATACCCAGTTAGTATTGTTTTGAGGGTGTATGGTTTCCAAGGAACCCCACATATCCTTCCATACAATGTGCCACTATGAGTAGGATTTGCAGAAGTTATGTGGTAGATTGGTTGTATCCATGAGGAAAACCTTACCGAGAAAGGTAAAGGAACCTTTTTCCTTGATTACACTATGGTGTCAAATTTTTTCTTTTCTAAAGGAGGTTGGGTCCATTTTGGAAAATTATTTGAAGAATACCACTTGAGGTGTGGTCCCAAGCGACAACATGATCCTAAGGGCTTCTTTTCCATTTTCAGACAACGAATAAATGGTGGTAAGTTTGTGCATGAGTTCAACTTTCCTGAAGACTTGATTATAAACGAGTTTGATCTAAATAAGCAGGAGTTGATCAAGGAGAAATGGATAGCTTATGACAAGCTATTGGCTATTGTGCACAAAATGGATCCTAAATATGATCCATTGATGGATTTTAGTCCATTTCACAAGAAAAATGACTTTTTGATGGACAAATTCAAGGAGATCATTGGCATCTTAATGACCAAGAAGATAAACTTGGAGTTAGATCAAGGTATACAAGAGAAAGATGCCAGGAAAATTGAAACAAGGCTAGCCTATCAACCTACAAAGAAGTGGCCTATCTATAGAAGGAAAATAAGTGCTAGAAGTGATGAGGAAAGGGAGGATAAAAAGGGGAAAAAAATCATGAAAGTGCCAACACAGTTAGGTCCAAGGTTCAAGACACCTAGGCAATCAAAATCATTGATTTGGAATCATCACCTGAAGATAGCCCTTCACTACCACCATCAAAGCCAAGCCCTAAAAGGAAAAGGATTGAGAAAGTACAAGAGGATTTGATGGATGAAATTGTTGTCACAAATGAGGATATGCAGGTTGGTATGTCTTCTCCT
This sequence comes from Sequoiadendron giganteum, assembly GCA_007115665.2. Lineage (NCBI taxonomy): Eukaryota > Viridiplantae > Streptophyta > Pinopsida > Cupressales > Cupressaceae > Sequoiadendron > Sequoiadendron giganteum. Next base: position 297,959,528 of record CM021102.1, read on the forward strand.
CCCAGGCTAGCTGAATTGGTTCTATCTGATTTAGATATGAAAGGGAAGTGTGCACAAGATGAAAGGATGGAGGCATGTAAGGCCTTTTTGGATGATGATGCATTTGTCAAGACTCTAGTTTTCTTGCAATTAGTATGGAGAATGAAACTAGAGGAGTATCAGGACAAGTGCAAGAGGAGAAGAGAAATGAGACCGGATAGGTCAGATCAGGAGAATGGCAATGAGGTGAAAGATTAGTTAATGGAAGCATTTAAGACCATCACCCTAGAGGAGGGGTGAAAATTAGTAACTCAGGCTAGAGTATTGATTTTTCCTGAGTGGTACATAGATGATGCAGTAGATTTTAACGTTATTCTAAAGCCCAAGCACCCCCTGCAGGATTCTGAAGAAGAGGTCAAGGCAGTGTTGCAAGATTCTACCTTCAATGAAGAACATGAAACCTTAGCAATTTGGGCTTTGGCTCTTCAAGGTAGAAAGCCAAATGTCACTGACATTAACCCAAACCTAAGGGGAGGGTTAATAATAAAAAGAACCTTAGAGACCTCAACCAAAAAGGCTACTAACTTGACTGTGAATGTGACCAAATTGGCCCAAAAGACTGCTGAAAGGGAGGAGGCTAAAAATAAAATCCTAATGGAGAAGTATAATTTCATAATTGGAGAATATAGCAAGGTGCGACAAAGGAATTTTGAGTTACAGACTGAGGTGGATAGGTTAAAATATAGGCAGATTGGAGAGGCATGAAGAGTTTCAAGGACTATGACATTTCCTTCAACATGAGGATCAGGGCCTCCTACTTCTCCTATTGTTTCTACACCAAGGTCTCCCAGCCAAGCTCCTTCCTTGAGTCCTACATTAGAGCCAATTGAGGAATAAGTAGAATGCTTTGTTGATCCCACAAAGAAGCAAATAAAGCATAAGATTACAAAATTATAGGAAGCCTTGAAGGCAACTAAGAGGGGAGCACTTGTAAAGTAGGGGGAGATTTTAAATATAGTTTTGAGACTTTTGAATGAGAAGATTGATGACAGATTTCCATTAGTGTATTCTTTATATTCTTTATTATTGGATGCAATAAAGAACATTAATAGGGACCAGGAGGTAGTATTACCATTGATTGAAAAGTGGATCCCTAGGGCCAATGATTTAGATATAATGTACAAAGCCTCAAGGTTTGATACAAATAATAGGCCCCAATCATTAAGGCCTACTCAAGTGTTAGTTAAGTCATTGCAAAGTTTTTAGGCCTTACCAGATGACTTGAGTAGGAAGATCAAAGAATTGGTAAAAAAAATTGATGATTGGAGTGACACGTTGTTATCTTACATAATTGATGAGCAGGGGAGTATCAGGTCATTCAAATAGTCGTAGGATAGAGAAAATGAGGTCATCAATGCACAAATTAAATTGATTCTTGATGACTCAGATTATGACTTGTTGGTGAGCTATATGGACAAGATTATTAGTACCATCTCATTTTTCGAATATTTTGAGAGAGAAGAAAATTAGGTGGTGATTAAATACACACCTTATAATGCTAAGGTGAATGAGGTAATCAATTTTGAGTGGGTAGCTGATGAAGAATACCAGAGATGTGTAAATGTATATTTAATCGAGGAAGAGTAAAACAGAGTTGGCTATTGGCGGTTAATAACTCAACTGTTGCAATTACAATAGTTTCTGGTTTTGTTTTTGGTGGTAGTCTTTGTATAGGATTCTTGAAGTTGTGTTGACACATCAACCATTATCAGCGGGAAGGATGAACAAGAAGATTCTTCAGGGATCGGTTGTTGTAACAAATTTTTGAAATATCACAGGGCGGTCCAAGTGACTGATGACATGTGTACTTTTGGCTCGATGCTTGTTTTCTCCTTCATTTTCTATAAGAAGGATTTCAAGGCCAGAAGTAGGGGTTAACAAGTTAGATAATTTTGGTTTAGTCTAGGTGAAGTTGCAAATCAGTTGTAAAGCCTGATGGTTTTAGTGAAATGCAATTTAGGTTTTGAGTCATTCTGTAGTAGGTTTTGATGTTTTATGACAGTACTGGTAGTTGAATTGAAATGATTTATTTCAAACTCATGTCTCTCCATTGTATAAGCATATCAGAATTTTGAATAAAATGATCAAGGGTTGTTTTGTTCATCTCACTATTGTGGTGTGTATGATTCTTATTTTAGCTTTAATTCAAAGAATTAATTAAAATGCTTGAATGAGATTATAGGTGGATATGTTTTGTATAAGGATTTGATAAGTAGTTTTGGGTTAGAATACATATTGGTGATATTGTAAGGCAATATTATCAGAGATCTTACATGTGATATGTTAAATCTATCATAAACCCTTAGATGCTTATGAATTTGACTCCTCCAATGGTATATGGTACTGATCTAGGTTGTAATTATTCGTGAGGTTCAGTATTTGTTTGTCTTTACTTAGAGCTTGCTACAAATTGCAAATTAATGACTATCTTATACTGTGAAATGTTTTTGTAGTTATCTCATGCTCCAAATAGTTGATATTATTGATGAACAACCAATTCTATTTGGTATTATCCTGTTATGTTGAGCTATTAAATGAGATTGTTTGTTATTTTTTATGTTGTTTATAATATTGGTGCAGAGGTTGTAAACACATTAAGGGATCACCCTCTCAGGTCTTGCAAAGCCCAAAGTGTAGGAGGTTTGTTAAAATACTCATTAGTTGGTCCAAGTTCTTTAAGCTTCCCTTGATTGAAATTGGCAATTCCATAGGTAGATTAGAAGATCAACTTGGTTACAGTAAAAAAAACCAACAAAATGGTGACTCTGCTGGGGATGTTAATCTAAATATTTCTTGTCAATGTGTCGGTTGTCCATTTTGCATAGAGTTTTCAAAGTATTTATGTGATTTGAAGGTTGAGCCCATGGTTTTGTGTTTCGTTTGTCCATTTCTTCTATTGTTCAAAAGTTTTGAGCTATTTAGTGAAGTATTTTTGTACATCGTCAGTACAAGGTTCGAAAGATCTTTTGAATTCCACCAAGTTTCTATGGATAGTTGGTATTCCCAGGATAATTAGGTGGTGACTCTAAAGTCTCTGCACTAGTGTGAATCTTATTTAAAGATTTAATATAAATTGAAGGATCTTTGGACAAGCACGTAGAATGAAGAACACCAGGTCGTTCATGAAGAATCATCTGGAATAGAAACTGGAGGGTGAATTTCCTAAAATGAAGAAGGAGTAGATAAAGAAAAAACCAAAATCTAGCAATGTTGCTCCCATGTCACAGAATCATGTACGCCAAGGTACAAGTAAGCCTTTACATCCTATCCCTAAGACTCTTGAACAAGTGTCTATACATTCAAAGTCAGATAGTTGTGGATTGTTTGATGCATTATTTAATACACCTATCCAAGAGGATGTGACATGTCAGAATAAGGAACCTGTTAGTGTCCAATATGTTTAAAAGAGAAGAGGTAGGAGTAGAAGTCGAAGCCATCATAGAGAAAGTACCAGTGATGTGCCTCCTCCTCCTACTAAAGATGATAAAACACCTTTATTGTCTGAACATGTGCTTGAAGAAGTAAACCTGATAAACCTAAGTGATACATCAAGCTTTGATATGACTTTGCTTGACCCTGATGATTTTTTTGGAGATATTGACTCATTAAGGTAGGAGATCCCAAAACAAGTTGAGCTTAGGATGAAAAAGGATAAGGAGAGGGAAACAAAATTGATGCATGTTGTAATTTAGAGGGATAGGTTAATTAGACAGTTGGAAGCAATGAAGCTCTTGAACCAAGAAAAACCTGAGCCATATGAGGAAGGTCCTATTGTATGTGAAATTTTTGATAAGGAGATAAAGCCTATTTCTAAAGTTGGTCTTGTAGGTCAACTTGATGCCCGATCAAAACCTGTAGACCCAAAACCCTCAAACCCTATTAAGCCTCAACCAAGTAATCCAAACCCTAAGCATTTTCAAGACAAAGGAAAACAAAAGGCTGGGGCGATTAAGATAAATGATAGGGTGAATTATCATCCCCATAAAAGAGATCTCCCACCACATGTATTTGTACAAGATGAGAGTTCCTCAGAAAAGGTTAGGAGGGAGGGTGAGGCTTTGGCAGAAGAGTTAGAGAGGACTTATATTGAGGTTACAAATGCAGAAATGAAGAGGAATATAAGTTTCCTAAAGATGTCAAGTGTGGATGAGGTTACACAAGCTGTGACCTTATCAAGTCACCAAGATTCCTTGAAAAATGGTCCTAAAACTAGTTTGGACACTACCAAAAACAACTTGGGCCCAAAGGCTCATGCAACCAAGTTTTTAAATCTACATCAGGATGGCCCTAAGATACAAAATTTAGGTCCTGGTGTTGATTCTCAAAATACTGAAGGATTATTCCAAAGGAGACCTATACAATTGGAAAGGTATAGGCAGTTATTCTTTGATTGTATTTTGGGTTATCCAAACCCCATCCCTGATGAGCTAAGAGAAAAGATGAGTAAATTTGTTGGGAACAATGTTGTGATAGTAGAGGAACATTTAAAAGCCTTCATGGATATGTTAAATGACTATGAGGTAGAGCATGAATATGTTGTAATTAAATTGTTTGTACAATATTTGGTGGAGGATGCAAGGGATTGGTACAAGGTTTTACCAAATGCTAGTATTGGTTCATGGGACGAATTTGAAAAGTTGTTCAAGGAACAATACGTTGATAAAACTAATGCTAGTTTCATACTAAATGAATTCAATAACATCAAGAAGTCATTGAATGAACCTGTAACAAAATTTAACCTTAGATTCCAAAAGGAAATGTATAAGTTGTTTCAGGTTTTGAGGCTTGATGAAAATGTTTGTTTAACTACATATTTCAATGATTTTGATGCTAAAATGGCATATCTCCTCAAAGATAAGGACCCTTGGACTATGAGGGATGCATTTAGGGTGGCTATAAATATTGAGAGTAATAGAAGAGCTTCTGGGAAATATGGTAGGAGGGAGGAACCCACACTTTTAAAAAATCCTAAGGATAAGATTGAGAAGATTTCTATGGAAAAGCCTAAGGATGATGAGAAATGGGATAAATTCTTCAGCACTTTGAAAGACATAAAGTATATTATTTCCAAGCAAGAAAATGGTATAGGAAATGAAAATCAATAGTATAGTAAAAATGATAGACCTCCTAGGCTGCAAAATTATCCTTATAACAAAAATTGGAAAGATGCAAAACCAATATTGACTAGCCAGAAGCTTAAAAATGATCAGCATACACCAGACCCTTTGCAAAAGCATTCAATAAATCTGGTACAAGATAGACCATGGTGTGACATTTGTGAGCATCCACATGATCAAAATTACTGTGGTATTACTCAGTTGCTTGTTGCTGAAGAAATAGAGGAGGATGCTCATGAGAAGACTCCTAACTCTGAGTAGGGTGATGTAGATGTTTGTATGGTCTGATCATATATTGATGAAGTCGAATGTTCTTTTGATGATGAATTACAGGAAGCTGATGTAGATAATTAGAGACAAAGAAATGAGATGTATCATCAACAGGTCTTCTCTGATGAGGAAGGTGATTTTGACCATCATGCTTGCAATATGGAGAAGGATGAAGATTCAATGTACTTAAGGAGACCATTAGAAGAGGAGATTGCCCAGTTGACTGAGGAAATGGCTGCTCAAATGAGGAGTTCACTCCACTTGAGGAAATAGAACTTTGAGTGGTGAACAGGGTAAACCTATTGGCCTTTTTATCAAAGAGAAGAAGGACAAGAACAAGGGTGTTAAGGTGGATAGAAAAAATGATGCTGTCAAAATCAAAGAGGTTAAGAATGACAAGGTTTGGGAAAAAAATATTGAAACCCCCAATCCTCAAGAAGATGTTACTTCATCATTGGTAAAGGCCAAGGTGATTACAAAGTTTGTTGAACATTCTCTAAAAGAGAAGAAGAAAAAGAAACTTGAAGGAAGTAAGAAACTAGAGAGGAAATAAAATTATGAAGGTATGGTTTTGAATCTTCCTAAATAAACACCCTTAGACATGTTTCAAGTTATTTCTTAGGTTAAAGTTTCTATACCTTTGTTGGAAATGATGAGAATAACTGAGCACAAGGAAAAGACAATAGCCTTGATTACAGGTGTTGCTAGTAATAAAATTGAACAAGGTAATTGTAAAGAAGAAAAGGATGAAGGAGAAAGAAAAGAGAAATAAGTGGAGGTAATTGTGTCACAAATTCCCCCTCTATATTTAGGGAATTCTATTAATATGTGTCTCGAAAACATAAACCCCTTTTTCTTAAGTGTTGATATAAATAGGAAAACTTTGAAAAATTGTATGATAGATTCAGAGGCATCCAATAATGTTATGCCAATCAAAATCATGGAGGCGATGGGCTTGATAGTAGATACTACTCAAGGTAAATTCTAAGCATTAGATTCAAGAGAGGTGCCAGTTATTGGGACTATTAAAGAATTTCCTTATAAACTGAATAAGTATCTTGAGAAGGATTTAGCCATGACTATATTAGTTGTAGACATCCCACCTCATTTTGGGATGCTTTTGTCAAGAAAGTGAACTGCATCAATGGGAGGTAACATCCAGTGTGATCTGTCATTTGCTACTTTCTACATTGATGGTAAGAATGTCAAGACTGAAAGAGAGTCAAAAGTATCCCATATGATTGAGCATGACCCGACTGAGAATATCACATGTTTTAATGATAGTGGCATAAATGAATTCATGGCTGAGGAATCCCCTAGCAATTATGATAAACCTATTGCACCGATTGATACAAAAGTAAAACAATTGTCAAAGTCTGAAGACTTGTGGACTATGTAATTTGATGGCGCAAGTTCAAAAGAAGGATCTGGTGTAGGTTTTTTGTTACGATCTCCAAGTGGAAAGACATTTAGGTTCTCTTTCACTTTGTTATTTGAATGCACCAATAATGTGGAAGAATATGAAGCCTTGTTACTGGGGCTAAGATTAGCTGAAAAACATGGGATCAAGAAGCTCAAGGTAATTGGAGATTTTGAGCTTGTGGTTTCCCAAGTTAGATCTAGGTATGTATCAAAGAAAAAAAGGTTGAAATAATATAGGAATGCTTTTTGGGATGAATTGGAAAACTTTGATGCATTTGGTATAGGTTGGATGGAGAGAGGCCACAAGAAAGTGGTAGATTTATTAGCAAACATCGAATTAAAACAAGATGATATGACTTATGTTGGAATTTCAAAGGTTGAAGTGCAAACTAGGCCATCCATCCCTGACAATATCAAAAAATGGAAAGTTTTTGATAGTGATGATGATATACTGAGGTTCTTGAATTGTGTGGATGAATATGAAAGTCAATAAATTGACTTTGGAGCCTTTGTGGAAAAAATTAATGGTAAAGATACTGTGTTTGGTAATGAATTCATTCAGTTAAAGACAAATACAAATCCTAAGGGTTTGGTTGTACTAGAAAGAGTACTTTATAATCAAGATAGGACAAAGGCTAGTTGTGTTTCTTTCCATCCTGATGACTTGGAGGAGATAAACCTTGGATTAGAGGCATCACCAAAAAAGGTGTATATTGGAAATAAATTGTCACCAAGGGTGAGAAGGATGCTAATTGACTTATTGAGGAATTTTAGACATGTGTTTGCATGGTCTTATGATGATCTTAAGGCTTATAGGGAGGATTTGTTTCAACATGAAATTGCTTTGAGTGATGGTGCTAAGCCATTTAGGCAAAAGCAAAGGCCTATTAATCCTACCTTGGCCCCCAAAATGCAAGAAAAAATAATGAAGTTAAGAGATGCAAGGATCATCAAGCCAATCAGACATTCGTCTTGGGTGTCAAATTTGGTACCTATGAGAAAGAAAAATGGAGACATTAGGTTATGTGTGGATTTCAGAAACTTGAATGTGTCTTCATTGAAATACAATTATCCATTACCGAATATGGAAGCCATGTTGCAGAGGGTGACAGGCTATGAGTTAATGTCTATGATGAATGGGTTCTCTGGCTATAACCAACTCATGGTCAAGGAGTCTGAGCATTTTAAGACAACTTTCACTACACCCTGGGGAACTTATGTCTATGTGAGAATTCCTTTTGGTCTAACAAATGCAGGGGCTACATTTCAGAGAGCTATGGATGTGGCATTTTCAAACTTCATTAATTTGTTTTTGGTAATTTACTAGGATGATTTGACAGCTTGTTCCAAGAAAGAAGATGATCATTGTGAGCATCTAGAGAAGGTATTTAGTAGAGCACTGGAGTATGGTATTTCCTTGAATCTAAAGAAGTGTGCTTTTTAGGTAAGGGAAGGAAAATTGTTGGGATATATTGTTTCCAAGGATGGAGTCAAAATTGATCCAAAAAGGGTAATTGCAATAGAAAAAATCCCACAACCTTGCAATGTCAAAGGAATACAATCTTTCTTTGGACAAATAAAATTCCTAAGGAGATTTGTGACAAGTTTTGCTGAAACAGTTCACTCAATTTCTAAGATGCTTAAGAAGGGAGCCAAGGTTGAATGGGAAGAGGAGTTTGTACAATATTTTTAGGCCATTAAGCAAGCAATAAAGGAAGCTCATGTGTTAAGAACCCCTGAATTTTCTAAACCCTTACATATTTTTTCATTTGCTTCTTTCCACACAATTGTAGCTATGTTGTTGCAAAAGAAAGGTTTTGAACAACCTATAGCCTTTTTCAGCAAATATTTATAGGTTGCACAACTTAAATATGATATAAATGGAAAATAAGCATATTCATTGTTAAAAGTAGTGAAAGCTTTCAGGCCTTATTTTGATCTGAGCTACTATAGTTGCATATGTACCTAGTGTTGTTGTCAAGGATATTTTCAAACAACAGGAAGTATCAGGGAGAAGGTGTAGATGGATAAATAGGATCCAGGAATTCAACATTGAGATCCAGATTACTAAGCTGGTAAGAGGACAAGGATTGGCTAAGCTTATGGCCCAAAGTAATCTGAAGAAAATCAGATAAATTTTCTAGAAGAAGAGAATAGATCACACATATGTGATATGGAAGATTCTGAATGGTATATGGGTGTGATCTATTATTTATAAAAGATGAAATGTCTTGATAATTTGAATGAAAATGAAAATAGGACATTGAAGTTACATGCTATCAAATATGTTATCATAGCTAGAAAGCTCTAGTGGAGAAATGGAGAAGGTGTCATGTTGAAGTGTGTTGACCAAGATCAAGCACAAGAACTTTTGAATGAGATGCATGGTGGAGTTTGTGGATGGAATTATATGGCCAAAAAAACTACACATAAGGTAATGAGGGTTGGATTTTGATGGCCTAATATTTTTAAGGATGCACACCAATTAGTGAAGACATGTGATTCATGTCAACGTTTCTCTCGTAAGTTGAGATTTTTTGGTAACTTGCCCCTAAAACCAGTTGCAGTGCAGTCTCGATTCCAACAATGGGATATTGATTTTGTAGGAGAAATAGCATGTAAATCTAGTGGAGGCCATTCGTGGATATTGGTGGCCATTGATTATTTTACCAAGTTGGTGGAAGCAATTCCAATGAAGAAAGCAACTACTAAGGTGGTAATTGACTTCCTGATGAGCAATATATTGACTAGGTTTGGGTTTCTAGAAAATATTGTGTCAGATAATGCAATGTGTTTCAGATCTGAGGAATACACAAAATTCTGTGAAAACCATGCCATCCAAATTTCTTATTCATCACCATATCACCCATAGGGAAATGGACAAGTAGAATCAAGCAATAAAAGCTTGATAAAGATCATTAAGGGAATCGTCGATCAAAATAAGAAGGCATGGGATTCTAAATTGAGATTAGCAGTCTAGGAAAATAGTGTAACTATGAAAAAGGCAATAGGTTTTGCCCCATTTGACTTAGTTTATGGGATAAATGCAAGGTTTCCCCAGAATAACCTTATGGAAATGTATAAGTTTTTCCAAATCTATGATAATGAAATGGATGATGAAATGAAATTGAGAGTAGAAGCTATCATATAATTAAATGAAACCGGGAGGGAAGCTCAAATGAAAAATGCTAAGTTGCAGTTGCAAGTAAAAAAATTGTATGATAAAAGGGCAACTGCAAGGAGCTTCTAGGATGGAGATTTGGTCTTAATGTGGAATGCGAGATTGGAAGATAAAGAAAAATATGGAAAATTTGATGCAATCTGGTTGGGTCCATTTTTGATTAATAGTAAGTGGGGTGAAGACTCATACTTCCTCCAATATATGATAGGAGACATTCTTGAACTACCAATTCATGGACAGTTCTTGAAGTTGTACTTCACTTGAAGTATTGTTCTCCATGGACAGTAGCTTAGGTTTGTATATATGTTAGTAGTATGTTTCTTTCTTCCTGGGTTATTTTTTTTGGACAATCCCTTTAGGTCATCTCTACAATTGGTCTGCTCAACCTCTGATTCTGAATTCTCGCTTCATTCTAGTGGAATGAATGTCCCCAACTGGAACCATTGATGGAATTTTAAATTTCTCTCTTTGTGTTCCATTTTATCTTCCCTTATGTTTCTCGTCATTTATAGTATTTGGGGAATGCCTAAGGTTGGGGTTTTACTTTTGTCTTTATGAAAATCCCTAGTGTTTTATCATATGCCTTGGGTGGGATCTATTTGGCTATTACTTTTTGAGGAGGGTTTTAAAAAGTCTTATTCCCCATCGCTTCATCTAAGTTAGGACCCTTTTGATTTATGGTTTTATTTCCTTCACTTGAATTTATTAGTTCCTAAGTCTAGGTTGGCCCCGTGCTCTTATGTTTAAGAAAAAACTTAAGCCATTGTTTGTCGTCGACCTACTGATGTCCCCTTGAACCTTTTAATAATTTTTGTATATTTTGCAGGGGATAAAATTACATGACCATAGATCAACCATCATTTGATCTAAGCCTTTCCCCACCATCCCATGATGACCCCACCACAGGGTCTCGACTGACTGCGATATCATGGGTGAGTACCACATGTCTCATTTGGTGAAGCCAAGGAGATAATAAAAATATTTTAATACCTTTATTGGGTTTTAATACATTATGTAGCAGGTTACTAAAGTGGTTACAAGATGCATGTGCTTCAAATACATGGAGATGTTATAGTATTGATGGGAAATATTCTCGATGTTTAACTACAATGTTGGTGACTATGTTGAATGAACACGATTTCCAATGGATGAGATCAACGGTTGCCACCATCACATGATCAAAATTTGTGACGTTTTTATTGATCACGGGCAGATGCCACATTGATTTCCTTGGTGACGCATTATATGGTGGGCCCTTATTGTCATGATGTAGATTATGTCAGCTTGTTTTGAAGGCAGTTGTTCGATGATCTGACAAAACTGAAGGATCAATGGCTAGTATTTGAATTTGCATCAAATGTGATTGGAGCCGTTGGCACGACATGCAAGTAAGCTTTAATGGTGGACAAGACATCTAATAGCATGATTTCATTGACATAAAGCGACTATTCTCCTGCCCTAGTGTCTCACAAAGCATTCAAACATCTTTGCGAAGAAATTTCAGAGCCAAGGATGAAGTTACAAGTTGTCATAGCAAGGATTTGGATTTCTGCAAAGCACAAAGCCGTGAGTTATTTTCTATACCTCCTGGTTAATTTGATTGAGAACTTGGAGAAAATAGTGATGTGCTTGTCAGCGGGCTTATTGATAATTTTTTATTAGGGTTATAGGGTAGTTGAATTGTTGGAAATTGTAGGGTTCTATTCCATAATTTCATATTCTTGTTTAGCCTTAGTTGTGTGAAGTTTGAAATATCAAGGAAAGCCTAGTTTACCTAAGATGGCACCGTCAAAGCATCATTCTGGCTAGATTGATTACTTACACATAAATCTATATGATGACTTCCTAGATCAATTGCCATCATCAATTAATGATAGGAATAAGGGGTTGGTCTTGATGCATGGAAGAGCCCTAGGGGAGGGATTAGTTTATAACTATTCTAATATTGCCGATGCTAGGGTTCCCATCACAAGTCTAGAGATGTTTAGGTTGTGGTATGGATAGAGGAATTTTCCCCATCCTTTCTCCAATGGTTGGAGGTATATGATATGGGGAAGCTAGTTTTCCCAGATGTATTCCTTGATGTGGATTTTCTTAGGGTAGTAGCTACATGATATGACCTTGTTACACAGGTAATAAGTGATAATAACGAAGGGATTTTATTGAGCATAAACAAAGAAGAATTTCAATTGGTTTTTGATCTGAGTGAGTCTAGTACTTTCGTGGTTGCTATTGATCTTGAGGAGATGAAGGAGCATGGGAAGTTAAAGTCACTTTTCAGAGTTAAGTTAATTCCACCTCATTTGGCTAGGGCAGGAGGTTCAAAGTTCTATATCAGCCCTAGTAACCAAGAACCTTTCAGAATGAATTTTTTTGCAAATAATTTCTTGGCCACCTTTTTCTCATTGTTCCAGATTTTGGGTTTTAGCCCCAACATGGTGATGCCAATTGCTTACATGTTTATGGGGGTGCAAATACATCTCCCTATTTTCTCAGTGATTTGTGATTTTGCCTCCTTTTTGGCTGAAAAGATACATGAAGGGCTATTGAAATTGCAGAAAAAGGATGCAGGTACTCCATTCTACTAGTATTCCATGTTGATGTCCATGTTCTTGTACAAGAATTCTGATTTCTTCTCTGAGAAGATGGAGTTAAGGAAAATGGTTAATGGAGAAAGGTTCCCAGTGCAAGCATGGACTGAAGACTTATCATATAACAGGGAGAGTGCTAGTTTTGTGTAGTATGATCATTGTTTTGCCTCTAGATTGAGGGCTTGGTCGATGGTAAATATACTCAGATTCCTTGAGGAGTTACATGATTCCCTAAGACCAAAGGGGATGAAGATTGAATTGAAAATTTGTCACAACTAGGGTGACATTATCCCATACCCAGTCAGTACTATTTTGAGGGTGTACAGTTTACAAGGAACCCCACATATCCTTCCATACAATGTACCACCAAGAGTAGGATTTGTAGAAGTTATGTGGTAGATTAGTTGTATCCATAAGGACAACCTTACTGGGAAAGCTAAAGGAAACTTTTTCCCTTATTACACTGTGGTGTCATATTTTGTCTTTTCTAGAGGAGGTTGTGTCCATTTTGGGAAATTATTTTAAGAATACCACTTTAGGTGTGGTCCCAAGTGGCAAAATGATCTAGAGGGCTTCTTTGCCCTTTTGAGACAATGAATAAAGGGTGGTAAGTTTGTGCATGAGTTCAACTTTCCTGAAGACTTGATTAGAAATGAGCTTGATCTAAATAAGCAAGAGTTGAGAAAGGAGAAATGGATAGCTTATGACAAGCTATTGGCCATTGTGCACAAAATGGATCCTAAATATGATCCATAGATGGAGTTTAGTCCATTTCACAAGAAAAATGACTTTTTGATGGAAAAATTCAAGGAGATCATGGGCATCTTAATGACCAAGAAGATAAACTTGAAGTTAGATCAAGGTATACAAGAGCAAGATGCTAGGCCAATTGAAACAAGGCCAGCCTATCAACCTACAAAGAAGTGGCCTATTTATAGAAGGAAAAGAAGTGCTAGCAGTGATGAGGAAGGGGAGGATAAAAAGGGAAAACAAATCAAGAAAGAGACAACACAGTCAGGTCCAAGGTTTAAGACACCTGGGGCAATCAAAATCATTGATTTGGAATCATCACTTGAAGATAGCCCTTCACCACCACCATCAGAGCCAAGCCCTAAGAGGCAAAGGATTGAGAAAGTACAAGAGGATATGATGGATGAAATTGTTGTCATAGACCGGGATATGTAGGTTGGTATGCCTTCTCCTCGTAGGCCAGCTGAATTGGTTTTGTCTGATTTAGATATGAAAGGGAAGTGTGTACAAGATGCAAGGATGGAGGCATGTAAGGCCTTTTTGGATGATGATGCATTTGTCAAGACTCTAGTTTTCTTGCAATTAGTATGGAGAATGAAACTAGAGGAGTATCAGGACAAGTGCAAGAGGAGAAGAGAAATGAGACCGGATAGGTCAGATCAGGAGAATGACGAAGAGCTGAAAGCTGAGTTAATGGAAGAATTTAAGAGCATCACCCCTGAGGAGGGGAGAAAATTAGTAACTCAGGCTAGAGTATTGATTTTTTCTAAGTGGGATATAGCTAATGCAGTAGCTTTTAACGCTATTCTAAAGTCCAAGCACCCCCTGCAAAATTCTGAAGAAGAGGTCAAGGAAGGGTTTTGAATATGAGACCTTAGCAATTTGGGCTTTGTCTCCTCAAGGTAGAAAGACAAATATCATTGAAATTAACCCAAACCTAAGGGGAGGGTTAATAATAAAAATATCCTCAGAGACCTCAACCACAAAGGCTACTAACTTGACTGTGAATGTGGCCAAATTGGCCCAAAAGACTGCTGAAAGGGAGGAGGCTGAAGAGAAAATCCTAATGGAGAAGTATAATTTCATAATTGGAGAATACAACAAGCTGTAGCAAAGGAATGTTGAGTTGTAGACTAAGGTGGACAGGTTAAAATATAGGCAGATTGAGGAGACATCAAGTGCTCCAGGGATTATGAAATTGCCTTCCACGTTAGGATCAGCGCCCCCTACTTCTCCTATTGTTTCTACACCAGGGTCTCCCAACCAAGCTCCTTCCCTCAATCCTACATTAGAGCTAATTGTGGAAGAAGTAGAATGCTCTATTGATCCCACAAAGAAGCGGCTAATGCATAAGATTACAGAGTTACACGAAGCCTTGAAGGCAAGTGAGAGGGGATCACTTGTAAAGATGTGGGAGATTGTTAATACAGTTTTGAGACATTTGAATGAGAAGGTTGATGAAAGATTGCCATCAGTGTATTCTTTATATTCTTTATTATTGGATGCAATAAAGAACATTAATAAGGATCAGGAGGTAGTATTACCATTGATTGAAAAGTGCATCCCTAGGGCCAATGATTTAGATATAATTTACAAAGCCTCAAGGTTTGATACAAATAATAAGCCCCAATCATTAATTCCTACTCAAGTGTTAGTTAAGTGATTGCAAAGTTTTCAGGCCTTACCAAATGACTTGAGTGGGAAGATCAGAGAATTGGTAAAGAATTTTGATGATTGGAGTGATACATTGTTACCTGGCATAATTGATGAGAAGGGGAGTATTAGTTCATTCCAACAGTGGCAGGATAGAGCAAATGAGGTCATCAATACACAAATTAAATTGATTTGAGATGACTCATATTATCACTTGTTGGTGAGCTATATGGACAATATTATTAGTACCAACTCATTTTTAGAATCTTTTGAGAGAGAAGCAAATCAGGTGGTGGTTAAGTACACACCTTATAATTCTAAGGTGAATGAGGTAGTCAGTTTTAAATGGCTAGCTGATAAAGAATACCAAAGATGGGTAAATGTATATTTAACCGAGGAAGAGTAAAACAAAGTTGGCTACTAGCGGTTAACAACTCAGTTGTTGTAGTTACAACAATTTCTAGTTTTGTTTTTGGTGGCAATCTTGGTATAGGATTCATGAATTTGTTTTGACGCATCAACCATTCTCAGCGGGAAGGATGAACAAGAAGATTCTCCAAGGATTGCCTGTTGTAACAAATGTTTAAAATATCACAGGGTGGTCCAAGTGACTGATGACTTGTGTACTTTTGGCTGGATGCTTGTTTTCTCCTTTATTTTCTATAAGAAGGATTTCAAAGCCAAAAGTAGGGGTTAGCAAGTTAGATAATTTTGGTCGATTCTAGGTGAAGTTTCAAAGCAGTTGTAAAGCCTGATGGTTTTAGT
Source organism: Sequoiadendron giganteum (assembly GCA_007115665.2). NCBI lineage: Eukaryota > Viridiplantae > Streptophyta > Pinopsida > Cupressales > Cupressaceae > Sequoiadendron > Sequoiadendron giganteum. Next base: position 297,975,316 of record CM021102.1, read on the forward strand.
GAAATACAATTTAGGTTTTGAGTCATTCTATAGTAGGTTTTGAATTCATGTGAATTTGATGATTTATGACAGTACTGGCAGTTGAATTGAAATGATTTATTTCAAACTCATGTCTCTCCATTGTATAAGCATATCAAAATTTTGAATAAAATGATCAAGGGTTGTTTCATTCATCTCACTGTTGTGGTGTGTATGATTCTTATTTTAGATTTAATTCAAAGAATTAATTAAAATGCTTGAATGGAATAATAGGTGGATATGTTTTGTATAAGGATTTGATAAGTAGTATTGGGTTAGAATACATATTGGTGATATTGTAAGGAAAATTTATCAGAGATCTTACATGTTATGTGTTAAATCTGTCATAAACCCTTAGATGCTTATGAATTTGACTCCTCCAATGCTATATGGCACTAATCTAGGTTGTACTTATTTCACAAAAAACCATCAACCTTCACAATTTTTAATTTTATCTTCGCGGCTATGCCTTACCTTTAAATCGCTCACATCGCTCAGCGTGCCCCACGTGGCTTCCTCTCGAAGATTTTTCCTTTTCATATCGTTGTGCTCTTGCCAGTCTTCATTTGTGCAACACGTGGCTTTCTCTGGCTACTTTTCGAATTGGGCTCGCCTTGTAGTTTCTTTCTCTCGACGTCACCCACGTGGCTCCCTCTCGGAGCTTTTCGCTGGGCGTCCCTTCATTTTTTTGCCAGGCCCCGTCTGCGTGACATGTGGCAGTTCTTTATGCGTCGGTTACCTTGGAATTGTTGTTGCACCTTTTGTACTTGCTTGCTGCCATGTTTTCTTCTATGGCACCGCATGTTCATTTCTGCTGCTGCGTGGTTTTCCGTTCCCTGCAATGGTTTTGCTGGCATGCTCCTAGGTGATTGATGTTTTCTGTGGTAGCTCAAGGTGATCTAGGGCGTCAATCCTTGCTCATGACTTTCTTTCTCTAAGATGTTTCAGGTAGTGGACTAGCCTATTTATACGACCATCTTTCTCTTTTATTAGTTTGTTGTTGAGTTGCAAAAAACTCTCGAGCACTGTGGAGAGGCCTTTGTAATAATTTTATTAAATTTGAAGACTCTAGACTGTGCCAAATCAATTCAGGCTTTTTGTTTTTCATGCATTTAGTAAGACTATTAGTCTATGTTGTTATCTTCTTATATTGTATGAATGCCTATTCTTCAGCTTTTGTGATATTTCATAGCTCAATAAATACAAATCATGTTTTCTCGACTCCTCTGTGTTGGCTAAGGTTATGCTAGATTATGCTATGAAAATTAGTGGGTATTTGATACGTTTAAAGCGATTTTGAGAAAGTTTATTTGATAAACAACATTTTGGTGGTTCAGGCCTTTGCATCCTGCACTGTGCTCTAGTAATTTTGTCTATGATTTTGGCACATCGCCTGTAGTGTAGATTTTATATTTTTCTATCTTTTGAACCTTTTACCTTCCCCATTGAATGAAGATTCAACTTTGATAAAATCCTAGAGGTCACTTAGCTAGCGCACTATGTCCCACAATAGCTAAGTTTCCTATAAGACTATTGCTACCTACAAAATATTGCATCAACAGTTCTTTTTCTAGCACACCCGATGGGATGCGAACTAGCATGTTCGCTTGATCTTATAAGTTTGTATGAGCTATTGGCCTGTAACTAGGTTGTAGACCGCACGATTCCCTTGCCAGCTGATACCACCATTAGCTTTTGTGCATCCGAGTGGCTGCCAAGGTAGTCCTTCACCTCCTCCTTCTCCTCCATCTTTGCAGTCACTTGTTTTTCTTGCACCTACGGCTGCTAGAATTTACATAGCTTGGGATGTTGGCAGTCCTCTAGTAGCACCTGTGCCTCCTGCAGTATGGGCCTCAATCCCTGCTTCTGCTCTAAAATCTATCCCTAAGTATTCTGGGGATGAGTTGAAGATACCAAAGGAACTCTTGCAAGATGTGGTAGATGTATGTCTGGTACATGGTGTGTCAAATGAAAATGTAGCCCTCAAATTGCTTGCTGCCTCTTTCTAAGGAAAGGCATTGAACTGGTATAGGATTCTTGAGGCTAATACTATTGCTACTTGGGACCAGCTCGAAACCCCATTTTATGAACATTTTTCGAACGCTGGCGACAAATCTTCATTGTATCATCAACTGGAAAACATAAAGCGAGCTCCTCATGAAGCTCTGTTTGATTTCAATGCGAGGTTCCATTCCACCTAACAGAGAGTGCTTGTTGGTAGTCGTCTGCCCTCGAACTTGGCATTTATGTTCTATTTAAAGTCCATCAACCCTGATATTTCCATGATGTTACAAGCTCTTGGCAGAGAGACTCTTCTGCATGCTTATGCCTTGGCTGTCGTTGCAAGAAAGTTGGCACCTAGACCCATCATGCCATTGTTTCTTGAGTGCAACACTGCGGAAGTTGAATTTCCTTCGACCAGCATGCCTACAACTCCTCCCTAATCTATGTACGTATATCTGGGAATAGCTCCGAGCACAACTCCAGTTGTGGCTCTAGTGCCTAATCCCTTAACTGTTGAGATGAACGAGATGAGAGAACAAATGAGGGGCATGAATAGTGAGTTGACTACCATGAAGTGGCAGCAATATAGCTATCAAAAGTTGGCATACCAAAATTACCAAGGTGAATAAGCTCCTTACCAACAAAATGAGTGGCAAGATAGATTGCGCGGGAACACTTAGGTTCAGCCAAGTAACTAGATGGTTCCGATAACTTTGCCAATCTAGACTGTCCATCCTAGTTCAAATAAAGAGCTGGTGGCTGGATAAAACAACATAGCTGAAGATGTCAATTCATGGTGTTTTCCTTGTAACGATGCACACATGCCGAGAAATTGTCCGTAGGGAAATTTGCAACAAAATATTGTAGACCAACGTAGCCAAGGTGGCACACCTAATCCCAACAACTGATCATATGGCTCTCTACAGATGGACAATGCTATCCTCATTGCTCAAATGCAAGGGATGTCCATTCAACAAGAGTCAGATATAGTTCCAGACCAAGCACTCTTTCCATGGATGGAGGGAGAGGAGTAAGTGTTTCCAAATGATTTCCTTGTAACTCAAATTCCATGAGTAAAATTTGATGACAACACACATTCTAAGTAGAGATTTACTAGAGAATTCACATCTCCACCAGCTAGTCCTTCATCTCAACTGATACTTAGTCCGCCGGCAGGCCCATTATTAGTCCCACAATAGACTAGCATGGTTCCTCCTAGTTCTCTGAATCTGCCTCCTCCAAAGACAAAGGCTCCTATGATTGTCCCAATTTTTGCCAAATAGTTAGATGCACCAGCTGCGAGGCTAACACCAACTACGAAACCTAAAGATCAAGAAACCGTGACTCATTAGTCATGAGCACAGTTCAATGTGGTGGAACAATTGAAGAAGTCCTCTTCCAATGCTTCTTTGTGGGATGTCCTAGCCATTTTGAAGTAGAAGGTGTTATTACCAAAGGCATTGTCGGGAGAAGAAGATACGAAGGGGCCTTTTCAGTCCAACGAAGAAAAGATACCCAAGCCGAACCTGGATAAAGTGCTAAAAAATCAACCCAAGGAAAAGAAAGAAGCCAGAAAAGAGAGTAAGCCTAAACCCAAGCCTTTCTTTCTAACACTTATCATTGGTGACAAACTGTTGCATAATTGTATGATTGACTCTGGTTCCAGCACCACTATCATGCCTAAGCAAGTAGTTGATGCTTTGCATCTAAAATATGAGCCTCTCAATAAGGGAGTCATGCAGCTAGACATAAATAAAGTTGATACCGTCGAGGTAATCGAGGGATTTCCTATGACATTGTTTTCCTGCCCCAGTATCACTGTAAATCAGGATACCATGCTCATTGATATTCCTCCTCTATTTGGGATTTTCTTGTCTCGAGAATTCACAACAAATGTTGGAGGATATCTAGCGTTGGACTGGTCACACCTGATTTTGAGAACCAAACATGGAGCCAAGATGAAACTAATATCAGAAACTTTGCATTCTCAGCATGTTGATGATGAGGCTTTGCTCAAATTGGAAGCAAAACATACTTCAATTACTCAGGAAGAGAGGTTCAATGTGGAATTTTTGGAAGAGGAAGAGTCTACCAGCTCCCGAACAGAGGATGAAGAAAATTTGTTGAAGGAGTTTATTGATAAAGACCCTTTTGGGAATTATCACACAACTAGACTTGGTACTTATGTCATACATGAGGAAGGGAAGGCTATGCCTAGAGTTACAAAAGAGTTCGGAGGTGAAGCACCCTCGGAGTTATGGACTTTTCATTTTGATGGAGCGAGATGCAAAGATGGAGTTGGAGCAGGCATATGTTTGACATCCCCGTCTGAGGAAAAGACCTTGAGGTCTTACCATTTCTAGTTCATGTGCTCAAACAATGAAGCAGAGTATGAAGGCCTTGTCCATGGTTTGAACCTTTCATAACAAATGGGCGCAAAGTAGATAGGTGTATTCAAAGATTCGAAGTTGGTGGTCAACTAGATCCAAGGAATTTCTGGTGCAAAAAATTTCTATATGCAATCCTACCAACATAGAGTCTGGGATCTTATTGACAACTTTGAGGTATTTAATATTCAAGCTATACACAGAGAGAAGAACTCTGAAGCCGACCGAATGGCGACTATTGGATCTCAGTTTGAGTCGGCCTTCGAGTTATTGAAAAATAAGCATGTGGTGAGAGTAATTGTAAGGCCTGTTGTTCCAAACAACAATCAAGATTGGCAAGTGTTTGATAGTGATGCCCATATTGCATCATTTCTCCAATCATCCGAAGAATTCGTTGATCAACTACAACCTAAGATCACCGAAGCTTATGGGGATCAAGTTATCTAGCTAAAATCCAACAAGCTTCTAAGAGGCCTAGTCACTCTAGAGAGCATGTTTGATTTCGATGATGCGACAATAGACAAAAGAAGGCTCGTAGCTAAAAAGGGTGACTATACCAATTTGTATATCACAAAAGAAAGAAAGATCAAGGTTGGAAAGGAGGTTTCTCAGAAGAATAAGGATAGACTAAGGCACTTTTGTGAAGAGTATCCGAGTGTACTAGCCTGGTCATATGATGATCTTAAGGGATATGATCTCGGGATCATTGAACATACAATTAAGCTATTGGAAGGGCCGAAGCCAGTTCATCAAAGATAGAGGCCTATGAATCCAAGGATAGAATCTCTCATGTCACAGGAACTGAATAAATTAATCACATCCCAAATAGTGTTTCCGATCAAACACAACACTTGGGTGTCAAACCTGGTACCAGTCCAGAAGAAGAATGGATGCATACGACTGTGTGTAGACTTCTGAGACTTGAATAGAGTGTCCTTAAAGGATCATTACCCCCTACCTTCAATGAAGGTAATTCTACAGACTGTAGCTGGTTCAGAAATGTTTTCAATGTTGGATGGGTTTTCGGGGTACAATCAGATTTGGGTAAGAGAAGAAGACCAACACAAAACTGCATTCACAACCAAGTGGTGAACATATGCATATGCCAAGATTCCTTTTGGACTCTCGAATGTCAGAGCCACCTTTCAGAGAGCCATGGATATTTCCTTCAAGGATTTAATCCATAAAATTATACTCATCTATCTAGATGATTTGACAGTATTTTCATAATCTGTCGATGATCACTTCGATCATTTAGAGCTTGTCTTCTAGAAGTGCTAGGAATTCAAGATTTCTTTAAACCCAAAGAAATGTGTGTTTGGAGTACCCCAAGGGAAGCTATTGGGGTATGTCATCTCGAAGGAGGGAATTTCCATTGATCCTGAAAGAACCGATGTGATCCAGGAGCTTCTGTTACCTGTAAACAAGAAGGGAGTGCAATCATTTCTAGGTAAGGTCAACTTCATTCGCCGATTCATTTTAGATTTCGCAAGGACTGTTCGTCCTATTACCTTGATGCTTAAAAAGGACCAAAATTTTAAATGGATGGTGGAAGCCAAAAAAAAAATTGAGCTTGTAAAGGAGGCTATTTCTTCTGCCCCTATATTGGTCAACCCGGACCTATCAAAAGATTTTATTATGTATGTTTTTGGTGGCGGCAATAGTATTGCCACTGTACTTATGCAAAAAGATGATGAAGATAGAAGGGAGTCTCTTGTTTCTTTCTACTCACGAACCTTAAAAGAGTATGAGGTGAAGTGCAATTTTGTAGAAAATTAGGCCTTTGCCATTGTGAAAGGACTTAAGAAGTTTTGGCACTTGATATCATATAATAAGGTGATTGTTTGTTTACCTCATCCTAGTGTGCGAGAGTATATCATGGAAGGAAAAATCATGGAGAAACGAGCTAATTGGATCACTAAGATCCTAGAGTATGATATTGAAGTCAGACCTGTCAAGACTATCAAAGGAAAGGGACTCTGCGAGTACCTCGCTGAAAACTATGAACCAACGACAGATTTTGAAGTTTCGAAAACTATATTACTGAACGAAGAAAGCTCTCAGGGTGACTAGCTGAAGGATAGAATGAACTTCATGTATATGGGAGGTATCCAATCAATCTCCCTTATTTTAAAATGCATTTCTATAGTGTACAAAATAGCAGTTATGTTCTTTTGGAGGGTGTCCTGTTCAAAAGAAATTTTAATGGTGTCCTATTAAGGTGTATGAAGAACAGGCGAAGAGAATATTGGATCAATACCACAATGACCTAGTTGGAGGACATTTTTCTACAAGGACTTCAACAATTAAAATTATGTGTGCTAGTTAATTTTGGCCAACACTTTTCAATGATGCATTTTCATTAATTAAATCTTGCAATGAATGTCAATTTTATGTTGGAAGGAGAAAAAATGTTGCTATGCCATTAAGACCTATAGTAGTAGAGGAACCTTTTGCTCAATGAGCTTTATACTTCATTGGAATGATTAACCCTTTCTCCTCAGCTGGACATAGGTGGATATTGACGGCAATTGACTACTTCACTAGATGGGCAGAGGCAATGCCATTGAAGAACGCAATGAAAGTAGAGATTATTAACTTCCTGGAGGAGTTGGTAGCCAGATTTGGCTCACCAAAAATAATCATCTCCGACAATGCCAGAGATTTCCTTGGCTCAAAGATGAGCCAGTTTGCACTAAAGTATAGAGTTTTACTGAAAAACTCTTCCAACTATTATCCCTAGGGAAATGGCCTCGCGGAATCTACAAATAAAAACCTCATCAGGTTAATAAAGAGGATAGGCTCGGAACACTAGAGAGAATGGCATAAGAACCTCCGGACAACGTTGTGGGTAGACCAAATCACGCCCAAGCAGATACTAAAGACATCTTCTTATGAGATGGTGTATGGAAAGGAGGCATTGTTACCAATCACCATGGAGATCCTTGCCTTGCAGTTGCTTAAATCTCTAGAGATCGAACAAAGCGGAGCAATGGAGGTATGTTTTTCTGAGCTACTCGATGTTCAAGGGAAGAGAGAGCGCGCCCTTGAGGCGATGAACAGCTGCCAGTAGGTGGTAAAGAAATGGTTTGATAAAAAGGCATCAGATCAAGAGTTACAACGTGGGAACTTAGTGCTGAAGTTCAACAAGCATGGAGCAAAGCTCGGTCAACATGGGAAATTTGATAGTCTCTAGGAAGGGCCTTTTAAAATTGTCTAGTGTAAGCAGTTCAACTCCTTCGATTTGGAAGACATGGAAGGCAGTACCTTAAGTATTCTAATTAATGGAATACATCTTAAGAAATTTAATTAATTTTACCTATGTGATGGCTTTGTAAATTGTAAATATGTAATTACTTTTCCCTTGTTTTAAGTTTTGGGTCTTCTCAGTGCTTTATGAAATAACAATAGTAAGTTTAAGAAATTGATAAAACATTGTAAATGAGCCAGGATTTGTGAAAAACATATATTATATATTTTGGCCAAAAGAATTACACTATATAAGATAAGGGCCAGTGGTAGTGTATCGAGATTTATACATATATCCGCTATGGAGCAGAGGCTAGTAAAAGGAAAAAACAAAATTGGGGACTATTTTTGTTCTTAGATTATCAGGCATCTGATGGTCCAGCGATGGTAGCAACCAGCGGCATGAGATCATGGAACACCATTCTTTCGAAGTCCTCGTACCACTAGAGGTTTCAGAATGGTTCGATGTAATGCACCCACATGAAGAAGTAGCAATCGACACACACCTTGGTGCGATGCTCCTCATGAGTCTCCAACTCAAAACCAAAGAGGAAGGGCTTGGTCGACATGGGTCCTCCATGCAGCTGCAATAGACGAAGGTTACAAACTGAGGGGACCCCATGATAAAATTCAGTAGCACGCACTATTTTCTCTAGTCCTCCGAGGTAGCGCCGTGGGAACACTCGCTTCACTAGCTTCAATACCTTGTGTTTGGAGACACTAATATCTAGCAGTGAGGTGACAAAGTGAGAGAAAATGCTAGTGTTGACCTAATATTGTTCCTCATACGCCACGCAGTCCTTGCCAAGAACCCATTTAGTCGCTTTCACGTATAACAGGTTTTTCACGCCTGTCATACGCTTCAAGCACATGCACCTAATTTTTCCTAAGAAAGCAGCCTAAGTCTTTTTACAAACAAGTCCTACTGGCATCTCCATACTGCTTGTTACTAGTGCTAGAAAATTAAAATTTGCTAAAGTAACTAAAGCTTACTAAGCTAAGAATGCTAGGAATAATTGTGATTTACAATGCTTCTAATGGCCCTATTTATAGACTGGCCGGTGTTCAACTAATGAAGCAATCCATAATTACAACAGAGGCAAATTGTGTTGTGAAGCCTTGATTTTCAGTGTTGTGGCATGTGAAGTGAAGGGAATAATCAGGTATAGTTGCAACTTGCTCTGTTCAAGTTTCCCAATTCAATAAAGATTGGCCAGGTGTCAGCACAAGGAGCCACCATCCCATCTGAATCAATGCAAATCTTAAAAGTAGGTTGTTGGGTGATGCGCCCAACTACAATCAAGAAAAAATCAATAAATGCAAAAATCTTACGAAAAGTTTTTGCAAGGTTGTCTTGGTCCGTTGTTCAAGAAAAATCAGGTGCCACCTCACGCGAAATCATGTCTCTTAAATGTGGAGAGAAATTTAGTAGGTTGGCGATCTTTTCGTACGCATGAAAGGCTGGTCACACATATAGCAACTAAATGTGAAAGGATGACATGTACACTCACTCGACCATTTTTCATGAAGATCAAAAAGAAGGTTGAGCATGCAAAACACATTTATTGCAAGAGTTATCAAAAGATAAAATAACTAACTTATCCACAAGGGAGAAAGAGTTTTTTAGAAGCTAAAGTTGTTTGCAAAAATTTGTGAAAGTTTCTTGCAAATATAGAGAATGGCTGAGATTGCAGAGAATCCAACACAGGCCTTGGCCCCAGTGAGTATAGACGAGAAAATGAAGAAGGCGCCCTTGTACAGATCTATGGCCTGGAGTCTTACACTACCCCAGGCATCCCAACAAAGCCATGTTGGCCCTTCACCAATCAGGTGAACCAGAGAATACTGAACGTAATTCCTCAAAGAAACCATGCTTTGGTTTTTGAGGATTGGGATAATGTCTTTGATCGTGAGTTATCCCAGAATCCTAAGAGCCTCCGAGAAGCTACATGAGAGAGAATGAAGAAATTATTGGACCCCTTCTGCAAGTGTCTATGGGACTGTGGGCTTCCCCAATATATGGTTCCCCTGGTGCATTATTGCCCATAAATTATAGCAGCTTGCATGGTAGGCTTCGACTCGAACACCAGAGTAATAAGTGGTACTAATTTCAGGGTAATCATTAGCCCTGAAGCTATTCAGGATATGTTATGCATCTCGCTTCCCTTGACTTCAGATGTTGAGATTTTCAACATGAAAAGGATGCATGATAAGTGGGGAGGGCTCAGGTTGGCACCGCAGTTTTACCACATTGAAATAGCTCAGCCAACAAATGTCTCAGTGCCACCCAAATTTCCATTTGGTCTGGGTGCTTTGAAAGGTGTGTCTTCCTCTATCTATTCTATGATGGCATTTGTGTGTGGTCTGGATACAGACAAGCAGGTTTTTGAGTTTTAAATGTGTCTCAGCTTTATGTTGAGGAAGAACAACGTGGCTCCGCTTCTGGATTTTGCGAGAGTTATTAGTGATGGAATTTGGCAGTAGCTGCAAGACTTCCAAGTCGGTTCTAGGTTCAAGTATATCTCTTTCCTCGCCTACTTAATATTACACCAGAATCTGGACTATTTCATGACATTTATGTCTTTGGCTATTTTTGATGAAAGTGGCCTAAGGAAGCCAGTCTCGACATGGACTCCCTTCATGTCAAATTTTTTTGATTACTATGCATTTTCGGATTTGTTCTTAGCCCCAACTTTGTGGGCTTTAGATAGAGTCAAGATCAACATGTTTGCGTTCCTATCACCAAGACAAAAATCTTGGTTGGGAAAGTTTGTGCCACCTTGTGATTGGTTCTTTGGCACATATTTCACCATGCTCCACATGTGAGGGTTCACCCGTAAACCTTTTTGGCTCCCACGCTTTCTTTCTGACAAAGTGTTGACTTTGGAAGTGATGAGGCAATAATGTAATATTGATAATGATTACTGGGGAGGAAAACATTTAACCTCCTATTTGACACTGTCGGTCATGTTTGGTTCTGTGTCACTGATCAAGAAGAGGACTTCGAAGATTGACACTTCAGAGATTTTTTTTTCAAAATTGGATCATCTTGGGTTGATGGTGATAAATCACACTTGGCAATACAACCTTGAAAATATTTTTTTAGAAAGTGGCATAAGAATTTCACATCAGTCGCGGTTGATCTGGAACCCTCAGAGAAATGTTGAAGAGGGAATTTAAGGTTATATGTAGGCCTTGAATATATGCCTACTGAGGACATGCGACTGCCATGTCTGAAATTCTACTACATAGCGGGGAAATCCAATCTAAATTAGAAGATCAACTAGGCCCTGTGCACCCAATTGCAAAAGCTTGAATGATGTCTTGAAAATATTTGAGACTTTTGGGTTTACCGATAGGAGATTAAGGCAACCACTAAGCTTCACGAAGAGGTGGCTATTGATGAAAATTTTGATAACATCTACGAGAACGCCCACCTAGATGTAGAAAATTCTTTGAACCCTTCAACATCAGAGAAACAATATAGAGGGGAAGAGAATCCGACAGAGCTCGGAGAAGAAGTAACTCAAAATCCCCCTACCATTGAGGAGAATCCAATGCATAAAGAAGATGTCGGTAAATAGCCCGCACAACAAGAGGATTCATAAAAAATGCAAGCGTCAAAGCCATCCAACTCCTCTAAATCTACAAGGAAGTGGGTAAGGAATACCAATAGTAGAAGGTGGGTCATTGTAGACCTTGAGGATTCTCCAGATGGAAAGCAGACACGGATAAGAGAATCCGACAGAGAGGAAGAGTAGTAGCTAGAGGAAGCGGTTGTATCATCTGTAGCTCCTCATGAGCCTCAAGTATCATTTCTTCCCTCTTCTCTTTCTACTATGTCTCTAGTCTTCTCTTCATCTGCCCCAACTTTTTCATTTACACCAGTTTTCTCTATCACTGGATATCCCGAGCAGTCAAGTCTTACCCCTCCTGGTTTCCCACTTTCAACCTCTGCTTTCCATCCCTTACCTGGAACACAATTTGGTGTAAGTCTTGGGCTCATGAGCCAACAATTCTTATCCCCGAGGCCTAGCCCTTCAGTTGGCACCTCCCCAGCTTTCCCTTATACCGCACTATCATCCCCTCTGAGCGGCCAATTCATTCCACCATTCTCCTCGACCATTATAACAAGGCCTAGCAAAACCACCAATGTGTTGAGTATGCTATCTTTCCCACTAGCAGCCCCTCGAGAGTTTCCTTTTGCTAGTGGCCTGGGTATCCCTTCCCATGAATATTTCTTCTAGGTGGAAGCAAACAAAAGCGTCAAGCTAGCTGAATGAAAAAGAGGAGTCAAAAGGATGCGGGCAGGCAGGCAGAGCCTCTATTGCAAACTGTGTTCAATGAGAGCCAAAATTCATTAATGTTTGCAAAGATCACTCCCAACATGATTAAACCGGTAGGAGAAATGCTACCAATTGATTACTTTGTCAACGCTATTGGGCTAGACTTGCAACAGGCCCGTCCGTGAGACAAGGTCGAGCTAATGGAGGAAACTCAAAAGATTGTAACCACTGATTACCTCAAGCTCAATCACCAAGCAAGGAAAAGAGAGGATAAAATTTCAGAGCTGAAGGGAAAGTTCGATATCTAGGTGAACAAGTATAAGGCCCCAGAAAATGAAATAAGTCGCCTGGAGAAGGAGAGGAGTGCTTTCGAAAGACAAATCAAGGAGCTATAGGTTATGAGCATAGAAATTGTCCTGACCCTCTAGCATGAGGTCGAGCAGAGCCGAGCAAACGAAGAAAAACTTTGCATTGAGTCCATGTAGCTAAGTGAAGGAATGAAGGAGCTCTGGCAGAGCATAGAATGATGAAATAAATGAAATGAATGCCACTTTAGAGTTGGAGATTCAAAAAACAAAGCGGGCTGAATTGGCCCTAGAGGAAAAATAAAATGAAATCTCCACTCTAAGAGAACATGTGTCTGCATTAGACAAGGCCTATTGGAGCTAAAGGCGGACTTGAGCAATAGAGAGGTAGAGTTGAGTATCTTGAGGACCCAACCTATTGCACCAAAAATGAGCTCATTGGAGATTGCCAAGGAGTTGTATGCGTCATACTGGGATAAAGTCAAGGCATTATGCCTTACTCTACATCCCACCCTAAAATTTATGGTGTAAGTAGCCAACCTATGCGGAATGGTAGGTGAAATGATCCAGCAGATTTAGGAGGTAACTTCTGATAAGGTTCCGAAGGCTAGAATTTTGTTGGGAAAATTGTACACAACTTCCGATGAGGCTCTGAGTGGTGTGGGTATTGAGGATCGAACAATGGAAGCCATGGGTGTAAGCATCCTCATTTCTATGCATGAGGCTATCCAGCAGGTGGCAGAATGCAGGGCTAGGTTGAACCAGGTTACCAGTGATATGCGGGCAAAGTTTTCCTGCTTAACTCAAAAAGGCCTCCCTTAACCCTTCATTGCAGATCAGGCGGTTGTCAGTGTTGAACATATTGTTGCAAAGATCGAGGAGAAGAAGCAAGACCTTTCTATCTTCCAATATTTTGATCAGTCTCCGACCGTCGAAAATATTGAAGGGATCATGCATCAGCTAGCGCAACTCTTCTTCTAGCTGGAATTACAGATGAAAGTATCTGGAAAATTGCCTTTCAAGGAAATTATCGATCTCAAATTGGCACATGAAAATCTATGAGCTCTCTCCACACCATCAAACAAGGTCTGGACCACTCTGCAGGCTGCCTTCTTGAGCTTGTGAGCAATTTTTGGGATACTGAACCGAGGTTTTTTGGGGTTCTTCATTCTATGAGCAAAATGTCCCTATGAGTCACCAAACTGTTTCACAAAAAACTGTCAACCTTCATGGTTTTTAATTTTATCTTCACAGCTATGCCTTACCTTTAAATCGCTCAAATCACTCGGCGTGCTCCATGTGGCTTCCTCTCGAAGCTTTTTTCTTTTCATATCACTTCGCTCTTGCCAGTCTCCATCTACGCAACACGTGGCTTTCTCTGGCTGCTTTCTAAATTGAGCCTGCCTTGTAGTTTCTTTCGCTCGACATTGCCCCCGTGGCTCCCTCTTGAAGCTTTTCACTGGGCATCCCGTCATTTTTTTGCTAGGCCCCATCTACGTGACACATGGCAATTTTTTATGCGCCGGTTACCTTGGAATTGCTATTGCACCTTTTGTACTCGCTTGTTGCCACATTTTCTTCTATGGCACCGCATGTTCATTTTTGTTGTTGTGTGTTTTTCCGTTCCCTACAATGGATTTGTTGGAATGCTCTTGGGCGATCGATGTTTTTTGTGGCAGCTCGAGGTGATCCGAGGCATCGATCCTTGCTTGTGGCTTTCTTTCTCTAAGATGTTTTAGGTGGTGGACTGGCCTATTTATGCGGCCATGTTTCTCTTTTATTAGTTTGTTGTTGAGTTTCAAAAAACTCCCGAGCACTGGGAAGAGGCCTTTGTAATAATTTTATTAAATTTGAAGACTCCAAACTGTGCCAAATCAATTTAGGCTTTTTGTTTTTCATGCATTTAGTAAGACTGTTAGTCTGTGTTGTTATCTTCTTATATTGTATGAATGCATGTTCTTCAACTTTTGTGATCTTTCATAGCTTAATGAATATAGATCATGTTTTCTTTACTCCTTTGTGCTGGCTAAGGTTATGCTAGATTATGCTATGCAAATTAAAGGGTATTTGATACGTTTAAAGTGATTTCGAGAAAGTTTATTTGATAAACAACATTTTGGTGGTTCGGGCCTTTGCATCCTACACTGTGCTCTGGTAATTTTGTCTATGATTTTGGCACATCACATGTAGTGTAGATTTTAGATTTTTCTATATTTCTAACCTTTTACCTTCCCCATTAAATGAAGAGTCGACTTCGATAAAATCTCAGAGGTCACTTAGCTAGCACACTATGTCCCACAATAGCTAAGTTTCCCATAAGACTGTTGCTACCTGCAAAATCTTGCGTCAACAGTACTTATTCGTGAGGTTCAATATTTGTTCGTCTTTACTTAGAGTTTTCTACAAATTACAAATTAATGACTGTCTTATACTATGAAATGTTGTTGTAGTTATCTCTTGCTCCAAATAGTTGATATTATTGATGAACAACCAATTCTATTCGATATTATCCTATTATTTTGAGCTATTAAATGAGATTATTTGTTATTGTTAATGTTGTTTATAATATTGGTGCAAAGGTTGTGAATACATTAAGGGATCACCCTCTCGGGTCTTGCAGAGGCCAAAGTGTAGAAGGTTTGTTAAAATCCTGGTCAGTTGGTGCAGGTCCTTTGAGTTGCCCTTGATTGGAATTGGCAATTCCATAGGTAGATTAGAAGATCAACCTGGTTACTATAAAAACAACCAATAGAACAATTATATTTGATTTATATTTAAGGGAATATAAAAAATTATTAGGATACATAATTCAAAAAATTACATAGAATTAAAATGGGAAGGTTTGTCTTTAAAAATTATGTTCAAAAATATTTTAACTATAGATTAAAGGAAAATAGTTTCAAATGGGCTTCACTTTAGAACCAACTTCATTATTTTCCTTAGTAATATTTTTGATAATTTTGATAGCTATATGTATTAGTTATGTTTTTCATTAACCAATTATAAAAAAAAATTGTCCAATTTGTAAAAGGCACAAATTTTATGAAAATAGATTTTTCATGGACTAGACTATAAGCAATACA
Source organism: Sequoiadendron giganteum (assembly GCA_007115665.2). Taxonomy (NCBI): domain Eukaryota; kingdom Viridiplantae; phylum Streptophyta; class Pinopsida; order Cupressales; family Cupressaceae; genus Sequoiadendron; species Sequoiadendron giganteum. The sequence goes on from CM021102.1 coordinate 297,990,648, forward strand.
AATAGGTGAATAAATTAAGATGTAGCATTATTCTCTCCTTCTTAATGAACCTTTTATGGAAATAATTTATGTTTTACATATGCTATAATCATTTATTTCCAAGAGTGATTTTTTCTCCACTATAAAATTGTACTTGTTTGAAATTTTGTTCATTTATTCATTTTCTAAACCATTCTATCTTCTTTTATTTAATCTTAATTGTTTTTTTTTTAATTTCATAAATCTTTTCTAGTTTTTAGTTTTAGTCATTTTTCTTACTAGTTTATTTCAATTGAGTATGGTGTATTATTTATAATAGCTTGATTAGTATTTCAAATGGGTCAATGCATGACAATGGGGGTCCAAACTAGGCTCTTAAATGGCAATGAGAATTCAGAAAAATAGAGTTAGGCAGCTTGACATAAAAAAATGAATAAGTTATTAACATAATTTGAAAAATATGTAAGAAATTTATTTTTGTAGAAAATTGAATGTAGTTTCTAAGACACTAGTCATTTTTTGGAGAAAAGTAAATCTATTTGGTGAAAATTTGAAATTTCAATACAGTAGTGTTAAATTTTCAAGAAAAAATAAAAAGAAGGTGTATGTTTGACCAACCTAAGTATAAGAAAAAAATAATATTGTTTTTTGAAACTTTCCATATAAGTAGAGGACACATGCTTGGATGTGCTGCATTTTTTTTTTGTAAACTTTTTGTAAGTAAATAATTAGTTATGAATTTTTTATTAAAACTTTTTAAAAATATTAAAACTTGTTTGTTCGACCACTATAATTTGGTCAAAAATTTATGAAATTCAATTTTTATTTTTTTATCCTATAGTATGGGAAGCATAGAATGTTCCACATCTTTTAGATTCAAAAAATATATATATTTTTAAGAATTATAGATGTTTTTCAATCAGCCTATCAATCGGGAATTTAGTCATAATGCATGTTGAAAATCAATAATAATTATTTATTTAATTCCAAATAAGGCATATCTTATATTGGAAAAAAATTGACAATTTTCTCAATAAAGCCTTTTCGTTTCATCAAATTTAGATAAAAAAAGATCGTCAACCACTTTTTTGGCATATAACTACTTTTTGGACCCCCATGATCCTACAATTAATCAAATATTTTTAAGGTGCTATTACCTATTTTTATGCATAAAGTGGACAAATATTTAATAGAATTCAAGATGATTGCTTGAAAACCTCCAAAAAGAGTATATATATGTGTAATAATATGAAAATTATTTTTGGTTTTATATCTACCTATCTTTGTATTGAAATATGAAATGATAAACATAGTCACATATTAAACTATTATAGGTTAGTGAAGGGAACACAATATATTGAGAGGGGATGGGGTGAATCAGTAGATCAAATCTATTTTAAATTATTAACTCAATTGCATATATTAGAAGTGAAAGTTAAATCAAAGTAGAAAGCTAATGATCATGGAACAACATAAGCTCACACATCTACACAAGTGAACACCAGATATACATAGAAAACCCAAGATGGGAAAAACCACAGTGAGAATCATTGCTTGGAACTATTGTCTAAATCTAGCATCATAATGTAGAAATATACATGTGGATTTTACACACTAAACTAGGCATTGACCTACTAGAGACACCAATCCCCTATTTTTCTTGTAGGCATAAACCTACTAGAGACACCAATCCCCAAGTTAAACAATACAATAGGTAGAACACAAGTCCTACAATATTACAATGATAAGGCTTGTAGACCTTCAATGTAACTCAACATGTGTTAGATTTATAGCTAACACTCTTCCTCATTACATATGATCTTTTGATACTATTACACACAATGGACTGCAATTATCCCTTATATTTAATTGCAATGGACTGCAATTATCCCTTATATAGTGACCCTGATAGTTCATATAAGTTTAATTATATTTCATGTTGTCACTCTTAGATACACTACAATTAATCAGAAAATTTAAATATAGACATGACATTACATTAACACAATTCTATGTTGGCCAAGGATCTGAAAATAGTCAGGATGACATAAGGTTGACCTAAATTCAAAGTACATGAAACATGTAGTAGGTCAATCCAAAAAATAGAATTTCTTGCCACCAAAAGAACATGATACTATACGCTACCACAAGAACCTTAACCAGGTCTTATCTTAACACGACACACAAGATTTGAATTTTGCATGCCACTAGCCATTACCACACATGCCTTGAACTTCAATTGGTTGACAGATAGACACAAATAACCTTCTATTAATTTAATCTTTTTGCATACTAAACATATCCTTCGAAAACTTAGAAATATGATAGAACTAGTGCAGGCATACTCTCCTTTAAAACTGTAGAGAAAAAATGCATTTTTGAAAGAAATATGGAGAATGATTGTATTTCCAAAGAAATATCTTTGTCCAAAAAATATCCCTAAAGAAAAACATATTGATAAAAAAATTCAGACCACCACTATCATAGAGAATAGATGCAAGCATACATCATTCACAAAAACACTCCTTAGAAAATTTAATAATATATATTTCTTGATTTTGTATCCTAACAGTAAAATTACCAACACTGATCAAACTAAAGTTCTGGCATACAAAATGCATCAAAAAAAAATTGCAACTCAAAATGATATGTCGAGGAGAATATTATTAGAAACCTGACTTGATCAAGAAATTTTTGGAAGTATGTGACAATTTTTTAATTAATTCCAATAGTATGGAGATGGTTGTATATGGAGATTGATGGAAGGTTGTGTATGCTACAAATGTTGTCATTGATTTATAGTGTGAAGAGATAGTTGAATATGGATATTGATGAATATGGATAAGCATATGATGTTGTATGGTGTTGTTATTGATGAAAACCAAGATTAAAGGTGTAGAAGCATTGGTCCAATGAAGATAATATGATTTGGATATTTTCCTAAGTCCAAAGTATAGTTTATGAGTGTTCAAAGAACTAGTCTTTTGGTCCGTCATGCTCCACCATGAAGAAATTGGTTATGAAATTTTGAGGTAATGATGGTGTATGTTGAAATAATTTAAATTGAAAGTTTCTTGATCTAATATCTTTCATAGTCAACACTAATAGTGACAGAGTATCAACCTAGTTATGCCAATGTAAATATGACAGAGTGTAAGATTGGAATGCTCTGCATTCGACCATAAGTGACCATTTTGGTATTTATATTTATAAAAGTGTTTGAGGATTCCTATAGTGTGTTTTCTCTAAGTGGAAAGTGTTTTGTTTGTTCACATGTCAAGTTGTGAGTGAATAGATGGTTAATTCTATTATTACTTCACTAGTGGTGTCAACCTAAGTATTTTGGATTGTGTGGAGATAAGTAGAGTTTAGAGAAGAATTGTGGGAATAATTATAGTTCATGCCACCCTATATTAATGTGTTATATGATTTTGTTCCCTTCGTAACCTAGTGTATATGATTAAGTTTTGAGCCAACAAGATGAAGTGTTGAACAATGCATGTTTTGGGCTGACCTAATTTATGTTTTGTCTAGTTGCAATATATATACAAGCTTAATTATTTGTGTGATGAAGTAAGAGAGATTCAAAATATTTAAGTATGCAAAATTTAGAGCAGAGAAGTGTGATTCTTTGGAGGTGAATAATGAAGAGTGTTAAGTCAATAGTTTGATCTTCAGTGGAACCATATCTTTAGCATAGGTTAGATTCATTATTAGCAATTCATATCTAGCAGTGATCCACCTTTCTTCTATCTCTTTCTATTTTTGGAAATGAGGCCTTTGGCAATCAGACTTTATTCTTTTGAATAGTGATTCCTTGAATTGTATCAAACTTTTTAATTGATTGCGATATCTATATTGTGAGCTAATCGTCGCCATGTTTTTCTTTTTGGTTTTCCATGTAAATCTAGTGCTCTTGTGTTCTTTGATGTGATGCATGATTCATTTCCATTACTACATGTTTAATGACATGTATTGAATGAATATTTAAGTTATTAAGAATATTTATTAACCCCCCTCAGTATTTTGGGTGTTCAACAATTGGTATAAGAGCTTAATTACTTCAATTTTCTTGACCAGTGAAGTAGATCTTGGAGTTGAACACATAGCCACAAGGAAGTATCTTATTCCTCCAAAAGATATTATCCTTGAAGTATTTACTAAATAATATTACATGGTGGACATGGAAGGAGAAATCAAAATGAACTCTTAATAATTTTGATAAAGCAGAAGCTAAGAACAAAGATCTAAAAAAGGATTGTGGTGATGCAGATGAGTGCATTAAGAAGTTGAGAGAGAAACTCAAGAAAGATACAATAGAATCAAATAAATAAATGAGAATCTTAAGAAATATAATGAGACTATCACTAGTTTGAAAGTGTAAGTTGAAGAAGGTAAAAGAGTTGAAGACTACTTGAATGTCAAAATGAAAGATAAATTTAAAGAATGTTCAAAGCTTGAACATGAGATTATTAATTTGAGACCAGATTTGGAGAAAGCAAGGATTGAAGAAGGAAAAATCATGAAGAGTTCCTCACTGTACTTGATTAGATGATTTCTAGACATAAGGGTTTTAAGGAAAAAGAAAGATTAAGGTTTGAGAAAGGTAAAAGTTCGAAGGTAGATCAGATACCAAACAATGCTAAAATGAAAGATGACAAGAAGGGTAATGTCAGACAGATCTAGAACCAAAAGAAAGACATCAAGAGACCATCAATCATACAACCAAATGCACAAAGGTACCAACCTTTTAAAGGTTATTGTTATTACTAGAATAAGTTTTGACATAAAGCTATAGAATATAGAAGCAAATTAAATCAATCATTTCCTGGTCAGTGTTTTACATGTAATAGATTTGCTGATAAAGCTAGTGAATGTATAAATCAAATGATGAATGGATATAATAATGGTACAAGGTTTCAATCATTCAATGGCTACTATTATGCATTGAATGGGATTGGGAATAAGGATAATGAATGTAGATCTAGAATGGGTGGAAGTAGGCTTGTTCAAAAAGGTGTCATATGTCACAAATACAATAAACTAGGACACATAGCAAATTTTTATAGAAGAAATAATGTGAAACCCTCAGTTTCACAAAAGAAGGTTGATCTAGGAAAGAATGTGGATTTGATAGAGATGAATAAGAAAATTAACAAGATTTGTAAAAATAAGGAAGAAAGTGAAGTGAAGGATGAGACTCTGTTTCAAATGTTTCCTCTAAAAACTAATTGAAGAACTTTGGCTTAGGGTGAGTTTTAGTAGAAGATCCTTAATCCCTTGCAAAATTTGTGGTGGTGATATTATCAACACACTAGTATATGTGTAGATCAACATGACAGATCTACTAATGGGGATTTTGGTATGAAACTTCCTATTGTAGAGATTTGCAGAGTGATTGAAGGTGACTATGACTGCATAATTATTATGGTTTGTTAACTTTTCAACCTAACATTATTCATCGCAATGAATTCACTTTTGATCTTCAAAAAATGGTTTTATGTGTTTTTACATATGAAAAGTTCATTTATAATCAAGCATTTGAAGAGGGAAGTGATTTCAAATTTTTATGTGAAACCCTACCAATAGAATAATTCAAAGGTATTTCTCATTTCCTGCTAAAACCCTAGTTTTAGAAGTGGTCCACAATGCTTACTCTTCAAGTAATTGATGTCTTGGAATAGCAAAGACCAGAAGTTAAATAAATACCCCTTTAAATTCATGGAAACAAATTCAAAAGGTGTGGTTTCAAAATTTTCATATGGTGTAATGCATACTGAGGAATGTACATTCATGTTGAAATGGAAGAATATGATAATACCAAGATAACAAATTATTGGATAAATGACCTCACTGGAGATGTTTTTTAGTTGAAACTAGAATTTGAGAGCTTGGTAGAGAAAAATTTGGATGTATGGAACAATTTTTTGAACTTGTGTCATGAGATTGCATGGGTTAAGTATGCGTTGAGCCGCATCCATGATAATTTTATGTGGTTGGATATTTCAAACTTAATCAATAAGAAAGATATCAAGGAGGTTACTGGTTTGTGCTTTGAAGGACCCATTCCCCAGATGAAGGCTATAAAGAATGAGTTGGTTATGAAGCTCACCAAAGCAATATTCAAAAAGTGTTGCCTTACATTGAAGGAAATATATGATACAGTAGTTAAATATGCATCCATGATGATAGGTTATAGGTTACAAGATTGACTACACTAATAGAGAAAATTAAGTGTCGACGACAACTATTCATACTACTCACTAGATGGTGAAAAAAGTTTTAGATATAGATCTATGAAAGATCTTGAGACAAAAGTTGATGGAGAGTATTTAGAAGAAAAATGTGTCTTGGTACCCATTCCAATATGGTACACTTATCATATGTTTTTTTTTTTAATTTTTTTAATTTTTGTAATCATGAAAGCTTACGCCTCTCCAAATAGCCTTATGGGAAATTCAGCAAGTGGGGGACCAATATTGTTCCTCACAAAATGACCTCTAGGATTTTTATAGAAATTTGGATCTTATTTGTGTTAGGGGAAAGGGGTAGAGATAAATGCAAAAAAACATAAGGATGGAGATGCGCCAAAGATTTTACAACCTTTCAAAATTTAACTATTTCTTACTCCCAATGAGATGGACACAAAATGCCACAAACCCTTCATTGTTGGGAAGAGAACAAATAGAAAAGGATAGAGAAAGTAAAGTGCAGTTATTAAAATCTCCCCATGGGAAGCATCCATTAAAGTCTAAGAGGAATAAGAAACCCTGGAGATTAATAGGAATACTTAGATGTTCACATAATCCTTCCTTTTTTACAACATAACATGGAAAATTACATATCTTTAACAAAAATTGGAAGAGTATAATGGACATGATCCAATTTGTGGAAGATAGCATCAAACATAAAAGCTAATAGCATGTAAAATAATCATCCAAAATATCTAATTAAGGCTTTAACATATTGCTCTCAACGTAAATGATATATAAAAAAGAAACTTGATAAAGGCCATAAAATGCACAATTCCAAAGATTTCTCCTTAATAGATCTAATTCTTACAATATATTAATTGAAACAAAAGGTTGAATGCCAGTTTGATTAATAGTCTTGATAAATATAACATGCAAAAGAGTGTAAAAAATGCTCTATGAAATATTCCTACTCCTGAGAAAATGTATCTCCCTGGAACAATATCTATCAGATTCCTCAAAAAAAAAATTCCAAAGAAACTCTCTACATGTTGCTACAAACCCCCTTTTATAGCTAGAAGAAGAAGCCACTGCTACAACCAGTAAAGATGAAAAAATTCTAGGTGTTTGCATCTGATAAATCATAATCTGATCTAGGGCCTGATTAGATTGCAACAATCTTTGCTCATAAAATTTTGAGTTGCTTCATTAATGGCTCTAGATCTTGTAGAATCTCTACGAAGATATGTTGTTAGAAGAAGATCAGATCCAAGATTGGTCATTTAAACAAAGTCTAATTAGCTATGAGAAATGATAACGACACTTTAAAAGTACAAACCTACAAATAATAACTATGTCACGCCATCTGACAGACTCTGCGAAAGAAAGATATATTTGTGGAAGGTATAACCCACTCGATGAAATGGTTGATGTGTCAAGTTGGTGGGTGATATTTTAATTTGTGAGAATGGTCTTGAGGAAATCCTTGCCGAGTAGACACATGTCCCAATTTGGGCCCAAAAGAAAGATGATATAGAAAAAGTCATGTAGCCACCACATGGTGCATTGTGTTCTTTTCAACGAGAGTAACTTTTAGCCTTCAAGCATAGTGCCATCATAAAGGAGAAAAGAAGGAAGGACCAAAAAAAATGTTGAAGAAAAAAAATTATGCACGATTTCTAGCAACTCATAGGGGGCCTTCGCTTATGGAGGCACAAACCTAAATATCACATATTTCTCCAAGTTTGAGGAAAGCAGTGTATTGGGTCTTCCAATCTCCATCGATGGATAGGACGCGGACACATAATGTCTCAAATGCTTGTTCAAGGCCAAGGACCTCTTTGAAATAAATTCATCCCCACCTTGATGAAACAACTCTAATGTGATAGTAAAGTCTGGAAAGGGGAAAATTTTCGTTTTCAATCTCTTCGAATATGGGTGATGAGCTCAAATTTTGGAGCATTCTGGAGTCCTAGATCTTGAGCCTAATTGATTTTGTGATCTATTCTACTATCAAAACTCTTCTATTCGATGAGAATAGTGTAGAAAATCTAGATTGGAGAAAAACTTTGAACTCCTCCTTTATCTCACCAATATTTTTATTGAAATTCATCTAACAATTTTTGCTTATCACCTTGATCTGGTTACACATGATTAAAAAAATTTCCTTTTTTGCAACCGCTCTCCAATTGAGAATCCCAACACTCTTCAGATCTTCCTCACTTGCCTTATATAGTTTTGAGATCAATGTACTCCTAATTCTCCAGCTCAGGGAGTGATTGTGTGTAGGATTTAGTCAACCACCAGGCCGACCTTTGCATTTAACTCTTGTGCATCCTTTAGAAACCACAAAACTAGCTTTAGGGCTACTACCACAACTATGACCTCTCTCAATGAGTAAATATTAATTTTTTAAGCATCAAGAGGAGCCTAGATCCCTATGCTATGATCAATTCCTATTGGAATTATGATTCCCTTTCTCTCATGTCTTCCTCCAATTAATTATTATTTTGGAGAGCATTCGTAAGCTCAGAGTGTAGCTTCCCAATATCCCCATTACAATTCTACAAAATATACTCAATATCTTTATTTGCTTGCTTCTCCTTTTTTGTTTCTACCTAGGCCTTCTGAAGATCTTTAGAGGCTTGAGATCGGACGCTAGCCAATTCCTTCTCGATATCTTCCTTTTTCTCATCCATTTCTTGTCGCTCCTTCTATAGCTCATCATAGATATTGTTCCTTCCGACTACTTCCTCTTCAAGCTCCTCCTACATTTGTCAATGTCTCATTGTTCTTTCTTGCTTGACCGTAATCTAACATTTCAAACTTTCTATCTCAGCATGAAGTTGATCCTTCTCACTTTGGGCTCCTTCAAGCAACTTAGTTACTTCACCTTGTTGACCCTGTAACTGCCTTAAGCGGGCCATATCCATATATTTTCCTTTGATTTTTGTCTGTAGTTTGTCCATTGTGTCCTGTACATTTACCAAATCTACCTCACGCTTCTTCAATTTCTTATTCATCTTTTCATAGTCAGTGTAGACAACCTTCTAAGTTTCCTTGGCCAAACCTACTTTCTCATGTGGAAGAGTGTCACTTAAATTGAGGCCCATAGCTTGGATTTCATAATCTTCAAACTAAATATCTCCTTTTGGCTTGGATGTATGTGGCCTCAAAGTTGTTATTAACATAGTGTTCCGCTCATCATTGAAACAAGTTTCCAACTTCTAGGTAGCTTGATTTGTCATGGAATTTCCTTGTAACTTTTGTTTTCTCAATTTTCAGGCCTACCTTGTTAGTTTAATACGAGTCTTGAAGCTCTGTGGAGACTGAATAATTTGTGCGACAAGAAAAACACTAGCAGGGAGACTAAAGAGGGTGACAAACGAAGAGGTCTCAACCATTTGAGGTTGTGGAGAGGAAAAATGAAGTGTTATCATTGAAAAGGGAGGGATGCCATGTATGGATTGAGAAGGAGACACACCCATCGAAGTAAAAGGGGAAGTGGGCGAAAAAAGAGGCATTTTTCAGGAAGTGGATAGGGGTGATGAAACCTATAGCATGGGTGTGTTAGTGTTTAGGATGGGTGCTCTTAACAAGGTAATAAAAGATTCAATTATGGCCAAAGCGGAAGATGCATGTTTGGTGTGTGAGGTCTCTTCATGGGGTTCACTATAAAAAATGGTCGAGGTGTATTAAGGATGAGGATATTAGAACCCATAGAAAGAGGATTTATTTTGGTAGATGTCGGGGTAGTAAAAACTAAAGATGCAATAGAAAGAAGGATGGTAGGCACAAAACTTACTTGGGGAGTCTGGGCTGAAAATTTTGGAGGAGAAAATTCCACCTCTTCTTCTCCTCCATTTGATATGCCCAGTCCGCATAAGTCCTGGACTCTTCTCCTCTTTATAGGGGCTACAATGGTTGATTCAGACTCTTTGGCAATCGATCCCGTCAAACCCTAAGCCCTTAGAGTTGTGGTGGATCTCTTCAAAGACCGTCAAGTCCTCTTACTCTTTGTGAGGGTGTTGGTGGAGTATGATATCTATGATTCTTTTTGTTTTGACCCCTTTCCCTTTCCTTTTTTTGCATCGAGTGCCTGAAATGAGGGAGTGAAAACTGGTGCATGCTCCCATTCAATCTCCCAATTTGATTCAGGATTACTATTATTAGTTCCAGCCTCAACGTCATAGATCTCATCAAAATTGTCATCGTTTGGCTTAACTTCTTCAGATAAGGTTCTAAGACATTTGATTTCTTGCTGATACCTCCAGAAATCTGCCTTCTTCTTTTGTGACCATCCAAAGTTCTTTAGCTATGTTTTGAGGGACTGGCTTGTCCTGATGCTTTTTTGAAACTCCGCCACCCAAGGATAAAATTCAAGCCATGGGGGTCATTCAAACACTATAAAGGCTAGGTCAATGTAGATCTCTACCCTTTCCTCAAATGAGATCTTCATTGACTCAAAATACTCGTATCTTTTGTGTTTGATAGTTGGAAGACATCCAATGGGATTGTATTTCCGTGTATCACAAATGAGGACCAGGCCGAGTTAGGCCAACTTGCTAGTTAGCACATCCTATTCTTCCCTCTTTACAATCGTTATTTAAATTTTATAAATTGTAAGGAGAAGTGCATAAAGCACCTTTTTGTGTCTCTTGCTGCCATAAGATTTTTTTCCAATGGATGTATAGTGGCATGCCTCTAAGGTGAGGGTCCTGTCTGTTACAAATTTGAGAAGCCTAAAAGGCTTCTCACTAAAACTATGACATCTAATTAAAGGAAAATCTACTTCGAAAAAATAATCCACTGAGATCTGGTGGTTTTTTATCCATTCCAAACCTTCAAGGGAAAACCTTCCTAGAGGGTGTAGCGACAAATCCAAGAGTATTGATTGCAAGAAATAATCCACAAATGAGCAGTGATCCCATGTTATAGAAATCACATGGTTCTAGGGTTAAAATGGCTCGTATAACCTCACCACATAAAACTTACTGAGCAAAAAATAACCACTAAATATTTCAAGGTTCTACTGTAAAATTAAGTGTATCAAAAAATATGAATACTTGAACTTAAAGGCGATGATATAATCTATTAATTTTTTTAGCATTCCCTCGATGATTGCCTTGGAAAAATAAAAATGCTTATGACTCCTTTCTTTCTTGAGCATGAAGGCCAAACCGATCTGGAACTTGTGGACCTCATCATCACTTGCATGGCCACAAAAAAATCCAACATTGAGAAGATTTCTTGTACATCCGACTTGAACTCTCTGTGCAGTAAAGGGAAGACAAGTTGATTTTTACTCAACCCTTTAGTCGTTTTATCCATATAACAACTTAATTTTTTGTCTTTGGTTCTCCTAGAATCTTCTATTCTTTTTCTTTGGAATCTCTCGACCTCCTAGTTTGCAAGCATTCATAGCATATCCTAGATGGATACCACACTGATGGTAACCTTTAACCTATTATCATTAATTAACCTCAGTATCTTTATTCAATTTTTCTACGCATGCATTAACCATCTTTGGGCATGGATGTGTATAGAGCAGTGTAAATTGTGGCAAGCCACAATGCCAGAGATGAGTTGAAAAAACATCAGTCGACCCATGGGTGAAAATTCTCTACAATGCTCTGTCTAAGGCTCTTAGCGTTTATCTGCAATTTTGGGTCAACTTGAAGATTTCATTCATGAAGTCCTTAACCACCTCATCCTTGATGAAGTTGTTTCACTGCATGGTTTTTGTATGCACAAAGCTCTGGTCCTCTGACGATGGGGAATTAACATATGAAATATCCCGAAAGATATTGGTGTAGCTCGACCTTGTGAGTGAAAATCTAGCATGTTGACCAAAAGATGATGCTTCTGCCATTTTTGTGTTCTTGGAAGCATTTTGTAGAAAACTCTTTTAGAGTAGCAGTTTCTTGAGAGTACCAGCACTCAGCAAAAAAAATTATTTTTGGGCACATTCAATTTTCATACGTACATGAACTAAATGTGTTGCCATTACCGATGGATTCCTAAATGTTTCTAGTGAGGCGATATTTGTGGATTGTGGTCTAGACTCCTCAAGAATGCCAAATTTTCTATGATAATCTATTCAGTACATTCCCTACACCATCCTTTTGATAGATAAGCCTTGAGCAATGGGAAGTATGCTTTGAAAAATAATTTTTCTTTTAATTAAGCACAATTTAGCTCTTAAAGAAATTTCCTTTCACATAGGCAAGCTAGGTGGCCTAGATGATGATGATGAAGACATGGAGACAAATTGTACATGCAAAAATTTACTCCCAATGCCCACATTAATTTCTCAAAGCATGGTTAGAGATCCTTCATACTTGATTTACCCCCTACTTCCCAGCACCTTAATACATTTTTCATTGCTGCCTTATGGGAGATATATTTTTTGTTCACCAGCCTCCCCAGTACATATTTTTCTATAAATAGTGACATCCTCTTTGCAAAAATACACATTGAATTAGTATTTTAGTTGGTGATCTTTTTTTGTTGATTTTTCACTTCGCTAGTTTGTAAGCCTTCTTTCCACCATTATGACTCGTCCAGGTACCCCCATTTGGCTCCTGGCCTAGAAGAAACAAATATCCTTTGTAGGGGAGGTGGGTAGTAAGAGGATTAAATGCCTGATAGGAAGGAATGACCACCTCGTGATCATGGAATTTAAGTGGGTGCTTGGGAAGGATTATATGAAGGATGAGAACTAGCTACGATGCAATTCTAACTTGATCCCTTGGTTTGTGTCCTTATTTCTACACTTGGCATTGTCAACCCTGGATCATATAGCTTTGGAATGCTATGTTTGACACGAAACACTTAGATGGGCTGGGCAAAATCATCCAGGTGGCCATTCCTAGCATTGGAATCCCAAACACCATGAACCTTCAAAGGCATGTCGACAATGTGGAGGTGGTACCCTAGCTTCCCTTTCTTACAAAATTTTGGACTATAGATTTGGAATGAAATCGGTTATTTTCATGACCTGTGACTTCCTTCCTCCTGTGGACATATAACATGGAGCACATTCATGGGGTCGAACGGAAGACCCACTTTGATTTCCCGGTCTATAGTTCCAATATCGAGGATTGAGATCCATGTGATGCTCACATGCCTTGTATGTTGTTAACACTTTTATTCCCTCTTGGTGAAACCCAGAAGAAACAACATTTTGACTATTACAACGAATGGAGGTTGGACTTTCTTTTTTCTATTTTTGTGTTGCCTCCCTTTTTGTTTTAAAAATGTAATTTTGGGTTTTTGATGAGAAGGATTTTAAGCTTCTCCTGAAGCCCCAGGCTCAAAAGCATGTATCATTTAGTAAATATTTGTGTTGAATATAAGATATTACACTTTCTACTATTATCATGTTTACTCATGGATTATTCATAAAAAAATAATTTTTTCACAAAATTTTACATATGGTACATAACTATAAATTTTTTGAACTGTATGTACTTTAATTGAATAGTTTAGATGAATAACATTTACCAATATTTCTAAAATGTTTCCATTCATATCCTCTAGCTCATACACATTCCTTTCTTTACATGCATGGATATGGAAGGGAACCTTCTATAGTAAATAAAACTTTGCATGTTGCCCAAGTTTTGCAGCTCATTTATCATACTTTAGCACAAGAATCCCCTCCTTGAAATCTGGGTTAGAAGCCTTATTATCCAACCAATGTTTGAATATATTTTTGAATTTGATAATGGTGTCAAATTAATTCTCTCATTTTTCTTTGAGGCTTAAGAGCTCCACTAATCTTACCTCCATTCTTGCATCTTCCTCAACTTCCAAATTTGTTAACAATTGTAGTGTCAGAATTTCTATTCAAAAGGGAATAACTACCTCTTTTCCATACATTAAATCGTAAGGGGAGGTTTTTAGGTTCTACTTAGGCAAAATTCTATCAGCCCATAAAGTCGTACACAGATTCTTATGCCATTCTTTCTATTGTTCTAAATTGATGCACTTTATTAACTTGATCAGGTTTTTGTTAGTTGATCCGACTAACCCGTTCCCTTGTGGGTAGTAACTAGATGAATTCTTGAGGTTGACCCCATCCTTAAGAGTGAAGTCAAACATCCCCGAGCTTATGAAGGATCGTGCATTTTCATAAATGATGGTTTTGGGTGAATCGAACCTTGCTATCAACTCCTTGAGAAAATGGATAGTTTCTATTTTTGTAGCATTCTTTAAGGAAACAACCTCCATCCATCTTGTGAAATAGTCAGTTGTCATAAGTATCCACTTATGGCATGTGTTGGTGATGGGATTCATCATCTAGAAAAAATATAGACCCCATTGTGCAAAAGGTTCCTCAATCACAATCAAGATCAATGGCATGGCATATTTCTTCTTCTTGCTAATGAAATATTGGCATTGAGTACACTTTGCAGGAGTTGGTGGACCTCAGAGAAAATTGAAGGCTAGTAATAGCCCACCCACATTATTCTCAAAAAAATGGTCTTGGCATAAAACTATCTACCCTTGAGGCTACTATAGAATTTGCCTAGAATCCTTTCTTCTTGTGGCTTGTCCATGCAATGGAGAAGGACTCCATCATAATTTATTTTAAATAAATTATCCTCAATTAGTACATACTTGGTGCCTTATAGTTGATAGTAGCATATTTTGTGAGGTAGGATGTTGGTTAGGTATTTCCCAATCCGCATAAATCGAGTTCGATCAGCCACCCATGACTCATCAAACTCAACCTGATTTGTATAGACCTAGTTGGTCTCTTTTTCCACCTGGGAACCTAATTATTGTGCGAGGTATTCACAAAAACCTCTTCCTCAAACTAGCTTGGTTGGTCAGATGACCACGTTATATTCCAAGATCTTGGTAATCTAGTTGGCATTCTTCTCGGTTATGTCACCTTCTGGGATATATTCCTTAACGTTGGCATGAGTGATGAGGATGGTGATTATGTTGGCCAATACTAGGTGTTAAAATTTCTTTAGGCTTTTGACAATATAAAAGGCCTTTTTTCAATAAAATTATACCTAGTTTCATATCCTTTAAGAGTCCCGGAATGAGATGTGATGGGATGCTCTCCTCTTTCCTCCTTGTCCTTTTGAGTGAGCATCAAAGCTATGATTTGATGGCCACTTTAGACATAGAGTAGAAAGTCTTTAGAGAAATCCAGATTGGCTAACACTGGAGCTATGGAGATGGATGCCTTTATTTTCTCAAGATAAATCTTACCTTTGGGATTCCACTTAAACACTAAGCCTTTCTTCAAAAATAGCATGATAGTTTTCACGATGCCCATGAAATACGAAATAAATTGGCTGACGAAGTTGATCTTTCCTAGAAAGGATTGTAGTCCCTTTTGGTTGACTTGAATTGGTAGTCCCACTATAGCCCTCACTATTTCATGATATATGGATATTCCTTCCTTCGATACCACAAAGCCCAACAACTTCCCTTGTGGTATGCCAAAAATACATTTCTTGGGATTTAGGGAAATCCTGAACTATTTACACTTTTGGAAGACCATTTCGAGATGATCAAAATGATCATCTTGTGATTTGGAGAAAATGGTTAGGTCATCCAAATATATTAGAATGATCTTACTGATCAATTCTTTGAAGGAAATATCCATTACTTGTTGAAATGTGGCACCTACATTGGAGAGTCTGAAGAGAATATTTGCATATGAGAGCGTTCCCCATTTAGTGGTGAACATTGTCTTGTGATGGTCCTCCTCTTTTACATATAATTTTCTATACCCCGAAAAACCATCGAGTAGTGAGAACATCTCTGATCCGGCCATGGTTTGCAAAATTTTCTCCATTGAAGGAAAAGGATAGTGGTCTTTTATTGAGGCCTTGTTCAAATCCCAAAAATTCATGTAGAGCTATATGTCACCATTCTTCTTTTGGATTGGGACCAAATTGGATACCCAAGTGGAATGCTTGATTAGGTAGATAATCTTCAATTCAATCAGCTTGGCAAGTTCCTATGCAATTAATGCCTCTAACTTTGGATTAACCAGTCTTTGTTTTTGTCAGATGGGTTTTGAGCTTTCGGCTAGGTCGGTAGTATGTTGGACGATTCCTAGATCATATCCTTTGATATCATCATAGGTCCAGGCCATGACCCCATCATATTTAGAACTTAGGCCTTTCAACCTTTCTTTGTCCTCTTGTGGGACATTCCTTCCAACTTTTAGCTTTTTACCTCCTCTTACAATGAGGTCTTCATAGTCTTCTTTGTCGGTGGTGAATATTTTTTTACTATTTCTTGCATCTTTTCATTCAAATAGATTCTCAAGAGAAATCAAGCCTCTTTGGATTTTGTTTCTTTTTAATTAAATTACCTATTCTTCGGTAATATTTTTTGGCTTCCGACCGTGAATGATCAAAATATTTCGCTGAATTTTGTAGAAAGGTGGTGATCTTGGCATCATATTTGAACACCTACCAATTCTGATCATTTTCTGGTATTCATGGTTGGATGATGGTTTTCACTGCATGTTGATTTCCAGCTAATCCAAGGGTTAGCTCAAACTATGAAATGATTGAATCCATCTGATCTATGACCAAATTTTGAGTCCGCATAATAACTTGTATGTTAAAACCTTCAAAAACCTCAATCAGATCCCATATTACGTGTCTATTAGATCTTATCCTTATATTTTTAGCACTTTCCTATCCACAAACCTAGCTTATAACCAACTCTAAATCTCTGAATACCTGTATTCTTTTCACATCTAGCCACTTCGCGAGAACCAAACAATGGACCAAAGCTTCATACTCTGCATCATTATTTAATCATGGGAATTGGAAGTGGAAAGATTTGAGGGTTTTTTATCTAGTTGAAGAACTAGTTGGACACCAGTTCTAGAACTAATTTTTCATTTGGCACCATCAAAATATAGTGTCCATAAACTGTTGTCACCCGGTCCACTATATTTCTCCTATTCTTTTACCAATGTTGGGAGGACTTGGTCATCATCAAAGATCATTGCCTAACCTAGTAGCATGGAAGTTTCCAAATGGGTTGGAATCGATGAACTAATTGAGAAGGACCTCTTCTTCAAGATTTTGATCAGTTGTTTCCTCCTCATCTTACAACATATCTAGGCAATACGTCTCATTTTTTGAGAAAGAAGTATGCACTGCTTCAAAATTCAGCACTGCATCTTTCGCTATATGTTCAGGGTTCAAAGACTCTAATAATATTTTCATCTTCACCTCATGTTTAGTCCATAATATCAGACGAGACCAATCAAATGCCATATATCCGCTGAGCTTTTCCGTGAAGTCTCTTGAAAGATACATTCCAAAAAATGAGGGGAATGCCAATTATGACTACTTCTTATGTGACAGTTTTTCTCAAACATGAGATAAGGTTAAAGAAAGATCCTTGATGCAATAAAAAATCAAGATCTTCTTCCCGTCTAATTACATGATCCCTTTCTTAAGAGGATCATACTTAAGATTCAAAGTGTCAATCACTTGTTTGGGCATGATTGTGGTACTAGCTCCTGAATCAATCATATTATTGTGTAAAATTTTATCTCCCATGATAAGAGCTAGAAATAAAGGAGTGGCCTTTGGATTTCTTAACTTTTTTTCATTTGTATTACTTGTGTTATTCATGTATATCATAGCTCTCAAAGGTTGGGGATTTGATGCAGGACCTTTTCCTCTATCATGATTGCGTAGTGGGACTACATCTTTCTATGGTGAATGTTCTTATTTTTTAATTCTTTCTAGAGAAATGCCTTCTCTAGAATTGATATAACATCCCATAGAGACATTTTAGTGGTCGCAATCTTTAGTTACTCCACTACGTTAAGTGTTCAGACTGGCGAAACCTTAGGTTTGAATGGTGGTATTTATTTTTCCTTAGGAAGAGGCCTATCTAATGTGGATGGGTTGAGTTCTTTGTCCATATCCCTCTTTGGCTATGGTAAATCTTCTGATGACTGAGTAGGCCATAAATGTGAGGCCTTCTCTACTTCTAGTTGTAGTTTTTGTGGCTATGGACAGTGTGGAGCTTGCTGCACGTATTCTCCAATGAGTCTTCTCTTGGACTATGTGTTGTAGTCTGACTGTACCTACTGAGCATTGGTTGTCGAAATATCATTTGCAAATGCTAAATCTTCTTCCTCCATCCAAGAAAACAATGCTTTGTCTAGTGAGACATCTAACTCTTTTTATAAGGAAATCTCTTGTGTTTGTGCTCTAAAGCGGAAATTGTCAATTTTGGGAGATTGATACTCTTCCATGTTTATAAACACACATTGGATTCTCTGTTATTCTATATTATGTTGAAGATTTCCCTTCAAACAATTTTGGGGCATATGGCTATTGTTACATGGGAAGCACCATGTGTTCTCTTCTTCCAATAGGTTATTCTATCCTGGAACCAAATCCTTGTTCAAGTTGTTCTTAATAGTATGAAGTGGCATGGTGACTGGAACTATCTAGTTTGTAGGTTCCCATTGCTAGTTACCTCCTTTCGGTGCTCCTTGGTAAATATTCTACTGATAAGTGGATCTTCCTCGATGGTTTTTCATGGGAGGCTTTAGAGGTGTCACTTGCTTTAACACCAGATAAGGACTAGCTCATTTGTAAAAGGCCTCATGAGGTCTTCATATTATTGATATCTACCTCTATTGAAGAAGAGCCTAACGTACTTGGTTGTGTGCTTGGGTACACATATAGGGATGGCAGTGGTGGAGACATTGTGCTAGGTTTTTGAGAAGAAGTACTAGGATTTCCTTCTTCTGAGGGTCCACAAGGTATTTCTATGAAAATGGGCATCGGTGGCCATGGTGTAAGCTTCCCTGGATTGATTAGACTATTCTCTATTCACATAGCCAAATTTTATACATCTGGAAAGATGTCTCCTCCCATTGACTATATCAGGACTGTGATATTTGAGTTGAAGGCCTTTAGGTAGAAAATGAAATCCATAGTTGTTGGAGGCCTGGCTATCACAGGAATTATCTGCCAGGTTTTGTAAAACCTAGTGTTGAAGTTGACCATGGCCTCTTGCAGGGCTCTTTTGATAGTGATTAATTGTTATAGTAAGGAGGATTGATCTTTCTTTGAGAAGAACTCAAACAATTTCTTCTTGAGTTGATCCCAAGATCAGATGGATTCTAAAGTCAATGATCTATACCAATACTAAGCCTTCCCTTTGAAAGATATAGCTAGTAATCTGAGGGCCACATTTTCTTCCATAATTTTATGGAATTTTCATACCTCTTCTATGTCTTAGAGGTGTTCGAAAGGAGTTTTAAAATCCTTCCAAGTGATCCTTGGAATATCTTTGAGAGCATTGGAAGGTATGGAAATCCACGTGTCTAGAGGCATAGGCTATCATTATGCTAGGTTATGAAATTTCTAGGAGTGGGAGCACCTATGTGAACAATTGAAAATAAATGCCTATGAATGGGGTAGATGGGTATCTTGATTTGGAAGGTTTGGCCTCCTAGGGGAGTGGATAAAGCTCTAGTTTATGGGCTAACACTTCTCACTCTTTTTCTCTTGATAGGTGATACAGATCCTATAACTCACTTCCATCTAGGGGCTGAAATAGGTAGCTAGGAGTAATGTAAATTACCTCTAGAAGATGTTCTTGTTTGAACTCTAGGCATGAGATTTCCAATCTCTCCTCCTAGTTTGATTTAGAAAATATTTTTTACTTCTAATCAAACACTTGAAAAAATTTGGTCCCACCGAGAGTGCCGAAAAAAGAACTATTGATCATGAAACCTTACACCTCTTTGAACAACCCTATGGGAAATTCAGTGAGTGGGGGACCAATATTGCACCTCACTGAATGACCTCCGAGATTTTTATAGAAAGTTGTCTCTTCTTTGTGTTAAGGGAAATGGACAGAGAGAAATGCAAAAAAAACATAAGGATGGTGATGAGCCAAATCTTTTACAAAATTTCAAACTTTAAATATTTCTTACTCCTAATGAGATGGACACAGAATGCCACAAACCCTTCATTTTTGGGAAGAGAATAAACAAAAAAGGCTAGAGAAAGAACATTTCTATCATTCAAATCTCCCCATGGGAAGTATCCATTAAGGTTTGACAAGAATAAGAAACCCTAGAGATTAATAGGAATACTTAGATGTTCATAGAATCCTTCCTCTTTTACAACATAACATGGAAAATGGCATATCTTTTACAAAAATTGGAAGAGTATAATGGACATGATCTAATTTCTAGAAGATAGCATCAAACATAAAAGATAATAGCATGTAAAATAATCATCCAGAATATCTAAGTAAGGATATAACACAGTGCTCTTAGCGTAAATGATATTTAAAGAAGAAACTTGATAAAGGACATAAAATGCAAAATTCCAAAGATTTCTCCTTAATAGATCTAATTATTATTATATATTAACTGAAAACAAAGGTCAGATTCTAATCTGATTAATAGTATTGATAAATATAACATGCAAAAGAGCCTAAATAGTGGTCTTTGAGATCTTCCTACTCTTGAGAAAATGTATCTCCATGGAACAATATATATCTTCTTCAAAAATATTTTTCCAAATAAACTCTCTACTTATTGCTACAAACCCTGTTTTATAGATAGAAGAAGAAGCCACCACTACAACTAGTAAAGATGAACAAATTCCACGTGTCTATATCGAATAAATCATAATCCAATCTATTGCATGATTAGATCGGAATAATATTTTCTCATAAAGTTTTGAGTTGCTTCATTAATGGCTCCAGGTCTTGTAGAAGCTCTACAAAGATGTGTTGTTAGAAGAAGATCAAATCCAAGAATGGTCATTTAAAAATGATCTAATCAGCTATGAGGAATGATGATTCCACTTTAAAATTCCAAACCCACAAATAAATTTTTTTCTATGTTATCTGACAGACTCTGTGAAAGAGAGATATATATGCAGAAGGAATAACCCGCTCGACGAAATGGATGATGTGGAAAGTTGGCGGGTGATCTCTAAATTTATGAGAATGGTCTTGAGAAAATACCCACCGAGTAGACACATGTCCTAGTTCAGGCCTGAAAGGAAGACGATATAGAAAAATTCATGCAATCAGCACATGGCATATTGTGTGCTTTTTAGCAAGAGTAACTTTTAGCCATCGGGTGTGGTGCCATCATAAAGAAAAAAAGAAGAAAGGACCAAAAACCAAAATGTTGAAGGCAAAATTTTCTCCACATATTTCTTAGATATTTACCTTATGTGAATAATTTTGTATGGTTGGATAGTTTTCCTTGTGCAATTCAGATTAGGGATCTAAACCACAAAGAAAAGGAAATAAAGAAAAATTTTGAGAAAATGAAGGCAACATTGGAAGAGATTGTTGGTTTTTCCAAGAGGACTACGAAGAAGATCAAATCCCCATCTATTGATCCATAGGGTACACAAAGCATTAGAAGGTCTATCTGGGCTTCTACTCCCTCTCCAATTTTTTTGAATGCTTCCAGAACAAAGCTTGTAGTTGGTATGAAGAAGAAAGCTAGAAGCAATGCACCTACTACACAAAAAAAGCCTCTACATATGAGAAGAAAAGAGAAATATACAAGAGAGAGGTATGTAGGCTATGATGGTGAAGAAGAATAAGGAGATAAGATGGTCTGAAAAAGGAATCCCAATATATCTTAGGTAGAGACAAGTGAACAGATAATCAAAGTTGACATTGTTGATATAGAGAGGGAAGAAGAAGTAGATAAGAAAAATAAGGCATTTATCATTCAGAAGAGAGCAAAGAAATCCAATAAAGGATAAAGTCTCATAAGGGAAAGGGCAAGATAAATAAGGAAAAATCACCTCTGGTAAGGCAACACAACCCTCTAAAACCAAATGCTTTGTTTAATAGTATTGCAAATTTTGGTTTAGTGGAAGAAACTAAACGTATATATCTAGATGAAAACAATGAAAATAAGGCCATAATTAAAGAGGCCATTGTAAAATATATGGTTACTTTTAATACCATTCTAAGTGAAATTGAAAGTAATCTTTTGAATGAGTTAAAAGGAGTCTTGAGCACAAGAAGATAAGAGACATTTGATGAGGATGCAAACATGAACACTTTTTCTTTCGACAAGATTGGATCTTATCTCATTGATGAGGATAGGGGAATATTGGCTTAGGTTCACAATAGGGAGTTCAGAACAAGGCAAAGAGTCACCACCCTAATGAGTAGGGATAAAGAAGACATAAAAAGGATAAAGAATGAAAAACTGCAAAAGATTGTAGATTTGGCAAAGAAGTTAGACATGTCTTTGAATGATGAGATTGAAATGGAGCATGATGTATCTTCTCTAGAGGTCAATGAGCCTAATAATGTTGAACAAGAATGTGTGTTTGGACCTAAGGATGATTAGGAAATAATGATAACGAATAATGTCCCTTTGGATGCAAAAAATATTATTGAAGAAGATAAGAATGATGATGCCCAAGAGAAGGAAGAAGCTCAATAAAAACAAGAATTTCATCTCCTAGATGTGCAAAACAATGATGAGAAGAAGGAAGAAGAAAAACATGAGAACCCAAAGAACCTTGGGGAACAAAAGAATGAAAACTTGCATCCTCTAGATGGTGATAAAATTGTAGAGGAAGAGAAGAATGAAAAAGAATGATTTCAGAGTGGAGAGTAGAAGAAGGAGAAATAGAAAAGGGAAGAGATAAGTACTCAAATGGTTGGTGAATCAATCAGAGCTTCTGAGGATTCCTTGAAGATTTTAGTGGATATAAATTTTTAGTTCCAATGAGTGATGTCCACACAGTTTCTATAAATTCCCATGCAACAAGGATAGGTTGACATGAAAAAAATATCTCCCTTGCACAAGCTACAAGTTGGTGATGCATTACATGCCTCTGCTAGAGAGGACATTCTATAAACTCACCAAAATAGTGTAGAGATGATAAATGATTTTGTTAAAGTTTTGCAAGACTACATTCTCGGTGCCACCATTGATGAATCTGTGTCTGGTATACAACAACTAAGGCTTCTCCTTGATTCCTTCAAGGAATATTCTACTAACTTAGAGGAGAAGTTTGAAAAATAAGTGAATAAGAAGACAAATGACAAAAGGTTGGTACAGGTTTCCGACAAGTGTGCTACATCACATGGTAAGTTGTAGAGCAACTTGACAAATATTCAAAATTGTGTAGAGAAAGAAAAAGTTTTGTTCCATTTTTTCTTGAAATGGCTTGTTTCCACTAAGAGGATAAAAGACCCAATGGAATCAATTGAGTCTTAGATTGATAAGGTCTCTAGAGTATATGATCCTATGAAAGATGTATATGGAAAAAAAAGGCTAACAATCGAGAATCTACATGGTGTTTTTTTTAGATATAGGAGCAAAAGGAGAAGATAATAGTATAGTATAGTAATCTCAGAGACCTAGTAACTACAAGGCTTACTTCTCTAGTTGGAATTTTGGTTGATATGGAGAAGATGCTACAATAGAATCCAATACCCAACTCTCTGGAGGAAGGTGAAGAGCTCCATATGAAGTTTGAAAATCTCTATAGAACAATTGTCTTTACTAAGGAGGAATGGGATACAACAAAGAAGGATGTAGAGCCACACCTTGCAAAATTTAAGGTGTCCAATCAAGGAAATTTTCCCTCCACAAGATAAGTTGTACTTTTTTGTTTTGTATATATACCTTTTAAAATTGCATTGTACATATGAAAATGTATTAGATAGTTTTGCAGTATATTTTTTGATCCATTTTTTTGGAGAACAAATGGTATAGGAGTGAAGTAGTAAGGGGTATCACTCCCATGTACATATAGATATTCATCTTCAAAGGGGGGGAATAGTAGAAAGCTGAATAGTTTGTTATTAAGGGCCCCTTTTCCCTTGATTTCAAAGGGGGAGAAGATTGGAAAATATTTGAAGTTTGAATAGTGTTGCCATCAATGAAAAAGGCGGAGGTTTTTGGAAACCTAACTTTTTGGAGAGATTGTTGAAATTATGCTACAAGTTTTTTCATTGATGCCAACAATATGGAGATGGTTGGATATGGAGATTGATGAAGATTGATGAGAATATGATGTTATATTATGTTTTTATTGGTGGCAACCCATCATTAATGGGAATCCATGGTAAAGATGCAAAAGCATTGGTTCAGTGAAGATTAGATGATTCAGATATTTTCCTAAGTCTAGAGTATAGTTTATCAATGATTAGAGAACCAATATTTTGGTCACTAGTGTTCCACCATGAAGAATATGATTATGTAGTTTTGAGGTAATGATGGTGTATGTTGGAAGAATCTAAATTAAAATTTTCATAATCTGATGTCTTTTACATTCAAATATAATAGTGATAGAGTATTGATCTGGTTATGCCAGTATAACTATGACAAAGTGTATGATTGGAATGCTCTGCATTCCACCATTGGTGAATATTTTGGGATTCAGATTTACAAAAGTGTTTTAGGATGTTTTTAGTATGATTTATATAAGTGGAAATTATTTGTGTCGTTCACATGTCAACTTGTGAGTCAACAAATGCTTCATTCTATTATTACTTCACTAGTGGTGTCGACCTAAGTATTTTGGGTTGTGCAGAGATGAGTATAGTTTGGAGTGACATTATGGGAATAATTATAGGTCATGTCGACCTACCTTAATGTTTTATATGATTTGGTTCCCTTCACAAGGCATATATGATTAAGTTTTGAGCCGACAGGATGAAGTGTTGCATGGTACATGTTTTGGGCTGACGTAATTTATGTTTTTGTTGGTTACAATATATATATATATATATATATATATATACAAGGTTAATTACTTGTGTGATAAGTAAGAGAGATGCAAGATAATAAAGTTTGTGAAATTTTTAGAGAAAATAAGTTTGAGTTGCTTTTGAGGTGAAGAATGAAGTGTGTTAAGTCAATATTTTGAGCTTCATTGGAATTGTTTCTTCAACATAGGTCGTATGCATTATTAGGAGTTCATATCTGGAAGTAAGCAACCTTTCTTCCATCTCTTTCTATTTCGGGTAGTGAGCCTTACTTATTTTAGATAGTGAGTCCTGGATAGTGATTCCACCAATTGTATCAAACTTTGTAACAGGTTACAATATCTATATTGTGAGTTAATCCTCACCATAGTTTTCCCTTTTTGGATTTTCCAGGTAAATCTGGTGTTCATGTGTTCTTTGATGTGATGTATGCTTTATTTTTCGTTACTACAAGTTTTATGAGATGTATTGAATGAATTTTTAAGTTATTAAGAAAACTAAATTACCCCACCCTGTCAATATTCTGAGTGTTCAAAAAATATAATGATAATTCAACTCATCCCTAAATAGAGAACTCCTTTGTCATCAAAATTCTAATTGCATCCTCTAACATTAATGAAATTATTGATAACCTTTAACATAAATGGAAACCTATGTTCAACAATCTCCCCCTTTGTCATTGATGACAAACAACAAAATGTTGTGGCACCAAATAGAAAAGCTTGGCCACCAAACCAACCAAATACACATGAACACATTTCTCCCCCTTTGAATGATTTCTTTCCTATAGCATTTTTTGTTCACTTTCTCCCTCAAAATTTCATCATTTGGAGAATACTTTCTCCCCCTTTGACATCAATGGCAAAGGGTCAACAATATTTATCCCCCATTGATATTGACCTCTACAAACACAACTTCAAGTTGAAGGACAATAACTTCAAATGTGGAGAAATGTGGAGCATTTATTTTAACCTCAATGTTTGTAACAACACTTATTTCTCATTCTATCTTCATTTTCGGTACTCGTCACAATCCAGGAACTTTCTTCCTAGATAGAATCCCCCTGAGTCCATGCTTCACTACCTCTAAAAATATACCACAAGACCATCTAGCATTCTTTTTGTAGGGAGACCAAGATCCCCCTCAACCTAAGCTTCCTCTTGATTGAAGAGGAGGGAGAAAAAACTCCCAAATTCTACCAAATAAACATAAATGTCTCATGAGGAAGTGGCTTTATGAATATACCTGATACTTTCTCCTTTGACTCAACATACTCTAATTTTACCTCTTATTTTGTAACCTTCTCCCTTAGAAAATGACACTTGATTGCAATGTGTTCTATCCTTGAATGCAACACTGGATTTTTTGAAATGTTTATGGCACTAGTGTTATCAAAAAGAATAGATATAAGTTCATTAAACTCAATCTTCATCTCCTTCAAGTTGTACTTCATCCAAAGCACCTTAGTGGAACATGATTTTGCAGCAATGTATTATGATTATGTTGTAGATAAAGAAACCGAGTATTGTTTCTTTCTCAACAAGGACACCAAACTATCACCAAGAAAGAAATCTCCTCTACTTGTACTCTTTTTTTCATCAATGCATCCTTCCCAATCTACATATGTGTATGTAAAAGTGAAATTTTCATTCTTTGGATACCACAGTCTAAAATCTTCAGTAGCTTGCAAATACTTAAATATCCTCTTCATTGCTTTAACATGAGTTTCTTTAGGTGCTTCATGAAATCTGGCAACCATTCTAAGTACCTACATTATATTTGGTATGGATCTATACAAGGTCTAATCTACCAGAGTAGATCCATCATCTTTACTCAACTTACATCCTATAACCATAAGAGTTCCAACCAATTTGCAATATTCCATCCTAAAATTACTTATAATCTCCTTTATGTACTTGTGTTGAGAAATTAAAATAACTTTGTTTGATTGTGCAATCTACAACCCAAGAAAGAGAGATAATTCTCCTAGCGTTGACATTTCAAACTCATTCTAAACTGCTTTCTAAAACTCCTTGCACATGTCATCACTTCTAGCTCAAAAAATAATATCATCGACATAGACCGCAAAAATTAGCAATTGATATCCTTCTATTTCACATAAAAATTACTATCTTCACTTCCTCTCCAGAATCCTTTTTGTTGTAAGTATCCATCCAAAATTTAATACCAAGATCTAGGAGGTTGCTTGAATCCATACAAATCCTTTTTCAATCTATGAAGATAATCAGGATTATCATAACATTAAAATCCTTCTAGTTGTTTGTTCAAGAATGTTAACTTCACATCCATGCGGTATACATTGAAGTTATTAAATGATAAAAGAGCTAAAAAGTCCTAATTTCCTCTAGTCTTTCTACTAGATCAAATGTCTCTTCAAAATCTATACCTTCAACCGGATCATACCTTTTACACACAAGTTTTTCCTTGTTATGGATCACTTCATCTTCTTCATTCAACTTGTTTCTAAAAACCCACTTGGTTCCAATTAGATTCCTACCTTTAGTTCTTAGGAAAAGTTCCCAATTTTCATTCTTCATGGTCTAATACAATTCTACCTACATAGCTTCTATCTATATTTTTTCTTTTCTTGCTTCTTTATATGACTTACAATCTATCTTTGATATTAATGTAGAGTGTACTTGATCACTTTCTCTCTCAAGTCTCTTCTAGGTATGAACCCCATTATCTTTGTCTCCTATAATCTACTCTTTAGAGTGTTTATTTTGAACATACTTTGTTGGATTTTTTGTAACATATTTTGAGTCATCAATGCTTCTATGAATTGGTTCTTCATCATCTTCCACTTTGAAATACCAGTAGAATGAATAGTTTTATCAAATCTTACATTTTCAATTTCTACAATCATCTTCAACCTTTTGTTGTAACATCTATATACTTTACTTCTTAAAAAATAACCAAGAAAAATACCTTCATCAGATCTAGAATTGAACTTACCCAAATTATCTTCATCTCTTTTGATGTAGCACTTGCTTCCAAATATTCTAAGGTGTCTGACTGAATTTGGTCTTCCTTTCCATAGCTCGTATGGTGTATTTTCAATCTTCTATTTGATCTCAACTCTATTCATGATGTATACAATAGTCTGAGTAACTTCTCTTTAGTACATATCTAGTAGATTTTCTTGATGTAGCATTGTTCTTTCCATCTCCTGAATAGTCTGGTTCTTTCTTTCTGCAACTCCATTTTTCTACAGAGTTCTACGAGTATAAAATTTCCTTTGGATCCCATGATCTTCATTGAATTTTTCATACTTCTTAGAAGTGAACTATCCACCTTTTTCTAATCCCAAAACCTTTATTTTCCTTCCAATCTCATTCTCTACTAATTCTTTGAATGCCTTAAACTTCTCAAATGCTTCAAACATCTCTTTTAGAAATTTAATCCAATATTCCTAGTGTAATCATCAATCAACATCATGAAATACCTATGACCTTGTAGAATTTTATTCCTCATGGGTCTACACGAATTTGAATGAACCAAATCTAATGGTTCTTATGTGGAATAATCCTTAGTAGGATATTTTTTTATTTTCTACTTCCCTTCATGAAATGGATTGTAACTTGTTAATTGAGGCTTATTAATCTTTGGTATATCATAGACCAGCCCTCTTTATTCAAGAGGAGGGAGAAACAACTCCCAACTTGTACCAGATAAATTCAAATGTCTCTTGAGAAAGTGGCTTTATTAATATACCTACTAATTGATCCTTTGTCTCAACATACTCTAATTTTACCTCATATTTTGTAATCTTCTCCCTTAGAAAATGATACTTGTTTACAATGTGTTATGTCCTTGAATGCATAATTAGATTTTTGGAATTTTTTATGGCACTAGTGTTATCACAAAGAATATATTTATGTTCATTAAACTCAATCTTCATCTCCTTCAATTTATACTTCATCCAAAGTACCTTAGAACAATATGATGTTACAACAATGTATTATGATTATGTTGTAGATAAAGAAACCAAGTCTTGTTTCTTTCTCAATAAGGACACCAAACTATCACTAGGAAAGAATGATCCTCCACTTGTACTCTTTTGTTCATCAATGCATCCTTCCCAATATGCATATGTGTATGCAGTTACAGTGGAGTTTTCTTTCTTTGGATACCACAGTCTAAAATATTCAGTAGCCTTCAAATACTTAAATATCCTCTTCATTTATTTAACATGAGTTTCTTTAGGTGCTTCCTTAAATATGGAAACCATTCTAAGTACCCACATTATATGTGGTATGGATGCTATCACATACAACAAACTACCAATCATGGATCTATACAAGGTCTAATCTACCAGATTAGATCCATCATCTTTACTAAACTTACATCCTGTGACCATCAAAGTTCGAACCAATTTGCAATATTCCATCCCAAACTTACTTATAATATTCTTTATGTACTTGTGTTGAGAAATGAAAATGCCTTTTTCTGATTGTTCAATCTACAAACAAATAAAGAAAGATAATTCTCCTGGGATTGACATTTCAAGCCCATTCTCCATTTCCTTCTAAAACTCCTTGCACATTTAATCACTTCTACCTCAAATAATGATATCATCTACATAAAACACAACAATTAGTAATTTCTCTCCTTCTATTTTATATACATATTACTATGTACACTTTCTCTCTAGAATCCTTGTTGCTGCAAGTATCCAACTTTGAATACCAAGCTCTAGGAGATTTTTGGAGTCCATAAAAAATATTTTTCAATCTACAAACATAATCTAGATTATTAGAACATTAAAATCATGCTGGTTGTTCAATGTAGACTTTTTAATCTAGTTGTCTTTTCAAGAATGTTAACTTCACATCCATGTGGTATACATTGAAGTTATTAAATGGTAAAAGAGAAAAAACATTCTAATTTCCTCTAGTCTTGCTACCAGATAAAGTGTCTCTTCAAAATATATACCTTCAACCCGAGCATACCCTTTACACAAAAGTCTTTCCTTGTTACGTATCAAATCACCTTCTTCATATAGCTTGTTTTTGAAACCCCACTTGGTTCCAGTTACATTCTTTCCTTTATTTCTTAGGACAAGTTCCCAAGTTTCATTCTTCATGATCTAATTCTATTCTACCTACATAGCTTCTATCCAACTTTTTTATTTTCTTGCTTCTTTATATTACTTAGGATCTATCTTTGACAATAATGATTTGAATTCCTTAAACTTCTCAAATGCTTCAGACATCTCTTTCAAAAATGTAATCCAAGTCATCCTCTAAGTGTAATTGTCAATTAAAATAATGAAATACCTATGACCTTGTAGGATTTTAGTCCTCATGGGTCCGCATGAATTTTTTTGAACCAAATCTAATGGTTCTTATGTGGAATACTCCTTAGTAGGATATTTGTTTCTTGTCTACTTCCCTTTATGTTGCAGCTAGTTAATTGAGGCTTCTTAATCTTTGGTACATCCTATGTAACACCCCTCTATTTTGCTCTTATGTTATATTACGATGCTTTATTATTTTATCATTTCTTATAGAGCGACATGGACTATGTGTGTGATGAGATGTAATTTCATTGATGTTATACTTGACATGCTTTGATTAGAATAATGTTGGTTTATTATAACATGATTATCGCTCATGTTTTTTAATAATGATGGAATTGTTAGTTTTTTTATACTTTATTGGTGAAGGGGATGGGGTCGCATCACTCGCTTATGAGTGCCTTATGATTTTTCAATTTCCTCTTTGCAGTGTGTTTTATGATGATTTTATATACATGTTATATTGATGGCTTGGATATAGGTTTGCAGGTATAGGACATCGACTCCACCTGACTTCACAGGTTTGAGCGTGTTGACCCAACAGTATGTTGATTGGGAGATAATAGCTAGGTTACCTGTGTCAGGTCTACACCCTACCCATAGTGTGTCGTCAGTTCATGTTCAGTGTGTCTTCATTTGTCTTGTCTATTTATATTTAATTATGCAGGGTTTATGTTATGGAAATAAATTTTAAATTATGCATTAAATGATGTTAGTATTTATTTAATTAATTTTAGATAATATTGATGTAAGCTTACTATTTAATTTAATTAATTAAATTAAATTTATTTCATAAAGTAATTTAATCCTTGTGGTTAAATTTATTTATTAAGTAAATAGTTTAATAGAATTAAATTTATTTTGAAATCTACTTGTGATTTGAAATTATTGAAAAATGCAAAAAGATTTTGAGAAAATAAATGTGGGTTGTTAAAAGATATTTTTGATTTGCCAGTAAGTTTGAGTTAATTAATTTGGGTTGTTAGGAAAATGAATTCTTGGAGGGAATCTTGACTTTTGGGTGAGGAAGCAAAAAGCTTTATCACGGAAAAAGGTTAAGATATTTTTGATATGTTGAAAAATTGGGAGGATTTGCTGGCTGTGAAGAAATTTGGAAAGAAACTTTGGATTGTAGAAAAATTATTAGGAATTGTGCAATCTTAGATTTGTTGGGAAAGAATACTGTCGTGATTGTGAATCAATATTGTGCTCGGGAATTTTGGTTACCTGGAATAAGCCATGAAAACTTTGTTGGAATGTTTGGAGGAGGCTCGGCACCGGAAACTCTATTTACTCTAGAAGCTTCATTGGAAACAGGTTCCCTTCTTAAATTATTATCTTTGTTAAATTCTAAAATAGGAATATATTATTGTAGAAAATATTGTTATGCTAGATCTGAAGTAAAAGCTTTAATTTTTTTGAAATAAAATTTAAGGCTTCTATTTTTCCATAAAAATATAGTGTTTTTGTAGGAATTCTTTTATAGTGAAATGAGAGAGCAAGATTTGAGAATCTTTTATGGAATTAATAGATGAACATTGGGAAAAGATCTAGAGGAAAACAAGATGAAAATTAGAATATTCTATTTAAAGCCTCTGTGTAATTGTAGAAAACCTCTATAAGGAAATTGTTATAAACAATAAAAAATTTAGAGGAAACGTGAATTTAAAAATCTTCTGTGAAATTGGGGGTTTTCAAGAAATTTGTACAATTTTACTTGTAGATGGTGTCTTTGGGAAAATTTCCCCAATTAAATTATTATGTTGAAAATTGTTTTATATATATATATATATATATATATATTTCCTGTAGAAATCATTCTTTTGTAAGAAATTGTTACCCTGATCTATTTTATTGATGCTTTAATATATATATATATATATATATATAGATACATATGCATATGTATTTATATATATATATATATATAAATATATATGTTTACATTGTATATATTTTTATAATGAAATTCTCATTCAAAATTCGTTGAAATCGGTAGAAAGAAATTTTTCGTACTGTGATATTTTATGGCCAGAAATATCAAACGCATTGGCATACAAAATTTATTTATTTGATAGTTTTTTTATGGGGGAGGGTTTGTGGGGGTATTACCCCACTGCCGCCCCATGAGGGAGCAGACTGTGGAGGTAATACCTCCACAAACCCCGCACCCATCCTTATCTGCACCCTAGTGTGGGAGGGGTTTGTCTATTCAAAGCACAACACCCCTCCCCACACATTGCATGAATATTAATACTTTGAAATCAACGAACAGTTAGTTATGTTCATCCGTCGTTCGTTATTGCATTTGGATTTATGTATATATATATATATAATCTAGTTTCATTTAATCCATGCGATTTAGATTTATATTAGGGTATATATATTCGGATATATATTCATGTTTACATAGTTTTGTGAACATATATACATTATATAGTGATTTAATTTGGTTTTATTAAAATATATTTGGTTAAGTGATTGTTATATATATATATAATGTATATATATTGATATATACATCATTTTACAATTATGTATGATTATGTATATATTCAATGTGTGTGTGTGTATATATATATATATATTGAATGTTTTAATTAATCAATTGCATGCATGAGATGCATAGTTAGAGGATTTAAAAAGAATAATCTATTTGCGTGATCTCGTTTATTAGAGGAAATAGATATTTAATTAAGTGTATTTGTGGAAATAGGTAATTATTTAAATGATATAATTTTTAAGTAGGAACAAAGATTTTATTATTTAAAATTGAGGAAATTGGAGAAATAGATAGTGTGATGTTTATCTTTAATTGAAAGAGTCCTTTAGTTAATTCATTAATTTGATGTAATTGGGATGTGCAATTGTATTCAAATTTTTTATTGCCTATAAGAAAATTGGTGTTAAATTAGAATATTGTGAATATTAAACTATTGTGCCTTTAGGATGTGCTTGAGATTTCTTCTGTGACATTTTGGGGTAAATTGGATAGAGGTATTAGATGAGGTTTTGTATGTCTTTCTATTGGGGTACATTATCTTTGGGAGTTGTATTTCATGGTCTTGTCTTTGGTAATTTCCTATGGTAGTGAGAGTTGTCATTATCAGTGGGTGACCCGGTTTCCACGAACGGGGGTGTTTTGTTTCTCCTTGGATGGAGTGGTTAAGTTATTTATTTCTCCTTTGGTTGGAGTGGTTATGTTTCACGTTTGATCTTAGGAGAGTGAATCTCAATGGGGGCCAGGATCTGGGAAGATCTGATGGGTAACTATTGCACCTTTGTGGTGGCACATCTCCTAGGTCAACGGTATATGGTTCACTGGTATATTTAGTCGTTAAGCTCAAATAATATTATATCCTTGAGTTAGTGTTGTTCTAGTGGTGGTTTCATATATTTTTGTGTCAACTTGTGACTAGAGGTAGTAGGTTGACCTTGTATCCTTGTTACTATCTCCTAGCATGGGGGGTGGGCCTTCGGGTACCACTTGGTTGGGAGGAACATGCACCCTACACGGTTGGGTCCCCCTTGGTCTTCAGTTCATGATGGCGAGGTTTTCCAATAGAGAGCTCGCAGTGGTTCCAATATTCAATTAATGCTTTGTGTTTATTTTAGTTTAGCTCATGTAATAATTACCCCTCATTTGTATTTAAGGTGGATAATTGTATATGTAATCACATTTATATGTTGTACCTCATTCGAGGAATGAGAGATGTAACCTATCTGTAGAGTTAATGTGATGTGAAATCTTATTGTAATCCTACTTGTAAAGTAATTTAATCTAGAATTTGATATATCTTACTCTATGAGTTGGAATCTAATGTTTTGTATGTATGTTATTTAGTTCTTGTTAGTATTAATTAAAATATTTATATGAGTAATGTATGTGTTATGGTTTTAGTTGTAATCTTGTCGTGTTTCCTTAGAGGATGTTGTGAAGTGTTGTGCGTCTTCCTTGTTAATAATGCACTTTTAAGAAAAAAAATTTGTACACTTTAGCGTTGTGTTGCAACTTCCTCTAGGGTTGCATGGCGGGGAATTACATCCTAGACTAGTCCTCTTGAGATAATCTTTAAAATATCATAAAAAATCACATGTCCTAACCTTTTGTGCCAAATGTATCTTTATTTTTTCTACATAGTGAGACAACTTTTTCTATTTAGCTCACTTAGATACTATATGTCAATGTATGTCCTTTCTTTTGCAAACAATTCTCGAGTGCAAGATTCCTTGATTTCACAACCTTCAACACTAAAACATAGATTATAACCCTTATTACATATTTGACTAATGCTTTTCATATTATGTTTTAGTCCTTGAACATACAAAATGTCATGTTTCTTTGTTCTACCACCATCAATACTTAAAGTACCCTTTCCAAAGATTTTTGTAATTGAATTATTTCTAAGAGTCACATAACCACCTTCAAATTTATTGAAATTCATGAAGTTACTTTTATCTCAAGGCTAGAGAAACCACTATCTATCATCCATAGGTTCTTCTACTTTTTATTATGTACAGTAGTTTGAGAAATTATTGAATTTTCTAACTTGTTTTCTTCAAGAACCTTCTTCTAGACTTTATTTAAGTCATGAATTCTACTTTTTTTATCCTTTTCTTCAACTTTTGAGTATAGAAGGACTCACAAAATTTATTATGTTATTCCTTACAATATGTTCAATTTTTTTGCATTTGAAGAAAATAATATCCAAATTGTATAGAGGCGAAAATTCATTGTCACTAAAAAATTAATTTGTTCTTATGATATGTTTTCTACAATCCACAATCTTATGCCCAAAATTATTACAATTAAAACAATAACCAGAGAAATGAAAATTGAACCTAATGTTGTATCCCTATATTCCAGATCTTCTTCTCTTGTTTTTCACTTGAATACATCCATCATTCAATGTCATTATTTCATTAATTTCCATGATTATTTAAGATTTTGAACTTCTAGAGCCTATAACTTCTGGACTTTCCTTAGTAGACTTCAGAGAAGATTCTATTAATTTATTCTTCAAATAATCAAAACCTATTCTGGTTTTGAAATGTGAAGCTCTCTAACTTTGCATTATTTGATCTAGAGTTTTAGTACTCTTTTTGAACTTCATCTGTAACTGTTGATTCCCTTTCTCAAGATCTTTTCTTATTGTCACAATTTTATCTTCTAGCTTCTCACAATCCTTATCTCTTGATAGCACCATTTATGTCAATACTTCTTCAATCCTTTTTTCTTCTTTTGTTTAGGTCTTTAGATCAACAATCATATTTCATGCTTTCTTCAAATCTTGAGATACCTTTTCTTTGGCCTTCACTTCTTCTATAATTCTATTCTTCATCCTTTTGATTTATTTTCCAGCACACATTGATTTTTCCACAAGATCTACTTCATCTTCATTTATTTTTTTGAATTCATTTCTACATCTCCTTTAGGAGTCTCAAAGTCCATGAATACAACTTTATATTTTTCATCTCTATAGATGTATTCATCTTCTTCTTTAGTAGAGTAGTCTTCTTCTTCATTAGTGTATAAAATTTTATGTTTCCTCTGACCTTTATACCTTCTTTGAAATTATTTATTTCCATTCATTTTCTTAGAATTGTTAGAACTCTTATAGGGACACTTAGCCATAAAATGTCTTAATTAAAAATAGTTAAAACACTTAAAAGATAACTTACCTTTTTACTAGAACTTATTTGTAGCTTCCTAAAAAAAATTCTTCTTTCAGATTTAATCTAATGTGATGATCTTGATCAACTGACTTCTTAGATACTCTAAGGGCAACCTCGTTTCTTATAGAGTCTACAATTTCCAATATCATTTCAAATACAAGTAGAATTCTACATAGTTCAATCAGCTTTAAAGTGTTCAGATCCTTACCTTCTTCAATAGTAGATACTTTAGAATCAAACCTTCTAGGGAGAGATCTAAGTACCTTTTTCACAACATTTTTTTCCTTAAAATTTTCACCAAGACCATAGATAGAGTTGACAACTTACTATTGAATACCCAAGATATTGAGGGGGGGTGAATCAATATCTCCTTAAAATTATTGAACAAACATCATCCAATTACTCCAATGCACATAATAGTAAAGATGAGAAAAAACATTAACAAATCATGAAACCATACAACATATGAACACCAAAAATTTTAATTGGAAAACCCAAAATGGGAATAAGCACGGTGAGGATTAGCTCACAGTATAATGTAGTTCCAAAACTAGATACAAAATGGCTCACTACCAAATACAAAAATCTCACTACTTACAAAAAGGACTCACTGTCCAGACACAAACTTCACTATTTTGAATGAGAGGTTCACTACCTACAAAATATTATAGAACAAAAGTGGCTTCACAACTAGAACATGAACTGGTAAGAGTGCACCTAACAGGTGCAGATTCAGTTCCTTTGATACTAAATAAACATACTTGACACACTTCATCATTTTTTGCACACTTCGCTTCACATTCGCACCATAATTCACATTCAATTTTCTCTACACATATTCTTCTACAACAATCTCAAAAAAATCAACTATATATATCTGAGACATCCGCAAGAATCAATTAGGTCAGTCTAATTAGATGCAATCTTTATTCACTAAAGAGATAACTGTCAGCTCCAAGTAAGCACAAAACTTCTCCAAAAATAATCCAAGCATGTAGCATGCTATAAAATTTCAACATGGACCAAGGATAGGTCACACATATATCTGCAACACAAATTAATCCATCGTAATAACATCTATGTATTAGTTCATCCAGAGATATACCTAATAGAAAAATATAATCAATAGAATAATTCCAACTCGCCATATAAGCACATGAGCACACAATATTTTGAACTTGCAAGATGCAACATCCAAAACCATTTCCCAAAACCACAAGCAATGATGATCATCAGAGGAGGATTACAGACCAAAATACTAAAGGATGTAAACTTGTTCTTCATATCGGTTCAGAGTACCATATCAAATTGACAACTCAATCAACATGGTGACATTAATGATAACACAAAGTCTGCACAACTAGAAATTCTTCTTCATTCTTCCAACAATCTCACCCTTTTTCATTGATGGAAACATGTGCCAAAATAATGTATAACCCTCCACACAACCTCACACAGTTCTTCATTCTTTTCTCTTCACATTCCTCCTTTCTACATGACAATCTCTTCTTAACATTCTTTCCTTTTCTCTCCCCCTTTGACATGAAGGAAAAAGGGTGACCCAAAAATAGGATGTAAATGTATGTGCATGGTAACAAAGTATATACAAGGAAATTCCAACTCCCCATTTTGAACATTCAAGTGTAAATAGCACTTTTTACATGAAATTTTTTCTTGTACCTTTCTCTCATAGTTGGATGAATCATCTTCCAAGCTAGCACTGCAAAATCCATTCTGGTACCTTCACAATTTCTAAAATAGATTTTATAAGTGATGTAGTAGGTGACATACCATACTATAGGGTTGAAAATGGTATTTATAAGTAGAGCTCAAGGGTATTTTTAGATGCCAGTGAGTTCCTCCATGTCTCTATATTTTACTATTTTCTTCCTAGGGAGGTCACCAACACTGCACAACCCAGTAATAGCTTTGATTTCCTCCTTCATGATCGGATAAGGTTTGTCCAAAATACTGTTTCCATCCTTGAATTGACTGATGATTTTTTCTTTATACACCATCACGCTGCCCTAATTCATATTAAATGTGGTAGGTTTCAAAAAGATGATAAAAAGCCTTCTTCACTACACTAAGAAACCCTAATTTTCTCTATAAAAGAACATGCCTACATATTTTCTTCCAAATTTTTTTGCATAACCGCTACTTATTCATTCCTTATAGAATATCATCATGCCAACATCTAACACACCATATATACAGGGGATTCAAAAAATATTTTGTTAATACTCTCCCTAAGACCATACTAGGTCTAATTCCTGGAGAAATTGTTTGCACAAGATGAGGGCACATACACATCAATCATCTCTAGCTCTTTTTTCTTTTCCATATCTTGTTCATTTATTTCTTAACCTCATTCTTTTCAATTTCATTCACTAGTTGATTCTTCTTTACATGGTCAGATTATTTTCCCTTTTCACTTTTACAAACTCTTGAAATATGTCTCGATTTGTTGCAATTGTAGCAGACAATGTTTCTTTGATTTTTTTGAGCTCCATTAACTCTTGATCTGCATCG
Source organism: Sequoiadendron giganteum (assembly GCA_007115665.2). NCBI lineage: Eukaryota > Viridiplantae > Streptophyta > Pinopsida > Cupressales > Cupressaceae > Sequoiadendron > Sequoiadendron giganteum. Next base: position 298,029,090 of record CM021102.1, read on the forward strand.
ATTTTATTTGTGTACAAAATTGTTACATGTATAACAATAGATAGAAAAATATTGATTCATTCTACCTCCATTAAACCTATTCATCATCACTCGACTAATCATCCTCACCTGAGATCTGCATTCAGTAGATCTATGTCCAACTTTCTTACATGCAAAAAATTGTATGGAGAAGGAACCAAAAAAATGATTCATCCTAATTTTTCACTTAGGTGCCCTGTGACCAAATTTATTATATGAAAATAAAACACCATTGAAAGATGGTTACCTTTGAGCATTTAGTTGTCTGATAGGCAGTCTTCTAGCAAAGTTTCTTGAGTTCTTTGTCTCTTTTATTTTACCTTGAGTATTTTGATTATCCACTGTGTTTGAGGTCTTCTTAGAACTTTCACCTATTTCTAGTCCCAAACCACTTTTATCTTTAGATGGTTTCTACCCTGCAATAAATTCATCAAGCCTGGTGGAGCTTGTTTTGAAACTATCTTCATAGAATTTTTCTTTTTCCAGATCTATTTTTAGGTTCACCACTTCTTATTCAAGCCTTGAGCATACATCAAACTTACTTTGTACCACTATATTCAGACAATCTTCAATTCTCTTCTTTTCCTCCAATTGCAACTTCAATCCTATAATCTCTTCATTTTTTTGTTTTAATTTCTCACTCACTTCTCTATGTATTTGTTTGAACTTATTCAATTGCTCTTTCAATTTCTGGGTGCATTCATTTTCCCCATCAAGATTTTCTTTCAGATCTCAATTTTCATTTTCAGCTTCATCAAGATCTTCAAGAGCAGCTCAAAGCTCTTCTTTATCATCCATTTGTTCAATCTATAGGATCTTCCCCAATTTTTTAGGCTTCTTTAGAGGGACCAAAGCTTTGATACCAATCGTTGAATACCTAAAATACTGAGAGGGGGAGTGAATTAGTATCTTCTTAAACTTATTGAACAAACATCATCCAATTAATCCAATGCATATAAGAGTAAAGATGAGATAAATCATTAATAGAACATGAAACCATACAACATATGAACACAAAAAATTTATGTGGAAAACCCAAGATGGGAAAAACCATAGTGAGGATTAGCTCATAGTATAATGTAGTTCCAAAACTGGATACAAAAAGGCTCACAGCTTACAAAAAGGACTCGCTATCCAGACAAGGACTTCACTATCCAGAATGAGAGTCTCACTTCCTACAAAATATTACAGAACATAAGTGGCTTCACAACCATTACATGAACTAGTAAGAGTGCACCCACCAAGTGCAGATTCAGTTCTTTTGATGCTCAATAAATAGACTTGACACACTTCATCATTTTCGCACACTTGACTTCACATTCACACCATACTTCACATTGAATTTTCTCTACACAAATTATTCTACAAAAATCTCAAAAAAATCAACTATATATATCTGATACATCCACAAGCATCAATTAGGTCGACCTAATTAGATACAATCTTTATTCACCAAAGAGATAACTATCAGCTCCAAGTAAGCACAAAATTTCTCCAAACATAATCCAAGTGTGTATCATGCTATAATATGTTGGCATGGACCAAGGATAGGTCACACATATATCCGCAATACAAATTAATCCATTACAATATCATATATTGATTAGGTCGGCCAGAGATAGACCTAATAGTAAAATGCAATCAATAGAATAATGCCAACCTGCCATATGAGCACATGAGCAAACAAGATTCTAAACTTGCAAGCTACAACATCCAAAACCATTTCCCAAAAGTATGAGCAACAATGATCACCAAAGGAGGATTGCGTACCAAAATACGAAAGGATGTAAACTAGTTCTTCATACCGGTTTAGAGTATCGAATCAAACTCATGAATCAATCACGATGGTGACATCAATGACAACACAAAGTATGCAAAACTATACATGTTCTTCATTCTTCCAACACTTCATCAACCAAAAATACTCTCATATTCTTTCATCTTTAGACTTCAAACTAAGCTCTATAATTTTTCAAATTTTCCTCTTTGATTTTGTCATAAACTCCATAGATAGTTTTCAATTTATCCCATATATCCTTTTTTTATATAGCAACACTTTCAAAAATTCAAAATTAGTCAATCCACATAAAATAGCATTCCTTGCCTTAGCATTGAATTCACAAGCCCTCTTTCTAACTTGATCCCTAGGATGGTTTTTAGGAATCTCATGTCCCTCCACAATTGACATCTACACATCCATTCCTAAATCCATGAAATAGGAATCCATCCTAATTTTCCTAAAAGAAAAATGTGATTCATAAAAATTTGGTGCTTTATTCCTAGATAATCCTTCTAGTGCCATCCAAGACCTACCTCAAGCTATTAGGATTCTTTAAAGGAACTTGGATTTGGTACAAATTGAGGGTCACAAAATATAATAAGAGGGGGGTGAATAGTAGATCAAATCTATTTAAAAATCTTAACTCAATTGCATATTTCAAAAATGAAACTTAAATCAAAGCATACAACTAATTATCATTGAAAAATATAAGCACACACATCTACACAAGTGAACACAAAATATAAGTGGAAAACCCAATATGGGAAAAACCATGGTGAGTATAGCTCCTTGGAACTACTATTATAATCCAAATTTACAATGAAGAAATATACAAGGGAATTTTACACACTAAAGAGGCACCAACCTACCAGAGACACTAATCCCCTATTGTGCTTATAGGTACCAACCTATTGGAGACACCAATTTCTAAGTGAAACAATATAGTAGGTAGAACGCTAGTCCTACAAGATTATAATGATAAGGCTTATGAATCTTCAATGTAACCCAACACATGTTAGATTTACAACACTCCTCACTCCATATGATCTTTTGATACTAGTGCATACACTGGAATGCAATTCCCCCTTTTATCTTCACTTCCCTCTTCAATTTACACTAGTGAACAAATCTTTATACAAGTGTAATTCTAATTCATGTTGTCACTCTAAGATCTCTACAGTGCATCTAAATATTTGAAATATATATGTTAGTATATTAACACAGTTCTATGTTGGCCAAGGATCAACAAATAGCCAAGATGACATAAGGTGGAGCTGAATTCAAATTACATGGAATGTGTAGCAGGGCAGTAAAAAAAATAGGATTTCTTGCCATCAAAAGAACATGATACTGCAAGCTACCACAAGAACCTTAATTAAGTCATATCTTAACACCAAACATGAGATTTTAATTTTGCATGCTACTATACATTACCTAATGCCTTGAACTTCAACTGGTTGATAGATAGACATAGAGAACCTTATGTTAATTCAATATTTTTTCATACTAAATATATCCTCCAAAAACTCATAAATATGATAGAACTAGTGTAGGAATAATCTCCTCTGAAACCGTAGAGAAAAAATTCATTTCTAAAAGAAATACAAAGCATGATTGTATTGCCAGAGAAAGAGAAATTTCTTTGTCAAGAAAATATCCCTGAATAGGAACATATTGATACAGACTTTTGGACCACCATTTTCATATAAAATAGATGCAAGATTGATAAAGATCAAACATATTTCATTCATAAAAACACTCCTTAGCAACTTATAATACACATTTCTTTATTTTGCATCTTGACAGTAAAATTACCAGAACCGATCAAATAGATATTTTGGCACACAACATGCGTCAACAAATATCTTGCAACTCAAAATGATAAGTCAAGAAGAATATAACTGTAATTCAACTTAGCCCTAAACAAACATCTCCTTTACACTAAATCTTTTGATTGTATCCTCTGACATCAGTGACATTACTGACAACCTTTGACATCAATGACAACCTATGTCCAATAATTAGACGATGGCATAATAATTTTATTTTGAAATAATCTTAATATTCATATCTACAATATAAACATTTCTCCTTCATCAATAAATTAAAATCATACTTATCTAAAAGTATATAAAAGGAAACGTTGCTTGCTTATTGAACCTTGATTGTTTATTTATGTAAAAAATAGTTCAAAATTATTAGGATTTTTTTAAAGTATATAGAATGAAAGTGGGAAGCTCTATGTTTGAAAATTAATTTTATAAATACATGAACTATAGATTAAGCATAAATAGTTTCAAATGGGCTTAATTTTAAAACTAAGACTTATTTTCCTTTATAATTTAGTTGACAATTCCAATAGTTATACTTATTAGTTAGACTGTTTTTTAACCAAAAATAAACAAACATCATCCAATGTCTAGGAGGCATATGTTGAGACAAAATAGATTCCACACACTAGACTATAAGTAATATATAGACATGAATAAATTTAAATACGCAAATCTTATTTCCTTTTTATGAAAGTACATTAGGTCTTACATATGATGCAATCATGGATTCCCATGAGACCAATTTTCCTTATCTCCATTTGAATTTTTTTATTTTCTTGACATATGTTTTCTTTCATTTCTTAAATCTACTTTGTCTCTTTTTTTTACCCTGAATTTATATATTTCTTTATTTCATAAAAAAATTATAGCTCTAGTTTATATCACTTTTATTTTTTACTTTATTTTAATTGAGTTTGGTGTATTGGCTCTAATATTTTTCTTAATATTTTAAGTATTATCTAGAAAGAGATATTTCTTATTGTCATGGAGAAAGTGAGGAAACAAATAGGTCAATAAATTTTTGAAAAAAACATATTTCTTTGTTAGTGAATTTTCTTATATTCTTCATTAGAAAAAGAATCAAAGATGAAAAGTATTATATTATTCTTTCCTACTTTATTGTACTAGGGTATGAAATATTCTAGGTTATTTTTGATCCATCTTTCTTTGTTGTTGATCTATTTAAGAGTTTTGTTTTGGTAAAGAAGTTTGGGTTTGTTGAAGGGTTTATATTTTTAAAATACTAATTCACCCCTGCCTCTCAGTCTTCGATTGTGTTCAAAAATCGATATCCGAGCCAATTTACTTTGACGAATCTTAACAATTTGAGGTAAATGTCTTGAATGGCACATGATTGAGCTTACAAAGGTCCTAGATTTGATGGGACAAATTAATTTTTGGAAATTGAGAATGGAAGGCCATCTAAACTCTCTTGGGTTTGGTTTTTGGAAATTAGTCAAGGATGGTTATATTTCTACTGCTAATCCTCCAGCAGATCCTCCTAAAATCATGCTATATGAGAACAATTCCAAGGATAAGAATTATATCTTGTGTGGGTTTTTTTATTAATATCTTTTGAAGGTGATGAGCTACAGTTCCACTAAGGTTGTATGGGGAAAACATAACATTATCTATGAAGGAGATACCAAAGTAAAGCGAGCCAAGATGAAAAATTTCAAGAGAAGATTTGAGACTCTGAGGATGATATAGGATGAAGATATTGCAAGTTATATGCTTTGGGTGCATGAAGTAGTTCTTAGCATCACTACTATTGGTGGAGAAGTAAAAGAAGATGAGATTGTGAAGAATGTTATGATATCTCTCCTTATAGCTTATAATCATAAGGTGTTTTATATTGAAGAGTCCAAGGATCTATATCAGTACTTTGTAGATGAAATGTTTGGTGCTCTCACAATTTTTGAAATGGGAGAATTTGACAAAGATTTTCCAAATAAGGAATTAACATTCAAAACTAGTAAAATGATAGAAGATGAAGTAGTTGATCAAAATTATGACTTTTATGAGATTGAAGAAACAATTGTGAGAATATTAAAGAAAGGCACCAAAAGATATAGAGGTAAGTTACATTTCAAGTGTTTCAATTATGGAAGGATTGGTCATTTTTCATCCAAGTGTTCTTAGAAATAATCAGATGATAGTAACATAAAGGATACATTCAAAAGAGGTTTCTATTCTAAAGAAAATAGTTTTTCTTCATAAGATGAGGATAATGATTCAAATGATGAAACCCTATTCATGGATTTGAAATATTCTAATAAAAAGAGAAATATTGGAGAATGTAAAAGGTTTGGTACCTTGTAGGTTGATAAGGTTAATGAATCTTATCAATGGCAGTATGGACTAACTTTCATGTAAAGGAATAGGAAAATTCTTAGGTGATTGATAATGGTTGTTCTAACCATATGATTGGCGATAAGAGATGATTAATAAATATTAAGAAGGTTAATGATGGAGCTGTTAAGTTTGGTGGTGATGAGTCAACACAAATTTGTAGAAAGGGCTCTATAAAAATTGATGGAAAGAGAAGAACTAAGGATTTCCTATATGTCAAAGTTCTAAAGAATAATCCTCTTAGTGTAACTAAAATGTTAAAAAAGGATATAATCATACATTTCATGCCAATGGTTATGAAATAATAAAGAAAGAGTCTAGAAGATTAGTTGTAGAAGGAACTAGGACAAATGGAAATGTCTATCATGTAAAGAAGGCAAATTGAAGAATCTGTTTATTGGCTCAATCCAGAGAGTGTTCGTTGTGGTACAAAAGTATGAGACACATCAACTTTGACAATATGGTAAAAATAATGTCCTATCATGCTATGAGAGATATTCCTAAGATAACTAAGGTTGAAATCACTTTATGTAAGGAGTTTAAAATGGAAAAGTAAATAAAGACAAGTTTCAAAAGCAAGGAGTGCTATGTTGCAATTCCATCAAAGTTCATTCACACTTAACTTTTTGGACCTACAAGAATAAGGAGTCAACAAGTTGAAAGATATTTTGTGTTACTAATTGATGATTACACTAGAAAGACTTGGGTTACTTTTTAAGAGATATATTAGGAGCTTTTGATAAGTTTTAGATCTTCAAAGAAAAAATAGAGAATGAGATGGATGTTAAGATCAAATGCTTAAGGTCGAATAGAGGAGGTGGATTTACTTCAAATAAAATCAACTTCTTTTTGAAGATCATGGTATTAGGAGACATACGTCTACTCCTAGGACCACTAAAAAACATGGGGTAGTGGAAGGGAAGAATAGGACTATAGAATAGATGGCTAGAACCATGTTGCAAGATGTTGATTTTCCTAAATTGTATTGAAAGGAAGCAATTCATATTGCTACCAATTTTCTTAACATAATGCATTTGAAGGTAAATAGAACCAAGACCCCTTATGACTTGGTATGGAAGAGCTCCCACTTTTAGACACTTAGGTGTTTTTGGTAGAAAATGTTATATTAGGAGAGATGAGCGAGACCATGGAAATTTTGATTCAAGGTGTGATGAAGGGATATTTCTTGGTTACTCAACTAGGAGAAAATCCTACACATACTAAAATAAGAGATTAGGAAATATGATTGAAAGAAAAAAAATTTAAGGTAGATGGGTGAGTGCGGGATCTTGGGTATCCAAAAAGCGGGAATATGACCAAAAATGGCTGACGATTTTTTTAATCAAAATTTGATGAAACAAAAAGGGTTTATTGAGAAAATTGTCATTTTTCCAAAAATATAAGACATACCTTATTTAGAATTAAGTAAATAATTATTATTGATTTTATAAATAAATTTTGATGAAAGTCTTGATTGATAGTTTGATTGAAAAAATTATATAATTCTAAATTGATTTCACATTTTTTTAATCTGAAAGATGTAGCACATTCTACGCTTCCCATACTATAGGATAAAAAATAGAAAATTTGAATTTCATAAAATTTAGACCAAGTTATGGTAGTTAGACAAATAAGTTTTACTATTTTTGAAAAGTGTTAATAAAAAATTAATAACTAATTATTTACTTTAAAAAAATAATTGAAAAAATGTGGCACATTTAGGTATAGGTCCTCTACTTATATTGTGTAAGATAGAAAATTGTCTCAACTAGGGTTTAGGACCTAGGAAAACAATCTTTCTGTGCTCCACATTCAAGGATGCCCTATAGATCTCAATCCAATGATGATAATGGGAGACAAAGATATACTAAGGGACTATCCTAGGGTATGTTTAGAGATTAATGTGGGGTTCACCACCAAGCTAGGGCTTGGAAAAGTGTATGAAATGAAATATCTAATGATTGAACTTAATGATGTATAAAACTTGAATGAATCACCTATAAATGCAAATAAATTAGAACAAAAAACTAGAAAAGTACAAAGGAGTACCCAGAAACTTGTAGAGACTTGAATGGAGACCTGAAATTCTAAATAGCCTAAAATTTGGGCCTACTCAGAATCATTCGCCAATCTGGGCGAATCAGTCCCAAATCTAGATTTTTGTACAGGAACAGGTTTCTCGCAAAAGGATATCTGAAACTGCAAAAATCTCAAAATTGACCTAAACTAGGACTCATTCACCATAACTAATGAATGAGTCTAGTTAGGAATTTTTGGAGCTTCAAAGTCTGAATTTGGTATTCAATATCTTCTCTTTCTATTCCTCTTTGTTTCTAGATCTCAAACTTTGAATTCGCGACTATAGGTGACTTTTTAGTGAAGATAGAAACCTTGTAAATGAGGGGAAAATTCAACCAACTTTTCTCAATCTTGTAACCTAATATTCAAAGGTCCTTCATGCTCCAAGACTCCTAGATCATCAATCACACAAAGAGAGAGAGAGAGAAACATTGATTGTTAGGGAATAGGGGTTTTCCTTGGTCAAACCCCTTATAGGTAATTAAACCAAGTGATGTGATAATGAAATGAAGACATGAAACATGAATCATGGAAAATGATACCTTGGATGATGCCTTGTATATGATATATTGTAAATCTATAACTCGACATGAAATGGCCATGAAGGATGTAGATCTTGACCTTAACAATAGTTTTAGAACAATGCTTGATCTGGGATCTTCAATGCTACATCACAAAAATAGCTCAATAACATGTTTGATGCTTGATATCCTTGAAATGATGATGGATCTTGAATTTATACAATAATTGATGAAGATTTCTACCCTTGAATGACCTGGAATTCTCTTGTAAACACTTTAATGCTCTTGTAAACTCAAACTTTCTATAGTAATGAGCTTTCACAAAAGTCTTAGGTGAAAATGAGTGAAAGAACCTTGTATTTATACTTAATTATGTAGGAATTCTCAAAAATAAAACACTATAGGACGAAATCAGATCTAGGACGATAAAATCCCACCAAAAAATTGAATTAAAATGAATTTTGAGCTAAACGAGATTCATTTGCACAAGGTGACGAATGAGTCCCAAATCACTAAATTTGGGCCAAACAATCCATAAACACCTGTATTATGATTGGGTGATGATTAATGTTAGTATTATCCTTGAAATTATATGTTAATTAAGGCTTGTGGATTCAATTTAAGGCCAATTAAACCATAATAAAGCCCAATTATTAAATAAAACCCTTAGATAAGTGTGAAAGTGTGTTACCACACTTTACAACACCCAAGAAAAGGCATTAATTAAGCACATTTTAGTTATAAATAGGTTCATTAGGCTCAAATACTTAATAAAATCCTAGAAAAGTGTTAAAGTGGACTACAACACTTTACAACACCTTTACAATGCATAGTTCAAATACATTTTGTTTAGTTTCCAAGGGCGCAAGACCTAGTGTGAATTTGTCAAAAACCTTAGAACACCAAATCAAGGAAAATTTTAAGCTTAATTTAACAAGGAGCTAAACCTATGTGAAAATGTCACTGACGACATTTTTTGACACTAAATTTAGCCCCCACTTTAGTGAGAGGATGTACCTACTTCAAACTAACTCTAAAATAGACATTCAAGAGGGGTCCAATTGTATCGATGTGGATGGAAAAGGATGACACAAATCAAAGGAGGTGGTCAAGCCCCTAGAATATAAGATCCTTCATCAAATCAACATGAGCATAGAAGGAAACACACAAGGTGTATGATTTTCAGCAAAACAAGATACACAAACATACAATGCCAAATATATAAAGAAGAAATAAAAGAATAAGATAGGTGGATCTAGTTTTGACAAGGATGTGCTCACTCTAGGGCCATGAAACTTCAAGTCATTTGTGGGGTGAGTATCCACAATACGCTCACTGTAGGGCCATAGAACTTCAGGTTGTCCATGGGGTGAGCATCGGAAAGGGTGAGACATAAGATCGGTATGTGCCCACATACATGAGTGGATAAGGGAAGTCATGCCTATGTTCAGCTGGACCATAAAACCAGACCAAATCTATACCTCCTGACATCTTTGATAAGGTTCCAAACAATAATGATCTTTGAGCTTCATGAGACAAGCAAAACTTTGTATGCTTGGATCTCATGAACAAACAATGAATTTTGAGCTTCATGAGGCAAGAAAAAATTCGTATGCTTGGGACTCATGAACAAACAAGATGGCTCCAAAGGCATGAATTTTTTTTTATACAAGGTGGCCATATAATAGGTATTGTAAGTGTATGGAATTTTTCAAAGGTATTTTTCTTAGTTCATGTAAGGTTTCTTCTTAGGGAAGATTGTGCCTAATGTCTCCAAGAGAGGAAAATTCAAAGAAATATCATACTCTCAAAGAAAATCAAACCTAATGACACTACTAAGAAAAGGACGCATGACAAGAAAAAAGAAAAATTACACAGTGAAACATGAGTGTCGATGTATGCCCCCACTTTAAAGTGGTTGCTAACACCATTACTGTGAACAATTTCTTTAAAGTAGAAGAAGACATGAGATATTACTTAGAAAGCCATATGCCAAGTCATATGTTTCTAATAAGCTATGTCATGTGTGAGTCGACATTTAGGCATGTCATCCACATCCCAAGCTTGCTCTTATATTTACATGAAAGGCGGTCAACTATCCAAAAGAGACAACAACAAGTGAAATACAACTACAAGGCTACCTAACCCCTTGCCCCAACTTAGAGCAGGACAAGGATGAGATGAATAGGATGAAAATAATTTTCAATTAAAGGAACTAGGTGATTCAACACAAGGAAGAGAACCACAGTCCCTAAGATGTTGAATTTTTTTACCTAAAGCCTTACATTCATTAGTAGCATGACCACGAACTCTATGATATGCACAAAATGAACTCTTGTAGTAAAATTTATTTCATGTTCTTGGAGGAAGGGATATCAAACGATCTTGGAGTAGTCTCGATAAGATACCCTCTTGATCAAAAGTAGAAAATGTTCATTTATTTTGTGACAAAGACATCTCTTGCTTAGTACAAGATTTGATACTTACACAAGACTCTTTAGATTGCAAAATTTTGTTCTCTCTTTTACTAGAGGATATAAAATCTAACAAATTCAAATCATTAGTGTTTTGAATGATGACATTGACATTAAGTGAATATTTCTTTGTTTGTTTCAGTGATTGCAAAGGATAACAATCAAGACCACTAGTGTCTATTAGTTTAGGAATCACTAACATTGAAGTTGGATTAGATGAATATTTTGTGATAGTATTAATATTGAGCGAAGGCTTGCTTGTTTCTTTCGAAGGACAATAACCAAGACCACTAGTATTTTCTTGCATGTGAGGCAATATAGGGACATGAATACCTTTTTCTCTAGAACCACATACTTTTCCACTACAACCAAGTTGTTTCATAAGTTAAAAACCTCTTCTATAAATATTTTTCATTTCTTTAGGATTCAGAGGTTGTTGGTAGTTAGTTTCGATAAAGTTTTTTGTGTATGTTGTATTTTCTTCTAAAGTGGTTGAGGTGGATTATTTTGAAAAGTCTTCTAAATTTTGTGTCACATTACTGCTTTTTATTTTCCCTTTTCAAACTCTTTGTTTATGATCTCCTATTCTCCCATGAATGTTGGTTCGAAGTTTAAGGAACCCCAATCATCTTCTAATAGCTTCATGATTTCCTCAATATGTTTTTCTTTGTATTTTTGTTGTATGGGTTGTAATTTTGTAGTTGGTGTTAATGTTTTCAAAGGATTTTCCTCTCCTTTCTCAATGTTCAAACAATTGTTTGGGCCAGGGTCAACTTCAAGTGTGTATACTTTGTTTTTGTAAATATTTTTCATTTTACGATGAAGAGTAGAAGGCACCACTTGCATCTCATCAATCCAAGGTCTTCCTAAAAGAAGATTGTATGAAATATTATCGGGCATGACATGAATAGGTGTTTCTAATGTATCTTTTCCAGATGTAATAGGAAAAGTAATCACACCAAGTGGTTTCTTTCCTACATTGTCAAATCCACTAGTAGATAAAGAGGTAGGGGGTGATCCCACAATAGTGGTTTACAATTTTTGGCCAAACTGGACACTGAAATTATTATTTTTAACTAAATCTTCACATTCAAGCACCTATAGCGGCTAAACCATGAGCAATTTGAATATGATGCAAACTAGAGTCTCAAATTTTGTCTGTAGATTCTAAAAATATTTTTTTCAAAATTTTTGGAATAAGATTGCACTTCTTTTTCCATCTCCCACGAAAACTGGTTTTTTTCAGAACACAACATTTTTAAAAAGTGACGCTCACCGTATACAACATAATGTTTTTTTGTGTGAAGGATAAAATTCTATTTTTTTTGAATTTATATTTGTAACTACGATATCTAGCACTTTCATTTGGTCTCAGAGTCTTTTATTGAATATTTTTTCCTTAATAGAGTTTCGAAGTCAAACCAATTGCAATTCAGACATAGGCGGATTGTATAGAACATAACTTTTTCTGTATGTATCGAAATTTAAAAAAAAAAATTAGTGGATCAAGGACATCAATACCCAACACAAACATATTTAAAAAATAATAATTTTGACAATTTTCTATTTTTCCACATGTGCAAAACAGAGAGCTTGATTTTCGGTGAAAACCCTATGTTTAATAAAACTAAAAAAACACATACATAATAAAACCAAAACATATTAAAATTATATTCGTGGGATAGCTCATTTCGAGGACTACCATAATAATTTCAAATAAATTTTAAATGAATTCATTTGATCCCCCAAAAGGTAAATCAAAAGTGATTTTTAATCAGCATTTTGATAGGTGTAAAGGAGACTCATTTATAGCTATGGTTTAAAAATAGCGAGGTTCTATCCAAGGGGGTTTCATCTAAGGTGGTTCGATGAAACCTTGTTCAATTGGAATCCTTAAAATGGAACTTTTAAAGGCTTAAATCATTATATTTTCTAAAAATATGTGATTTCAGAAAAAATCAATTCCTATCAGAAATTGTAAACCAACTTTGTGGGATCACCCCAAGTTGAATTTTTTATTTATCCACACCAAAATTATCCAAAATGGATATAATACACACATTAAGGGAAGACCCATTGTCAAAAAGGGTTCTCTTTATCCCCAACTGATTATTTATAGCTATTATCATGAAAGCATCATTATTTTTTTGCACTTCCAAAGGGCGGAGCTCACTTTTGTGGAAAACAATTCAACATTTAGTCCTTGAATCATAGCTACTATGTCATTCGGTTTGCACTAGAGGGAACCAAAACTTGTTGCAAGACTAGTTGAAGCATAGTGTGATAATTAGGTGAATTTTGAATTAGGTCCCATAGGGATATCTTTGTAGGAGTACTCTTAAGTTGTTCAACAAGATAATACTCCTTCCCACTATGCGAAGTTAAATGAGAAGCACTAGGCAGAATGGGATTAGGCAAAGGGAGGGATGTTGAATTTATTCATCTTGGTTGTGAATTGATTCTAGTGTTATATGTATAAGCAATGATATTATGACTCAACTGCTGCAACACATTATGCTTGGGTGAGTAAAGGATAAGTTCATGTTTATTTTGAGTTAGAGTTTTGTGTGAAGGTGGGTAAAGGATTAGAGGGTTCAAAAGATGTCCCACAACTATGTAGTATGTCTATTAATCAAGGTGGAAACTTGTGCATTCATAACCTCAATGATCTTGGTTTGATGTGTTTCTAATAAAGGGTAGTCTAGAATCACCTTTTTATCATCACCTAAGGAATCCACATTACTATTGTTTTCATTTTCTTGTACCATCATATTCTCCCTAGGAGGAGAGTTGTTAGGAGAACTAAAAACTAAATGTTCTTGAAATTCAAGGATTGGTTCTTCAAAAATTACTTCATTGCAAGTAGGGGAATGATCAATAGTTGAATTATATTTCTCAATAAGAGTTTCACTAGGTGAAAGGGGACAACTAAGATTCTCATGAATTTCATTGATCAAAGTATCTTCTAACATAAAAGTATCATCTTCACAAGTAGGATAGTGTTGGAAGATGGTGTGTCCCTTGGTCTTCCTTGTCCAACACAACTCTTGGGTTTGTAACATGGATTATTTACCTCTTGTGGATCTTACATAAATCTGGCGGTTGTGTTGGGTATTGAGAGGACGATATTTTGCTGCAATGACAACCACCAATGTAACAATTGATATCAGAGCCAAGGTCAGAGGTTCAAAACCCTCACTTGCATTGGGGGGGTTTTTGCAAGATGGTGTGTCCCTTGGTCTTCCTTGTCCAGCATGGTGCTTGGTTTTGTGACATGGCTTAACTTCCTCCTATGGATCTTACATAAATTTGGTGATTGTATCAAGCATTGATAGGTCGATCTTTTGGTGTAACGACAACCACCAATGCAACAAAGAGATACTAGGAGAAGAACCAATGTGATTGTCAAGATTTTCCAAAATAGGATAGGTAGAGGAAGAAACATAAAGAGAGTTGTCATAGAACTTAAAGGTTTGTTCATTCAACACGAACATATCATCCTCACATTCAATTTCATCATCCAAAACATTATCAAAAGAGGGGAAAGTGTTGTGAGGTGAATTTAGACTAGTTGAAGTGTTATGTATGTAGGTTTCAATGGTATCCTATTGTGTTATGTTATCATCATGATTACCTATGGTTGTTTCTTGTTGTTCATCAATTTTTTTTCTTAATAAGAGAGGTAGAAGGAGAGAAAAAACTAGGATTCTCAAAAATCTCATTGATTGGTTCTTCTAACACAAAAATATCTTCTTTTCCAATAGGAGAGATACTAGGAGAAGAAAAAATATGATCATTAGGAATGTCCAAGGTTGTATTCTCTTTCACTAAAACACTCTCATAGTGGGGGGGATATGAAATTTTTCTTAGCATGCCTAGAAAGGTAAGGTACTAACATTGTTTGAACAAAAATGAAAAGCACTTATAACCATCTTATGCAATGCTTTACGAATGTAAACAATGCATATCCATAGATGAAAAGTACTTTTATCCAATGTATGCAAAACTTTAACAATATATATCCAAAAATGAAAAGCACTTTTATAAAACTTATGCAAAGTTTTATGAATGTAAAAATTGTATATGCAAAAGTGAAAATTACTTTTATCCATATTATGCAAAGTTTTAAAAATGTGAACATTTTCAAATCTGATGATGCTTGCAATTGAAATGATTTCAAAAATGAGTACCCTAAATTGATGTGTTTGACCTAGATGCATAAAAAAAATGTTACTGAAACTTTCCAGACTTATAGTATATGTTACAAGGAGGCTTAGTAAGCACAAAAATGAGGTTTTTAATGCTGATAAAGGCAGTTTAAAATCTGGACTAGGACTGATTCGCCCAAGGTGGCGAATGAGTCCCAATAGTGATTTTTTTCAAAATTTTCAAAAAAAATGAATTGATTTTTATACTTTTTATGTTGTATTATCTGTGACCTAATAGAAAATGCAAACTTTCAATTATTTTCAATGATTTAAGATGCAAAAATACAAGCTATATGAACTTTCACTAATGCAAAATTTAGAAACCCTAGAATGTCAATTAACTAATGCAAACCCTAATGCAAAGTTAATGCAAGCTAGATCTAGGATTATGATGCACTCCAAATCAGTAAAGAAGGTATTCTAAATGTAGGTTCACCAAAATTAATGATAGAGAATTTTCTCCACTAAGGTTTAGGAACTAAGGAAACAAGATTTCTATGCTCCACATTCAAAGATTCCTTAGAGATCTCAATCAAATGATGATAATGGGAGAAAGATATATACTAAGGGACTATCCTAAGGTATGTTTATAAATTAATAAGGGGTTCACCACCAAGCCAGGACTTGGAAAAATTTATGAAATGTGAGATCTAGTGATTGAACTTAATGATGCATAAAAATTGAATGAATGACCTATAAATGCAAATAAATCATAATAGCAAACTGGAAAAGTACAGAGGAGTACTTGGAAAGTTGTAGAGACTTGAATGGAGGGTTGAAATATTGAATAGCTTGAAATTTGGGCCTATAGGGACTCATTCACCAATCTGGGTGAATCAATCCTAGATCTGTTTTCTGTAAAAGAACAAGTTTTTGGAAAAAGAGTATACGAAATTTCAAAAATCTCAAAATTGACCTAAACTGGGACTCATTGGCCAGAACTAGAGAATGAGTCCATCTAGGGTTTTTTAGAGCTTCAAAGTCTAAATCTGGCCTCCAATGTCTTCCCTTTTTGTTCCTCCTTGTTTCTAAATTTGAAACTCTGATTTCAGGGTTGTAGGTGACTTTTTATTGAAGACAACAACCTTGCAAATGAGTGGACAATTCCAACAACTTTTCTCAATCTTGTAACCTAATATTCAAAGGTCCTTCATTCTCCAAGACACATATATCTAAAATCACACAAAGAGAGAGAGAGAGAGAGAGAGAGAGAGAGAGAGAGAGAGAGAGAGAGGGAAAGTGTTGATTGTTAGGTAATAGGGGTTTTCCTTGGTCAAACCCCTTGTAGGTAATTAAACCAAATCATGAGATAATGAAATGAAGGCATGAAAAATGAAACAAAGAACATGAATCATAGAAAATGATACCATGGATGATGCCTTGTAAATTATATCTTGTAAATCTATAACTCAACATGAAATAGCCATGAAGGATGTAGATCTTGACCTTGACAATAGGTGTAGAACAATTCTTGAACTTGGATCTTCGATGTTACATAAAAAGAATAGCTCAATAACAGTCTTGATTCTTGATATACTTGACATGATGATGGATCTTGAATTTCTGCAATAATTGATGAAGATTTCTACACTTGAATTCCCTTGAATGCTCTTGTGAACTCAAAGTTGCTATAGTAATGCTCCCACAAAATTCATACATAAAAATGAGTTAAAGAATCTTGTATTTATACTTAATTATGCAAGAATACCCTAAATTACAACACTAAAAGCTAACATCAGATCTACAAGGATAAAATCCCAACAAAAAATTGAATTAAATTTAGTTTTGAGCTAAACAGGACTCATTCGCCCAAGGTAGCGAATGAGTCCAATTAGGCATAATATATGAGACGAAAATTAAAAAGTGCTTAGAAAGGTGTGAAATCAGGTTTGGGACCAAAAAATCTAGGCAGGACTTATTCACCCAAGGTGATGAATGAGTCCCATATCACTAAATCTAGGCCACACAAGCCAAAAACACTTGGATTATGATTGGGTGATGATTAATGTCGGGATTATCCTTAAAATTATATATAAATTAAGACATTTGGATGCAATTTAAGGACAATTAAAGCATAATAAATCCCAATTATTAAATAAAACCCTCAGAGATGTGTGAAAGTGTGTTAAAACACTTTACAAAACCCAAGAAAAGGGAATTAATTAAGCACATTTTGGTTAAAAATAGGTTCATTAGGCTCAAATACTTAATAAAATCCTAGAAACATGTGAACATGGACTACAACACTTTACAACACCTTTACAAGGCACAATTTAAATACATTTTATTTAGTTTCCAAGGGCCCAAGACATAGTGTGAATGTGTCAAACACCTTACAAAACCAAATCATGGCAAATTTTAAGCTTAATTTAACAAGAAGGAGTTAAACCCATGTGAAAATGTCACTAAATGTTTTTTGACACTACATATTGAAAGTTTCAAATAAATCTATTACTTTTTCTTGTACTTAGGTTGGTCAAACATACACCTACTTTTCATTTTTCCCTGAAAATTAGTACTAATACATTAAAATTTCAAATTTTCAACAAATAGATTTAATTTTTCCAAAAAAGGAATAGTATCTTAAAAACTACATTGAATTTGCTGAAAAATTTATTCTTACATTATTTTCAAATTATTTTAATAACTTTTTCAAATTATTTTTATGACTTGTTCAATTTTTTTATGTCAAGTTGACGAAGTCTATTTTTCTAAATTATCATTTCCACTTAAGGGCCTAGTTTGGACCCCATGATCTTGCACTAACCAAAATGAAGAATTGTATCATATCTCACAAGAATAATAGGTTTGAGAATTTGATATGTGTCTATGGATTGAAGAAGAAGAAGTAGAGAAAGAAGAGAAGGAATTGAAACTAGTGAAGGCTCCCAAGAATCCAAAAAGGTATGTTCAAAAGAACCATTTTATAGAATAAATAATTGGAGACAAGAATGAACGTGTGCTGACTAGGAGAAGGCTTGCAAGAGTAAGTGAGAAAGTAAATTTGTGTTTATTATCAAAAGTAGATCCCAAGATCTTTTTTGATGCTAGCAAAGATGATGGTTAAATAACGGAAATAGAAGAAGAATTGGATCATATAGAGAAGAAGGCTTGGGAATTGGTTCCTAGACATGCTGATAAGAATGTGATAGGAACAAAATGGGTGTTTTGGAACAAACTAAATGAAGATGGTGAAGTTGTAAGAAACAAGGCTAGATTGGTATGTAATGGATATTCTCAAGTTTAGCATATTTGTTTTGAGGAAACTTTTTCTCTAGTAGCCAGAATGGAGGCAATAAGGATGTTTCTTACCTTTGCTTCTCACAAGAATTTCAATCTATTAGATGGATGTGAAATAATTTTTATTGAATGGTGATCTAGAGGAAGAGGTATATATTGAGCAACCAGATGGTTTCCAGTTATCAAAATATTTGGATATGGTGTGCAAAATCAAGAAAGATTTGTATGGTCTCAAGAAAGCTCCTAGAGTTTCATATGCTCGGTTAGATATATATTTAGTTTAGCAAGGATTCAAGAAATGTATTGCAAATAGTAATCCATACATTAAGGTTTAGGAAGACATTATTTTTACTATGGTTGTATACATCGATGACATCATCTTTGGTGGAGATGATGATATGTGTAAGAAGTTTTCAGAAGAGATGCATAAAGAGTTTGAGATGTCTATGATTGGTGAGTTTTATTTATTCCTTGGGCTTCAAATTGTTTAGATAGATGATGATATATTTATTTCCTAGGAAAAGTGTGTAAAGGATATGTTGAAATTTTTTTGCATGGAGGATTCCAAACCAGTTAGTACCCCTATGGTTGTTGCTTGTCATTTAAGAATAAATGATGAGTCTTTGAAGGTTGATCAAACTCTTTATAGGTCTATATTTGGAGATTACTTTTACCTGATTGCTTCTAGGCCTGATATTATGCTCGCAGTATGTTTGGTTGCCAAATTTCAAGCTAATCCTAAGCAATCTCATGAGAAAGAAGTGAAAATAATATGTAGATATTTGAAGGGAACTCTGGATTATGATTTATGGTATAAGAAGGATGATATTTTTTCTCTAAGTTCTTATTCTAATGTTGATTGGGAAAGATGTGTGGATGACCACATAAGTACCAGTGTTAGTGCATTTTTCTGGGAAGACAGATTGGTCTCTAGGTTTAGTAATAAGAAAGACTCAATGTCCTTATCCATAGCATAAGCTAAATCTATTGTTGCAACATCTTGCTACACCCAGGTGGTTTGGATGAAGTAGACCTTGAATCCTCAAT
Source organism: Sequoiadendron giganteum (assembly GCA_007115665.2). Lineage (NCBI taxonomy): Eukaryota > Viridiplantae > Streptophyta > Pinopsida > Cupressales > Cupressaceae > Sequoiadendron > Sequoiadendron giganteum. The sequence continues at coordinate 298,048,641 of CM021102.1, forward strand.
TCCAAAGGGGGAGATTATTGGCATTGGTTGTCATTGATATCAACATTTTGTGATATTTTTGTATTGGTTGTATTGTTGGAATTGGCTTTCAACACTTGAGGAGATTGTTTTAAGGTCAACACTTGGTGATTTTGTTGCACATGTTTGTGAATTGGTTTTCATTGTTGAATACATTCAGTTTGTTCTTCCATGATAGTATATTTCTAATGTTCATAGTTGGATGTCACGCCTTGTCCAATGTTAATAAAATAAGTATTTAGTATGGTTGTTGATAGTAGAATTGATATCAATATGATATATTAAGATGAGGATTATAAGTAATGATGATGGTGGAGAGAGGTTTTTGATGGTCTAAAATATGTTATATCCTCTCTCCTATTGATCTTGGACAAGTATGTGTTGTTGCAAGGAAGTTTTTTCCTTCGCAATTTGTTGAAAGTTATTGATTTAAGAAGTTGTTATGAAGACTGTTTGGGAGAATGATATGTATTCCTTCACTATTAGAGATATGATCTTGTGATTTGGGATTTATATTTTGTGTTCTATGGATGTTTCACTCCTATATTTTTAGGTCACTTTTATTGTCAAGGAGGTTTCTATTAATTGTAGAAGTTTGGTAGTGTTGGTTGTTTGAATTGGTTAGGAAAATGTTTCACATTTCTTTGTCTTGATGTCTCTACTCCTATGGATTGGTGAAAGTTATTTAAATTTATGATCAATGTCTTAATTCATATTTTATGTGTTGAAGTGGTTCGCAAGTTGATATGTTAATTTTATATCTCATGGTTGTATATTATGTGCTTTTGGGATGAATTTCTCTACTCCTATTTGGTTTATTGTAGCTGTTGGTGGCATGAATTTATAAAATAAGTATCTAGAAGTGGTGTTGGATGTTCATGGAACATCTCTTTGTGATCATCACATTAGGTTTTTACCTCTTTGGTGATGGATTGTCTTTGAGCTAGCTTTTTGGGCAATTTGTGGATATCTAGCCGACATGGATTATCATTTTTCTTGTTATATGTTTTTGAGGGTTCGCACTGGAATATGGAGTTGTGTTAAGGTGTATTTAGTTCTTGACCTATCTTTATTAGAACCAAATTGAGTGAATTCAGTTGAAGTTATGTTTTTGGGCTAAGTGGTATTGTGCTACATGTTTTATCTACATGTTTCCTTATTGTCGACTTGAGTTGATCTATGCCAACATGTGAGTTTATTGTGATCACATTCAAAGATGTATTAAGTTGTCTTTTTTCCTCTTTATCTTATAGATAGAACCACATTATGTTCTTGTGGCTGAATTATTGAGATTATTTTTTATCTTTATTCTAGCTGACCTAATTGATGTTGTGGGAAGCTGTGAAGGATATAAATGTAACATAAAATTAGTAAGAAAGTGGGAACATGGTGGAATGTATTGAGGATATCATAGAATAAGTGTGAAAGTGTGTGGAAGAAAGATGAGGTGTTCTTTACCACCTTAGTGAGTAGAGTGTTGTGTTGACAAACATTGTAATTTCTATAATCTTCATGTATCCTAATCTAATTCAATGAATCTCAACAGGTCCTTGTATCTTTCCTTGAAGTGGTGCACTTCAGTTTTGCAAGTCCCTTGTACCTTGCCCTGAGGTTCTGCACCTTAGTTTGCAAGTCTTTGGCAATGAGCCTAATTGTAATTTTGTAAGCAATGAGCTTTTATATAGTGAGTTAACTCTCACCATGGCTTTTCCCTCATTTTTTTTTCCACATAAATCTAGTGTCATCTTGTGTATGTGTGTTCGTTGTTTCATCTTTCTATTTTTTCAATATAGTTAACGGTTTAATTACTATATCTCTCATTTTTGGGGGTTTATGACCTTTCTAAGGAACTATATTAATATATCTTTATTTTCTTTTGATCTATTTGAGGGTTCTATTATGGTAAATAAGTTTGGGTTTCCTAAAGGTTTTATGTTTTGAAAAGACTGATTCACCCCCCTCGCGGTCTTTGGGTATGTTCAATAGTTACTACTACATGCACATATATTATTCCCATTGAAGAATTGTGATGGGTGAGCTATTGTTGACATTGGTACATAGTTGTACCTTATCTTCTAAATTTTATGTTTGATGTCAAAGTGACTTGATTGATGTTCTTAATGAGAGTCTCAACATGAGATATGGAAATAATTGCATGTCTCCAAACTATCTAAGGCACAAAGATTGGCATCACAGGAGCTCTATCTAATGATTTTCATCTCTCCGCAAATGAAGTTATGGTTTTTAAGTTTGAAAGGTAGCTCTACATACCTATGAGGTATGCATGTTCCCAGTTTCTATGCAAAAATTTTACGAGAGAGTGTTCTGGTGTTAACAAAATAAGATCATGTTAATTCCTTATGAATGATTGCTAAGGAAGATCTAGATGTCTCCACACTTCACTACATCACATTTTTTTACATTACACTTTTGGATTTATGTTTCTAAAGGTTGTGTGTCTACTTAGTCTAAGTTTCACTTGTTTTGATGCACCACTAGTGGTTCTGTAGGTGATAGTGTGTTTTTTATGATCTACCAACTTGGTAGGTTGGTATATTGGTGTTCAAATGATTTTTGTTAGAAATTACTTGCTAAAATTTATTTAAAGAGGTTATGGGATGCATGGTGGAGTCTCTTTTTGTTCCCTGAATCATCAAAAAGTTGATATGTGACACTCCCTTGTACTGCAATATGTTTGGAGTCTCAATTTTTTTTGTATGAAGTTTTTGCGCCAATGGAAAATGATCTAAAATGTCAAAAGGAGTGCAAAGAAGTGTTATTACAAGTCATATAGTATATTGGAGTGATTTGCACAATCTTTCTTGGTCTATCTAGTACCACTTTTGTCTAGAGTTGATGCATGGATGTTTACATACTTGTCAAGCCAATTTGAAAAGTTGTGTTGCTTGCACAAAATTTGTTTTACTTGTGATTTTATAGGTTTTTCTCAGATCATGGTTCTTCCTTGTATGGTTTTCCATGTAATTATGGTGTTATGGTTGTATGGTTTTGTGTTCTTTTTCTTTTCATGAGTTATTTAGTTATTTTTTCATGAATGAAATAGTTTGATTAAGTACTGATTCATCCTCCCTCTTAGTACATTTTTTTTCAACACCATCTTCACCCATGTCCTCCTTGTGCCATTTTTCTTACCCTATGTAGTTGGAATTATTCCTCTCTTTCAATCACCCATAATACCACCTCTCAAGGTCTTTGCCAACACTAACACAATATATATTTAATACCAAATGATATAGTGTGAAATTCACAAGTCTTATTAGGAAATTGAGTTAATTAGGTCATAAAAAATTATAATTCAATTTCATATTCATCAAATTTTAATATATTAAATGGAACCAAAATTGAAGGAAATTCAATGATTTTTACATAATTCACATTCCATTGGCTATAGGTGATGATATAATCTACAAGTCTAATTGATTAAAATATCAAACTCTAGGTTCTTACACTCCATAACTATATTTATCAATGTTTTATTTTTTTCCTCTACACATGTGAATACTTTGTACATCCATCTCTTATACCACCAAGCTACTCATGTTCTCCTATGCACCTCTTTATTTTGTAATTTTTTATTTTTTTATTTATTTCTTATTCCTCCCCCCTTGTGCCCCTATTTCAATATTTTTATTCTTTGAAAAATATTCCACACATATTTTATAGGCCATGACCCTTCATTTTCCTCTTGGCACTATTTTATTTTTTTATGTATTCTATATCTTATTGTCATATTTCTTCTTTCTTTGCATATCTTCATTTTTTTGACATTTCATTTTCCTCACGAAATATTACTTGGCCTCTTAATTGTATGAAATTTTATTTTTTTGTCACATAAGCTTCAACCCCTCCTTTATTTATTCCTACATGGAAAATTATTTTCCATTGGCAGTGTTTGACCTCTCCACTTGCCTAGTGCCATTATGTGTTCTTTAGTTTCTTTGGTTTTTAAGTTTATTCTATCATGTCACAAGCCTCTTTCAATTCCATATGATAGAATTAAAATTCAAATTTTTTATTATCATTGACCATAAAACCAAGCACGATCAAACCATAAGAAGAGATCACACTCAGAAGAATAGAAGATGAACATTTATTTATTTGCATAAATCATTCCTTTGGAAACCAACTATAATTCACTTCAACAAATAATCAAACCTTCACAATGCATATTAGAGAATGGAATTTTTCAAATCAAATGAAAATAATATTTCTCTACTCTACCTCCATAGACCATAGATCCAAAAGTAAATTTTTGTATGAAGTGAAAACCAAAACTGAAACAACAAATCAAACTAAAATATATTTTTAGGTGATGTAGATCACCATACACCCAAGATTCTCATACATCATTTGGAAACAAGGAAAACCATTCCCATGCCATTATTTTAATGATTTAGTAAATAGTTTAAGTAGAAGAGCATCTCCAAAAATGAAGTCACTACACAAGGCAGTAAAGGTTGATACATGGTTATTGGGATATCCTTTTCTAGTATAATTTTTGAAGTGAGGTATCTTAATGTTCTATGGAATGGGTGTATTTAGTAGGTCAAATGATAATATACTACACATCAGGTATGTAGGTGGGTTTGCATTGGTTTGATTTTGGTTTATATTTATGATTTGTTGTTGTAATGATTACATGGTTTATAATAGTTGGATTATGACAAGATCATTTTATGACATATTTTGAGAATGTGTGTAATGCGTAGGGATATTGTAAATGGTTAGAAGGCTGTTTTTTTTTTATTTAGTGAGTGGTTAGGTGAATGTAGGTATGGTGGAGGAAGGGACAAAGCCATATGAATTACCATAAGAAAAAAAAAAACTAGAGTTGAGCCCATTTCTATGTTACATGGTGGATGCAATGATGAGAGGGGTTAAATTAGGAATGTAAGGAATTGTTGTTGGAGAAGAAAATTGTCTTCCTACTTGGTTTTGAGAATTTGTGAGAGCTTGATAAAAAAAGATGAAACATTAAAAAACAAGTTGAGGGTGTGTGTTACAAAGGGGGTTCGCCAAAATAATATATGATATAGACGTATTTAAATTTATTTTATTAGGAAATGAGATCCAAACAATGATTTGACTTACAACCTTAGGTGAGTCAACTCAATGAGGGAATCTACTGATATCCTTATGATTGATAGTGGGGGTATCAACTTGAACAACACTTTTGGGAGAGAAACTAAAAATAGAAAATCTACTCAATTACGCTCATTCAAACTTGAAATGTCAATTTAAAGCTCAATACAAATAGAAATAGTAATATTTTTGTAGATCTAAGAAGGGTTAAACATTGTGTACCAGTCACCCAAAGGTAGTTTTGAGAGGAAAACTGAGACTCATTCACCCATGGGTGAATGAGTCTCTGATCAGGGATTTGAACCAAATTTTGGGAGCTTCTAATGATATTTTGTAGCTTCTATTTGATCAAGGTTTCAATGTCAAAATGTCAAAAATAAGATTTGTAGGTGAGATTCCATTAATTGATGAGAAATTTGACAAATTTTTTAACTTTGACAACTTTTCCAAATTTTCTCTTTAAGAGATCTTCAATATTCCTTCTTCAACCTAAGATCTGCAACACAAACACAAGAGGAAAAAATAGTTTATTTTTGGTGAATGGGGGTTTTCCTTGGTCAAACACCATTTGGGTAGTTAAACCTTGAATTGAAATAATGAAATATGAAAGGAATGATGAATGAATAATACTATGTTACAACTCACCAAACCCTTGAGTAAACCTTTGGAAGTATGCAATTTTGATATAAATCTTGCATAAAATAGCATCAATCGATGTGGATCTTGATGCTTGAAATATGGATTTGAGTGCTTGTTTGAATCTTTGAAACCTACATCACAATGTTAGCTCCAAAAATATGCATGATTGCAAAATACTTTGAAATGATGCTTGAGATCTTTATTGCTGTAATAAATAATTGATAAATCTTCTCTTGAATTCCCTTGATCATAAAACTTGCTATAATTTTTGCTCACTTGAATTTATAGATTTCTTAGGGTTTAGATTGATGAAATAACATTGTATTTATAGGTATGTATCCTTAATTTCTAAAAAAATAAGCATTACAAACTGACATCAAAATTTGAATATAGGCACATTAAACGAACACCAAAAACATACTTTAAATTTAGGTTCAAATACTAGGGAGGACCCATTCACCCATGGGTGAATGGGTCTCGAAAACCTATTTCTAGAACAAACATTTCTCAAAGTAAGGTACTATGTGTTGGCATTAATTATTGTCGGGTTTTCTCTTCAGAAAATGTAATCTATTAAGCTTGTAGATCCCAAATAAAGTGTGAAAATGTAAAGGAGTACATTTTCCTTCACTACATTTAGCCCCCACTTTAGTGAGAGGATGGCCTTATATCAAACTTACACTAAAGTAGACAATAAAGAGAGGTCTAATTATACAACTGTTGGAAAGATAAGATGACAAAGGTTAAGGAGGATGATCAAGACCCCAAGATCTAAGATCTCATGGCAAACCAACAAAGGCACAAAGAGACACATACCTTTGTTAAATATGCAGCAACAATGATAATATACTCAATCATAAAATGCTAAAGACTCAAAGAAATAAATAAAAAGCAAAGAAAAAGGGGTGGAAACTGCCTCGACTATTTTTCAAACTTGATGTGGATCAAGCCTTAGCTATTTGTCCAAAAATGTTTACAAGTGAAACTTGTTGTGCACTATGCAAAGAACAATGTGCTCACAAGGTATAGTGTAGTACAATATACACTAGGTGAGCCCCAAGAAGTGGCTAGCTAAACATAAAAAATTTATACCTCCTAATAACTTTGATAATACACCACATAAATGGTCACAAGGCTACCAAGCTACATTATGCTAGGCACCAATGAAAAAAAAAAGGCTCTACTAGAAAGCAAGGTGTGTTATGCTTGGTAACCTTGAAAAACATGCAATAAGATATTCAAAGGGGATTTTCTTAGTTCATGAAAGGTCTCCTCTTAGGGAACATTGTGCAGAATGTCTCCAAGAGAGGACAAGTCGAGGATAAAATATTTGCAACTTAGAGAATGTAATTCGTAGCATCACCACTAAGAGGAATGCCATATGCTTAGAAAGGTCACAATATTGAAGGACATCAAACACAATGTCATGAACAATAAGAACACATATCGTATGAAGTACGAAGACCAAACTAAGAAAAATAAGTAATAGTAAAAAATGATAATGCCAATGTATGCCCCAACTTTAAAGAAATTTCTAAACACTGTGCTATGAGCAATTATTTTAAAGTAGAAAATAATAAATTTTAAACAATAAAGAAGACATGAGAGATTATTTGGAAAGCCATATGTAAAGCATATGTTTCCATATGAATTTTTTTCATTAAAAAGGGGTTGCCCCTAAATAAAATCCTAAACACATAATAGTTCAATGGATTCTAGATCAACATATGTCTTTACTATAATGTTATTATAGAGCTCAGAAAATGACATCATTCCTTGAAATGCTCATAGAACTGGAAGAATGACACATAAAGAGGAAAAAAAAAAGGATTTTGGGTGAAGATGGAATAGACCTAAATTTCTCAACACCTTGCATCATACCCAAAAGGAAAACATAAGACAAAAGAAAAAATAAAAGGTTTATGACATATAGAAGAATGCAGATACAAATAGAGGAATGAACATAAAAAAATTCAAAAAAAATCATATGGGGGATCACATTACACACATTCAATCACACAAATAACATGAAAAGAAGAAAAATAAAAGACTAGTAAGGAGCATGAAATTCAACCTATAGTAGATCATTTGCATCCCAATCTTGTTCGTCATATGTGGAAGGTAGATAAAAATCAAAGGGACAACAACAAGTGTTGTTCTAGGAACATCACCAAGTTCAACATGTGGCGAGTCACTCTCTTTAGGAGGATCATCACGGTTTTTATCATCTAAGCTCATGGAAGAGGAAAACAATAAAATTAGCTCATTATGCACTTCTTCACCAATATTAGCAATCTCATCATCATCATCCAAGTTAATCACAACAAAGGGTTTAATTGTAATATCCATGGAAGGTTCTTGTTCTTGTTTTGGTCGAGGTATAGGATTTTCTTGTAGTGAACATGGATAATATTGCATTTCTTGAGTTAGTGCTTGATTTTTAGTTGTTGATTGATGTTTTATTTGTATCAGATGAGCAATAACATGAGGTATGTATGCCTACTTTCTCTAGAATTTCAATTTCTATTTTTATGATTTTCAAGTTGTGATTGTGTAGGAGAAGGTTTATTAACCATAGGTTTCTTTTCTTCCCACAAGGGAGGAATGGAAGGAAGCATGGGAGGTTGCTCAACCACTTTCTGTTTGACTTTATTAATTTTTTTAATTTTATGAGGAAAAATAGAACTTATTTGGTTATATCATGGTATCATATAGGTAATTAGTGAAGGATTTTTTATGTTTTGGTCTTGGTTACTTGGAAGGGATTTTGGTTCAATCATGGTCTCATCGAGGATAGAAGGCTCAATTAGGGGTTGAGGCATATTACTAAGGGATAATTATGTTATGTGCTTTGCCTTTAAATTTTGATAAGATTTGAAAAAGAAGTCCTCACGAGGCCTAATAGGTTCCATAGGTTCAGGCCAAAAGAAATCCAATGATAAATCCCCATGGGAAGACACCAAATTAAAGCCACTATGATGCACAGTGAAGATCTATTTTCCAAATGGAAACTTAAAGACTTTATGCACTACCGATGATTTGACATTCATGGAGTGAAGCCATGGGTAGCCTAACTTCACATGAAATCAATCTGACATCGAGATGATGGGGAATGATACATTCAATTTTTTTGGTTCAACTTGTAAAGGAATAATTATCACACCTATCATAGGGACAAAAAAACCATTATGTGTTTTGATCCATTATTTCAGGTGTTCATAAGTATCCTGATAAATTTCATGTACAAACAAGAATTCTTTAGTTATCACATTCTCTAAACAAATGGGATCAATTAATATCCCATTAGTAGGCTTGTCATTGATTATTATGGTAATGTAAAGAGGAGAATTAGGTGCATGTTTAAGTATGTCTTTTTGCGAGAAAAAAAAGTCAAGGGACACATTAGTTAGGCCCTTATGAGGCTGAACTTCAATGATTCCAATCATACTATCTATAGGATTTTTAGCATTATAATTCATGTCAACATTCATCACATCATTCTTTTTGTCACTAGATTTAACAAAGGAGATGTTATTATTTGGCATAAAATTGGTAAATATTTGTAAAAAAAATTTGGGAGTGGCAAAAAAAATATTACCTAGATCATTAACACAACCAATTTGAATGTGATTAGAATCAATGAGGTCTTGCACAATATTTTTAAGACGCTTACAATGTTTCGTATCATGTTCATTTTTTTGATAATGGAAAAAGGAGTTTTGTCTATAGTTCAGAGGTAAAGGTTTAGTATGATCATGATCTCTAATAGGAGGTAAGGAAATTAAGTTCTTGTTTAAGAGCTGCAACATGATGGAAGGAATGGTATTAGGTAGAGGGGAAAATTGTATATTCCTCTCTCGAAATGTATATAGTTTTTTTTATTTATAGAAGCCACTTAGGAGTCAACATGTTGAGTTGTTTCACGGGAATTGAGTTGTATAAAGCCCTTATTTGGTTTCTTAAATGTTTGGTAGTTGGTTTGAGGCATGGATTCAGATTTTTTAGGATGGTTAGAGGGAGTTTTCACTTCATGACTGCTAACCAAATTCTGGTAATCATGAACGGCAATACAAAATTGTGTGAAGGAGAGAAATTTTATCATCCCAATCTTATCTTTATGTTTATTTTACAAATTTTCAATGACAATTTGATAGGATTAAGATCAAGAATCCTAATGTTGATTTGCAAGTAAAGAAATTGATAGTGGGTGATAAAGTCAACGACCCTTTCATCATCCTTTTGATTACATTTCATTAAATCTTCTAAGGTCATATTAGGACCCATGTGCAATTTTAAATGATGAAGAAAGGCATGAACAAGTTTATTGAATGAATGTATTGAGTTATTTGGTAAGGAACAAAAAAAATCCAAGGTAGTGTCTTTCAAGGATCTAGGGAAGAGTTTATCTTCAAAGATGAAGTCACTACAAAAGGATGTGTATGTGGAAACATGGCTAAAAATATCTCCTTTCCCACCATATTTATCAAACCTATAAATCTCTATGCCTTGTGGCATTTGTGTTCTCAATATCTCCAAGGATAATGAATTTCTTTTGACATATTGTGAAGTTTGGTCATTTTGATTTTGATTAATTGTAGAATTTTTTTGTAGGATGGGTGAAACACTTTGTAAGATTTGGTTAAGGAAAATATCATTGTTTGTGTCGTGAGATGGAGATGAATAAGGTGGAGGTGTATATGTGTTCGGAGGACAAGTGCATTGTAAGTTTATGAAGAGATATGGGTTAGGAGATATGATATTTGAATGAACAAAGCTAAAGGTACACCCAATGGAGACACCTAAGGTAGTAGTGAAATTAATAGTAGGTTGTATGGTTACAGTAATAATTGGATTGGTGTATGTTAGAATAGAGGTCATAGTTGTGGAAGGAGGAATTATATTTCCACCTTGACTTTGATTATACCCCAAATTTTGAGCACAAATAGTCATTGTAGGGACATGTTTATCAATAATATGAGATAGGATACGCATAAATTATATTCCTAGCTCATTAGAAATAATTCTTCTCATTTTGTTTATGACAAAAAACATAGTACCAACAATGTATTTAGAACTCAATTTTTTTTGCAATTTGTCTAATTCTTCATCCATTTTTCATAGTTTCTCTAGAGGGACATTAGAAACCATTAATTCAACATTATTTACATTAATATTTGGTAAGGAGGTCACAAGAAATGAAGTTTCAAGGGTATGGTACATGATGGGTTCACTAGTGTCAACAATATGAGTGAAAGAGTTGGAAAACCCACAATCCATGACGAGTTATGCATTATTGGATGATATTAGTCTTGAACCATGTCTCATAGTAGTATTGGAAATAAGACACCAGGTTGTAAATCTCATACAAGTTTTACCAAACCTAAGGTGCACCTAAAATGGAGAATATGCAAGAAACAATCAATAATAGGAAGTGTAATGTAAAGAGATAGCAATTTCTAGATTTTAAACAATATAATTTTTTTATTATACTATGCAAAAACCTAAAAATGATGTCTTTTCAAGTCCAATTTTATATTTGAAATGCACTTGAATTGATCAATTAACCTTATTTTAAATGATTGCATAAAACAAAAATTTCTAGAAACTAAAATAGAGACCTAAATATAGAAACAAAAAATCCAGAAAGAGGGTTTTTAGTGCCAAAAAATTTAGAAACAAGCATGATTAGGGACTCATTCACCCATGCGGAAATGGGTCTTACATCAAGGTTTTTGAAATATAGATTTCTGAGTTAATGTTTATGTTTTCAAATTATAGTTGCAAACAGGTAGTTACAGTTTCAGATTTCTAGCAAATCAAATCTAGATGGAAGTGTGAAATGATGCTAAATGAAAAGAAAAAAGAACTAATTTGAGATGAATTTTTATTCATTTTTTTATTTAATTGATTGATCATGCAATGTTATGCAAAATTAATGAAATTTTTGAATTTTTAGATTTTAAAGAATGCCAAAATGCAAACCTAAAACCCTAAATGAGATGTAAAAAGATGCAAGTTAACAACCCTAAATGATATGAAAATCAATTCAATGCAATGAAAAGTAATGCAAATCCTAGATCTAGGGTTTGAATGGACTCCAAATTAAAAAAGTTTATAGTGCAAGATTGTCAGGTTCACCAGAATGAAACAACAAAAAATAGGTTGAGGGTGCATGTTATAAAGGGGGTTCACCAAAAAATTATATGCTATAGACCTATTTTCCTTTATTTTGTTAGGAAATGAGATCCACATAACCAATTACTTTACAACCCTTAAGTGATTCAACTCAACGAGGGAATCTACTAATTTCCTTATGATTGAGGATAGGGGTATCATCTTGAACAACACTTTTGAGAAAAAAATAAAATAGAAATATACTCAATTATGCTCATTCAAACTTTAAACATCAATTTAAAGATCAATGAATAAAAAAATAGTGAAATTTTTATAAATTTGAGAAGGGTTAAACATTGTGTACTAGTTATCAAAAGGAAGTTTTGAGATGCAAACTAGGACTCATTCACCCATAAGCGAATGTGTCTCTGATCAAGGATTTCAACAAACTTTTGAGAGCTTTTGATGATAGTTTGTAGCTTTTGTGTGATCTAGGTTTCAGTGTCAAAAAGTCAGAAATCAGATTTGCATGTGAGATTCCATGAATTAATGACAAATTTGAAAACTTTTGCAACTTTGATAACTTTTCCAATTTTTCCCTTTGAGATATCTTCAATCCTTCTTCAACTAATATCTACAACATAAAAAAAGAGGGAAAAAATGTGTTTTTTTCATGAATGGGGGTTTTCCTTGGTCAAACCCCATTTGGGTAATTAAACCTTGAATTAAAATAATGAAATTTGAAACGAATGATGAATGAAAAATACTATGTTGCAACTCACCAAACCCTTGAGTAAACCTTTGGAATTCTACAATGTTTATCTTGATCTTGCACAAAATGGCTTCAATGGATGTGGATCTTGATGCTTGAAATATGAATTTGAATGCTTTCTTGAATCTTTGAAACCTACATCACAATGTTAGCTCCAAAAACATGCATGATTGCAAAAGACTTTGAAATGATGCTTGATATATTGATTTCTGCAATAAATCATTGATAAATCTTCTCTTGAATGCTCTGGATCATGAAATTTTCTATACCTTTTGCTCACTTGAATTTATAGATTACTTAGGATTTGAATTGATGAAAGAACCTTGTATTTATATGTCTGTATCCTTAATTTATTGAAAATTAAACATCACAAGACAACATCAAAATTTGAGTTTAGGGACATTAAAATACCAAAAAAAACATACTTTAAATTTGGTTCAAAGGCCTAGGGAGGACCCATTCGCCTATGGGAAAATGGGTCCTAAGCACCTATTCTTGGAACACACATTGCTCAAGGTAAAGTATTATGTGTTGGCATTAATTATTGTTGGGTTTCTCCCTCGGAAAAATGTAATTTATTAGGATTGTAGATATAAAATAGGGCTTATTAAGGCATAAATAAGTCAAATTTAATTAAGGGGCCCAAAAAAATTGTGAAATTTAAAGGAGTACATTTTTCTACACTACACTAGCTATTATAAGGATAGTCACATCTACTATGATCTAGGCTATGCAATACCTCTATCTATTGCACATCATTGATTATCTTCCTAAGGTTAACAACAAGATGATTTTTTTCTCTAGCTAAAGGTTGAATGCTTAATTATTATAAGTTTCAAGATGCTTGACTACTCATATATTGAAGAGGAAAATAGATAATAGTGAAAAAACTAAAACAAATTTTATAAACAAAATAAAAAATCTTGACATGGATCATAGAGACAAAACTGTAATTGAAATCTAGATAGAAACTAGCTAGACATGGGCATGGATGCCCTACAATAGAGGTGCATTTTTTAATAATTTAAAAGTCTAGAAATGAACTACAATTTTTGAGGATAAAAAATTGCATAGGTTTAGGTTTGAAATCAAATAGAATTTTAGAATTACCGCAAAACCTAATTTCTCTATGTGAAGCACATGCATGTATAACATTTTGTGTTTTTATAATGTTACAATAATATCCAAATGATAATTTCTAGAATTTAAAATGCTATAAATAATTGAATTTATCTTTAAAATATTAAAAAAACACTTTTTAAACCTTTTAGAATGATTAAAAATATGAAATTATTTACTTTTTCAATGATTTTTCCTAAAATTTGCGTGAACTTTGACTAATGAAAACCACCTAATATTACACTTAGATTTCAAAATGAAAACAAAATAATTTCCTAAGCTTTTTGAAACTAAAAAGCATTAGGTCCACAAAAATGTGTTAGGGAAAAAAGGTTTCTAGGGTCTAAATCACACCTTTAACCCACTAACATTTGGGGTAAACAAAAATGATCATAAAATATCACTTTCCTACTATCCTTAATGGTAAAGCTAGAATGGTTGATCAAGGTTATGGCCCCATTTTTATAGTGCGGTTGGATCTGACCTAAAAGTGATACATTTTGGTATAATAGTGAACTAGTCTAATGATGTACGCATAAAAACTCATAGAAACATAAACAATTATAAAAATAAAATATAGAAACATATGGAAATGAAGCAGAGTGAGGAGATAGAAGAACTTAGCATTCAAATCTAGAGTCAACATAGATAGTCAGAGGCATGGGTGCCCTATACTAGGAAGTGCTACGTTTTAGGATCTCTAAATAGGTCTTAGTAGGTTACAGTCTGTAGGTACTTCCTTCTTTATTTAAGCTTTTGAAATTTGTCTCTTGATAAATAACTATCCTTGCCCTAATATATTGAAATATGATGTTTGAATGCTTGATCTTGTAATTAGTCTTTGAGTCTTCTCCCAAAGCTACCTAAAATTTTCAACCTACACACAAGAGAGAGGACAAAAGGTTGTTCCATATGAGGGCTTGCCTAGAAGTCAAACCCCACTTTGGTGTTTCCACCTCCACAATTACTATGATGATGTAAAGAGTCCTTACCCTCAGTCAGGTAGAGGTAAATGGATAAAAACAAGTGACAAATTGATAAATGTTGTGACTTAGCACTTCATATTTGATCTCCTTGATAGACTAAATTCATGGAAACATGTCATGCAAGGAATATTTATTTATTAAAGGGAAGTTCTACAAGTGTTATTACTCACAAAATAAATGATCACATAAAATAAGTAATCTCTCATGAACTTGATGTATTGCTAAAATGAAGCTTGACTAAAGTAATGTTCTAATAATGATACTTATTCTACTCTTGATTGCTTTTAGGATGCTCAATTTTCTTAATATTTCTCTAGATTTTCTTACATGTTCAAATGATGAAAAATACTTATATTTATATGTATTTTTTTGTTTTCTAATATAATTAATTTTAAAAGACAACAAATAAATTTGAATTTGTAAACATAAAATTGCCAAAATAAAATAAAATTAATTTTCAGGAAATATAGGCTGGTCAAGGGCATAGGAGACCTAGACTAGACCTGTTGTAAAAAATTAAATGTCATTAAATAAGTAAATAATTTTAATTTTCAATTCTATTTTTATTTTTGAAAAATAACATTAAAACTAGAAAATTATAAGCATAATTAGGTCCAAATATTAAAGGGGGAGCTAAACATGTGTGAAATTGTTGGGGTGAAAAAATTATGATGCTACAATCTCACATAACTAGAATGCAATAAAGATTTAAATCATCAAAATTTATATACTAAATATAAACATTTAACAATCTCATCAAAATCATACCCAAAGAATCTCAAAATCTATGCTCCAAACCAGATACACCTCCTATTTCCACCAAGAATAATAAAAATGATCATTAGAGTGATAGGAAACCACTACAAATAGAAAAAATCATAGACTTTTACTCACAAGAAAAGTGAATTTTTTTTGTAGTTATCATTAATGTCAACACTTGAGGAGATTGTAGGCAGTTATTGTTATTGATTTCAACACATGAGGAGACTGGTGGTAGTTGTTTTCATTTATGTCAACACTAATTGTTGGTTATCTTTGTTGTCAACACTTGATGAAGATTCTTCTATGTTTGGCAATAGTGAATGCGCTTGTTGTTAGTGGTTGATGGTAATATTTTATGAATTATTTCTGGTTGTCACTGTTATCTAAACTTGAGAAGTGAGGAAGATTGTTAGCATTGGTTGTCATTATTGATAACATTTAGTTTGGGCCAAAATTGATGTATGGTTTTGTTGCTGAAGTTCATGGTTGGATGTCATGCCTTGTCTAATGATAATCAAAGAAGTATCGATTATAGTTGTTCTCAACAAATTTGATTTCATAGGGATATATTAAGATGAGGATTAAAAGTGTTGTTGTTGAAGGTATATAGTATATCTTATTCTCTCCCTGAATGCTTTTAATGAATCGTGTGTTTCTAAAAGAAAGTTTTGGCCTCTACAAGTTTCTTAAGTGTTTCTATTCTTGGAAGCCGGATTGAAGTCTATTTGGGAGAATGCTACATATTTCTCCACTGTTGAAGATATGGTATTATAGTTTTGGATTCAAATTTAGTCCTATGTGGATATTGTACTCTATCTTTTTAGGTCAACAGTGTTTCCAAGGAGATTTCTATGAATTGCAAAAGGTTGGCAATGTTGTTAGTTTTTTGGACTAGTCAAAGAAATTCTCCACATTTCTCTGCATTGATGTCTCTACTCCTAAAACTTGGTGAATGTGCTCTTAGTGTCTATGCATTATCACAGTTCTAATTTCATATGACATGGTCTGCAAGTTGACCTATTAATGTTATATCTTTTAATTATGTGTTGTGTGCTTATTGAATGAATTATTATATTCTTGTTTGATCTGTGGTCACTATTAGTGGAACGATAGTATGAAATAATTATCAAGAAGTGTTGTTGGATGTTCATGGAACATCCCCACGTGATCTACATAGTGTTTTTTGGACTCTTTGGTCTTGAATTGTGTCTTGAGTTGGCTTTCTATGTTAAATGTGGATATCTAGCAAACAAGGCTTGTTTTTTTTCTTGCATTGTGTGCTTAGGGGTCTGTGCCAACAATTGAAGATGTGTTATGTTACATTTAGGTCGTAACCTATATTGGTTAGAAATCCATTGATTGAATTTAATTGAAAGAATGTTTTTGAGCAGACTAGTTACGTGCTTCACATTTCATCTACACATTTTCTTGATGTTGACTTTGTGTGCTCTAGTGTGTGAATTATTTTGGATCACACTAGAAGATGTATTGAGTTTTTATGGTCCTCTCTTTCTTAGGGATAGTACCACATTATTCTTTGATGGCTAACCTATTGAATTCTTTTTTTATCTTCTTCCTAGTTGAACTAATTGAATTTTTGAAGTGTTGCGGTGGATATAGATGCAGGATCTTTTTAGATGCAACTATGTAGAGAAGTGTACAAGTGAAAAATAGAGTGTATGGAATTTATTTAATATCAAACAAAGTTAGTGCTACATTGTGAAGAGAAAAGATCAAATGACCCTTAAAGTCTTATCCAGTAGAGTGTTATGTTGACAAATATTATAATTATTATATAAAATTTTGTATCCTATTCTGAGATAGTAAATATCATCAAGTCCTTGTATCTTTCCCTTGAAGTTGTGTTAACTTTAGTTTTGCAAGTCCTTTGTATCTTTCTCTAAGGTAGTGTATCTTAGTTTGCAAGTCCTTTTTGGTAGTGAGCCTTTATATTGTGAGTTAACTCTCACTTTGGTATTACCTCATTGGGTTTTACATGTAAATATAGTGTTCTCATATACATGTGTGTTCTTTGCTTCATCTTTCCTTTATGTTGATCTAGTTAGAAGTAGAATTTCTATATCTTTCATTGTTAAATATTGTTGAAGTTGTTGAAGATCCAAACTGCTATATCCTTCTTTTTTATTGTTTTGTTTAAAGGTTTGATTTGATAAATATTTTTTTAGTTTATTAAAGAGTTTCTCAATTCTAGAAAGGTTTAATGTTTTGATAAGAATGATTCACCCCCCCCCTCTAAGTCTCTAGGTGTTTCCAACAATTGTTATCAGAGTCAAGTTCCTCTAAAGAAAGCTTGACCTCTTGAGGAAATGATCTAGGATGACACATGATAGTACATACAATGGTCCTAGGTTTGATGGGACTAATTACAATTTCTAGAAATTTAGAATGGAAGGCCACCTTAAATCTCTAGGTTTTGGTTTGTGGCAAGTAGTCATGGATGGTTATGTTTCTCCTGCTACTCCTCCAATAGATCCATTTAAAATTAGATTATATGAGTGCAATTCCAAAGCATAGAATGCTCTCTTGTTTGGATTGGTTGATTTATAACTTTTGAAGGTGAAAAATTGAAGTCCTGCTAAAGATGTCTAGGAAAATCTTAGAAGAATACATGAAGGTGATATAAAAGTAAAAAAAAACATGATGTAGATCTTAAAAAGCATATTTGAGACTCTGAAGATAACAAAGGATGAATACATTGCAAGCCATATGCTTCAAATCCAGTAAGTTGTATCTGGCATCACTAAACTTGGTAGATAAGTTAAAGAAAGTGAGTGTTGGTTCATTTTTCAAGCAAAATCTTAAAATTATCTAAAGGGTACAACCAAACCTCATACTCAATCATTTTCAAAGTTAGTGGCCAACTAACGAGTAAGGATTTTGAGGCCCTCACTCCTACTCTTTAAGCTCTGTGAAACCCATGAGGGTACTCTTTATTACACTTGAAAGATATTTAGTCCTTAAAATTAATTTTATACAAAGATAAGATTCCTATTGAATACAACTAAGCATCCTCCACCAAATATTTGGCTAATCTTTTAACAAATTACTACCTAGTGCTAGGAATTGAGAGGAATTTCAAAGTTATACACCATAATTGAAAGTATTTTAAATGATTTTTTGTTTTCATTCCAAATCTCTATTCAGGTGCATTGCTGGCTAGTTTATCTAAAATATGCTAATGAATAGACCAGTGATTTAGATATTGGGAAACATAGTTAAATAATGTAATAACTAGTAATATATAAGTCATTTATTCAGAGATTTTTAGACTATTCTCACACCACATTGTAGTGTTCAACCCACTGTGTTCAACACATAACTTCTTATATAATCTTATGCTCCTCACCTATAGATTTGTGACCTTATCTTAGCATTTAATCAACTCATTGGATTGAAGCCAAAAAAAATCCACACAATCAATCAAAACCATTGAAGATGAACTAGAAGATTATTAACCCTTTCATTCATAACTTGCAGGAGATATTACATAAGAGATTAAATGTATAAGAACTTAATATTTTCCTTCATTTCTACATATTGCATAAAACTGTTTAAACATTAATACATACTTTACTTATACCCTAGACATCCTACTATTCTATATATCAACATTTATATAGTATGGTTCTTCCATAACCTAGCTCCTCACCTAAATCATTATAATACTCAAAAATTGAACCCCTGTAATCAACCTTGAAATCCCTTTTATAGAACAAGGAAGTAGCCAAGACCGGGTTGAATTATAGTTACATTTAGATTCATTTCATTCTTAATTTCACCAAACTTCAAAATATTCCCCGAGAAGTTATAAATAATCATTTGCAACATAGGGGATAGCAAAATATCAAAAATTGTTTGTCAGAGAAGACCCACTAGGCTTCCAAAAGGTACCACTGTCACAACATCAAAATTTGCACATTCACATCGACCCAAAAAATTCACCATCAATGCAAAAGAAGGAGAAAAAAAAACCCATATCACAACATACCAGCCCAAAGGAAACTAGTCATCACAAAGGACAAAAATATGAGCATCAGCTTAGAAAGGGAGCTGAGTGCTATTCTTCCTTATCGACAGTAGAATAAGAATGCCTGCTTGGTGTCCTTATTGAAAGTGGAGTAGCCACTACCACCTCATCTTTAGTATCAACCAAATCCCTCACGACCATGAGATACTAGCGACAACCATAATCAGTTTCATCTCCACTATCATAGGGATCATTTGAGACTTCAATGGGAGACTGATGATATCCCATGAAATCTCAGTGATAATTTTTCTTTCTCGTAGCTTCCCTCTCGGGCCTATCAATTTTATTTTCCTTTCCATTGACTAACTCCAAGAAAATTCGGCTTTCAGATGACAAGTACACTTGAGAACACCACATGCAAACTTCCTATCAAATCTTTCCTTCTTCTTTGGTGTTACAGGAACCTCAGGCACATGTTTCTCATCCTTGGGAAAATCACTCTGAGAATCAAGGAGATTGAGTCTCTTAGACCTATGAGCTAGGTTGACAAACACACTCACCTTACCCATTCTTGATAGAGACACCACCCTTGACGTAAAAAGATAGAACAAACTCTACAATTACCAAGAACACTTCACACGCTCACTCCAAACTTATAATTCTCGAAGATAGAAACTGGTGAAAATAACAAGGAATAAATCCTCGTTAAATATATCAACTAGATCATGTATACATTAATGTTCCAAGGGAGTTTGTACATGCGAGATGACAACCCTTATCTTCATTATAAATCTCAATCGTTGATCTCCAGGATGTTGTGAATCTTTTTTATCAACCTTGATGATTTCAGGAGAGAAATCATTCACACATATTAAGATCAAATTGAGTAATCCTGCATGTGGCCTTAGCCTTTAATGTTCGCTCATGTGAAGAAAAATGGCTCACATTCATATTTCTAGTTTTTGAATGTTAGTGGTTGATCTCCTTCTGAGATAGCACATCGAATGACCCACATTGAGTCAAAAAGGTTTGAATTTCATCAATGATCATTGAATAATCCTTCACCCAATGAGAACCCTACCAGAAAGACACCAACTCATTCGTATGTGGGCTCCATCATCATCAACCAAGCCCAAGGAAATACACACGCATCAAAATCCTGCTAACCCATGAGATTAGGTGGTCAGGAAAATTTGCATGGGCACAAACATTAGTTCTAAAGACAGGGCCATGACTAGGCCAATGAGACTTAACCCTCGAGGAGGAAGACTTAAAACCTAAGTCTTTAAATTGAAAAAATTTAGCCTGACTAGAAAATTAAAATGATACACATGTAAAAGGGGACAAACAAAATTAGACAAAAGGGACCAATGTGAATAACAAATTTAATGGCTTCAGACACAACTTAGGCTATCGACAACCAGGTGCAAAATTCAACAAAGGATTATAACGTTCAATGTTCATGACCCTACAAATTTTGAAAAGAGGGTTTTAACCTCAAACCCTAAGCTCTACCCCTGAGCACAAAAGCACTAAACTATGACAAGGCAAGACACACCATAAATAGTCCAAAATTAAGGACCTCTAAGAGTGGCTCATGCTCAAGGATGCATACCCCTAGTGGGTATGGTGAGAAACCAGATCTCATGGTGAAGTAGACCAACATAGAGAGACAAAAAATGTAGGAGCTAACCTAGACAAGGCAAGTAGACACAACTGAAAGAAAACACACAAAACTTATATACACTAATTATAGTCCTATATAGTGCACATCTCATGGAGTTTAAGAAACCTTCCTCTACAAATTCATATTATTTACTCCTCAAATTGGTGGCCCTAGGCCCCCAAAAGTTTAGGCCAACTTTTACCTTTGTCAAAGATTTTATCCTCTACTATTTGTAATGGATCAATAATTGTATCAAGCATTTCCAAACAATTAGATCCACTATGATTAACACAACCAATCATGTCTGATTAAATTGGAAAACTGAAACATTCATATTTAACCTGGTCAATAATATCACAGACTTTAATCTCATACTCAGCTTGCACACCAAACCTAAAACCATCATAAACACTTTTTTGTGCACCATGCAAACAACCGTCAAATGTATCAAAAAGGAAAAGGGAAAATTCAGAAACATCCCTGAATTGTACAGCATTAGAACACTCATTGGTATCATGGGATTAGAGGTCATATGCATCATTGGCATCCCATAACTAGGTAAATGCATTCATCTCATGTTTAGTAACATATTCTGATTCATTCTTTAAAACATCATTCAACTCAAAATAAAATACCTTAGGAATAGGGCCAAACAAATCAGCACTCATAGGATCATCAAAGAAACACTCGTGTGCAAAGGTAAAACCATGTGCAATATTAGGTAGACCAAAAAATTCATCAACATTATCAGTTGGTAATGATGTTCATTCAAGTTCCATATGTTTTTCATGATGTACATTTTGATCATTTAATAATGAAACCCTTCTTTCATCCATGAGTACATCATCATATTTTTCATTTATAGCAGACATTTCCATTTCTTCTTCACACAAAAAATCATGAGCAATAGGGAGATAAGCACATCCATTTGACCCTTCACCATTTGTAGCTCTATGCTCAGGATCAAACCACTGAAAACATACATTTTTACCTTCAAATTTTTACATTTTTTCCAGCGAAACATTGAAATTCTCTAAAGGGTAGCCAACCCTCATGCTCAAGAATTTTCAAAGTTAGTGGCCAAATAATGAGTAAGGATTCTCAAGCCCTCACTCCTACTCTTTGAGCTCTGTGAAACCCTGTAGGGTACTCCTTATTACACTTAAGATATATTTAGTCCTTAAAAGTAATTTTATACATAGATAAGATTCCTATTAAATACAACTATGCATCCTTCACCAAATATTTGGCTAATATTTGAACAAGTTCGTACCTAGTGCTATGAATTGAGAGGAATTTCAAAGTTACACACCATAATTGAAATTATTTTAAATGATTTTTTGTTCTCATTCCAAATCTCTAGTCAGGTGCATTGCTAGCTGGTTTATCTAAAATATGCTAATGAATATACCGATGCTTTATCTATTGGTAAATAGAGTCAAATCATGTAATAACCAGTAATATATAAGTCATTTATTCAGAGATTATTAGACTATTGTCACACCACATTGTAGCATTCAACTCAATGTGTTCAACACATTACTTCTTACAAAATCTTATGCTCGTCACCTATAGATTTGTGACCTTATCTTAGAATTTAATCAAATCATTGAATTGAAGCCAAAAAAAATCCACACAATCAATCAAAACAATTGAAGATGAACTAGAATATTATTAACCTTTTAATTCATAACTTGTAGGAGAGATTACATAAGAGAGTATATGTATAAGAACTTAATAATTTCCTTCATTTTTGTGGCTTGCATAATTTTTTTTAAAGATTACTACATACTTTAATTATACCCTAGACATCCTACTATTCTATATATCAGCATTATGCTTCTTCCTGAACCTAGATCCTCACCTAAACCATTATAAGACTAAGAAATTGAACCCTTGTAATCAGCCTTGAAATCTCTTTTATAGAACAAGGGAGCAACCAACATTGGGCTGAATTACAGTTACATTTAAATTCATTTCATTCTTAATTTCACCAGACTTCAAAAATATTCCCTAGGCAGTTATAAGTAATAATTTGCAACACAAGGGAGAGAAAAATATCAAAAACCATTCATCAGAGAAGACCAACAAGCCTTCCAAAACGTTTTGTTGTCACACCATCAAAATTTTCAGGTTCACATCGAAAAAAAGGTCACCATCAATTCAAAAGCAAGAAAAAACAAGAACCCATATCACAAGACACCAACCCAAAGGAAACTAGTCAACACAAAGGACCAAAAACCGAGCATCAACTCAGAAAGGGAGAGAGCTGCTATTTTGCCTTGTCCGCGGTAGAATAAGAATGCCCACTCGGTGTCCTTATTGAAAGTGGAGTAGCCACTACCACCTCATCTTCAGAATCAACCAAATCACTCACGACCATGAGATACTGGCAGTAGCCATCCATAATTAGTTTCATCTCCACTACCAAAGGGATCATTCAATACCTCAATAGGAGACTAGTGACATCCCATGAAATCTCAGTGATACTTTTTCTTTCTCGCAACTTCCCTCTTTGGCCTATCATTTTTATTTTCCTTGCCCTTGAAAAAATACTTCAAGACAATTCAGCTCCTTAGATGATAAGTACGCTTGAGAACACCACGTGTAGACTTCCTATCAGCTCTTGCCTTCTTCTTTGGTGTTACAGGAACCTCAGGCACATCTTGCTCATCCTTGGGAACATCTATTTGAGACTCAAGGAGATTGAGTCTCCTGGACCTATGAGCTGGTCTGATAGACATGCTCACCTTACCCATTCTTGACATAGACACCACCCTTGACATAAAAAGATAGCAAAAGCATTGCAATTACCAATAACACCTCACACACTCACTCAAAATTCATAATTCTCGAAGACAGAAAATGGTGAAAATAACAAGGAAGAAATCCTCATTAAATAGATCAACTAGAGCATGTATGCATTAATGTTCCAAGGGAGTTCACATATGCAAGCTGACAACCCTTCTCTTGATTCCAAATCTCATCCATTGATCTCTAGGATGTCATGAAGCTTGTTTATGAACATTGATGATTGTAGGAGACCAATCATTCATGTATATTAGGATCAAATTGAGTAATCTTGCATGTGTCCTTATCTTTTAATGTTGATTCATGCAAAGAAAAAATGCCTATCACATTCATATTTCTTGTTTTTGAATGTCAATTATTGATCTCCTTCTGAGATGGCATGTCGAATGACCCTGATTAAGTCAACAAGTTTTGAATTTCATCAGTGATTGCTATATAATCCTTTAACCAATGAAAACCCTCCCAACAAGATGCCAACTCATCCATGTGTGGGCTCCATTGTCGTCATCCAATCCCAAGGAAATACACACGTGTCACAAGCCCACTGACCCCACAACTTCTTCATGATGTCACCAATATTCCTCGTGGGGTGCATGGGGAACAATGAAGATTTGACCCATGAGATCGGGCGGTCAGCAAAATATGCATGTGCACAAATGTTAGTTCTAAAGATGGGGCAATGACTAGGTTGATGAGACTTAACCCTCGAGGAGGAAGACTTAAAACCGAAGTCTTTAAACAAAAAAAATTCAGCTTGACTAACGAAAAATTAAAATGATACGCATGCAGATGGGGACTGACAAACATAGACAAAATTGGTTGGTGTGAATAATGATTTTAATGGCTTAAGGCACAACTTAGGCAACCGAAAACTGGGTGCATAGGTCAATGAAGGATTACAATGTTCAATGTTCATGACCCTACAAATTTTGGAAAGAGGGGTTTTAACCTAAAACCCTAAGCTCTACCCCTGAACATAGAAGCACATAAATATGGCAAGACAAGACACACCACAAATTCGCCAAAATTTAGGAGCTCTACTAGTGAGATTGTAATAAAGGTTTTGAGATCTCTTCCTAAAACTTGCAGTCATAAAGTGTCTTGTATTGAATAATTCAAGTATTTAGATCATTACTTAGTTGATGAAATGTTTGTTGTGCTTACTACCTTTGAAATGAGCCCAACTTTTATCAAGATGTACCTAAGAAGGAAGTTGCATTCAAAGCTAACAAAAATATTGAAGATGAAGTTGTTGATCAAAATGATGACTTTGATGAGGTTGAAGCAAAATTTGTGAGAAGGTTGAAGAAAGGCACTAGAAAGTATAGAGGTAAGTGACCTTTCAAACATTTCAATTATGGAAGGATTTGTCTCTTTGCATCAAAATTCCCCATTAAAGAATTTGCTGAGGGTAAAAAAGGAGATACAGTTAAAATGGGTCTCTATTCCAAAGAGAGCAATGGTTCATCTGAAGATGAGAAGAATGATTAAAATGATGAAACTCTACTTCTGGGATTCAATGCCAATAAAAAAAAAGTGCAATGTTGAAATATTTAAGGACTCAAGCTCCTTGAGTGATGAAGATATGTTTTCTTTTGATATAGATCTCGAATCAATGGAACTTGAAGGTTGGGACTTCAATTAAGATGAATAGGAAA
Organism: Sequoiadendron giganteum; assembly: GCA_007115665.2. Taxonomy (NCBI): domain Eukaryota; kingdom Viridiplantae; phylum Streptophyta; class Pinopsida; order Cupressales; family Cupressaceae; genus Sequoiadendron; species Sequoiadendron giganteum. Next base: position 298,074,277 of record CM021102.1, read on the forward strand.
TAGGTTTTGAGGGAATTTTTTTATTTTCTCTAGAAGACATGAATGAAGCAAGGGTACTAAATCTAAAATATCAGAGCCTTGCTTGAAAAATATAAGGAAGAAACTGACGAATTGAAAGAAAAATTAGAAGGTGGTAAAGAATGTGAAATCAAAGTAAAAAGGGAAAAAGGTATGATCTCTGAGTTAAAAATAAAAGGTTGAAGAAGAAATGAGAATTAAATATAGATTGAATTCCTAGCTTAATGAAAAAATAGCTAAATTCTTAAAACTTGAGCAAGAAATTGTCCCTTTGAGGAATGCCCCAAAGAGAGAAAAATGACAAATTGAAGGAGAGAAGTTTGGTCCTAAGGATATCTCCAAATCAGATGGAAAGTATGATATAAAGGAGGAGAATGTATACACTAAAGACTCTAAGAATAATTCCTCTTGAGATACAACGACTAATCAAGATGACAAGAAAGAAGATGAATTCATCCCTATCCAAAAACAAAATGTTTCAAATGTCCTCCAACTACAAGGAAGCATGCTCCTACTAGGTTCAATCAATCTTTTCAAGGTCAAAATTTTCTGACAATAAATTTGGACATAAGGATATTTATTGTAGAGCTAGACAAGGAAGGAATTATAACATGAGTAGAAGATCCTTTGTGCCTCAAATAAATAATTATATTTAATTTTATGGATATTGCTATGCTTGCAAAAAAATTGGTCATAAATCTATTGAGTGTAGATCTAAAATAAAAGGATCAAATTTTTTTCAAAGCACAATATTGTGTGCTAAAAATGCAATAAGATGGGACATAAGAAAATTACTACAAGGCTATGCAAGTTACAGAGGGTGAACCTCAGGAGCATTAGGGAGAGAATGAAGTTCACAATTGTGTAATGGAAGAATATGAAGTTTGTTCTAATATGCATATATTTTGTTAAGGGATAATATAGTAATTTTTGCATATATGGAAAATGGTTGTATAGGGTCTTTAGTTAGGGAAAAACTATCTACAAATGAAGACTATGAAATTTTGTCATATGTAAGCATCCATGATAGAATATCTAGCTAGCAAGAGCCATTGTTACTCTTTTTTGTAAAAATTATTTTATATATTTATATATATATATATAGGCTTATAGCCTTTCACCAAAAAAAAACAAAATACAAGTTACTACAAAAGTGGTTTTGTAAAGCCACCAATTCAGAGAAAGGATGAAACCTCTAATCAATAAAGGAAGTGAAAAGAAAAGGTCTTGAAGGAAGAAAAAACTCAAGAAAAGGAGAAAAAGAATGACTCCACACTTGTGTACTCTACACAAGATCCTAAGACAAACTAAGATAGTGCATAACTATCTTAGGGGGAGATTTCACTTGATGAACCTTTTAACCCCTTGAAAAGGACAAGGTGTTGAATAATTTAGCATGAAAGAAGAATTGGATTAGAAAATTTGATGTGTAGTTTTGTTATGTATAAATGAACCTTTATAGAAGATTGTAATGGAGCTAGAAGGTGTTTGGAGGTTGGTACACTTGTTTTTATTGATGTCATTCTAGTTTGGTGTACCACACATAAAGACAAGTTTAAGAAAGGTGAGTTTTAAAAGTTTGCTAAGGCAGTCACAATGCATAATCTTTGGTAGACATGACATTTTTGGTCCGCACCTCTCCACAGGAAAAGGTTTTGTCTTGTTTTCCAAAAGATAAGTTGGTCAAGATGTGAAGGTTTCATATCCAAGCTCACAATTATTTACACCTTTTGATGTAACAGGTGTATGTAATACAGAATTTTCTCCTTAGAAGAGAAAAATGATGATTAAGGCTTGTTGGAATGATTTGAATTCCTCAAAAAAGAATGTCTTGTCAATGCAACATTGTGGATGTGTTTAGTTGTGATAATACATGTTAATTTTTTGTATCAGATATTTTTTGGGTCTACAAGTACAGTTTCAAATGGCATTATGCTATAAATAATTTTGGATGCATATCTATTATTTAGAACCTATATTTGAGTTCTTGTGTTAGTTGGTGTATATACAAGTTCAATTATATAAGGTTAGGTTGATATTCTACATTTCTTAGTATGTTTAAAGATTTATGTTTTATTGCTAGAAAACATGTCTTAGTATGTTTCAAGATTGATGTTTTGTTGCCAGATTTCAAGCCAATCCTAAGAAATCTCATGAAAAGGCTATGAAAAGAATATTCTGATATTTGAAGAGAACTCCATAGTATGGTCAATGGTATAAGAAAGACAAAAAAAAATTCTCTAAGTGCCTATACTAATGCTAGTTGGGAAGGTCGTATAGATGACTCGAGAAGTACAAGTGGAAGTGCACTCTATTTGGGAGACAAATTAGTCTCTTGGTTTAGTAAAAATTAGGACTCTGTATCTTTATCCATAGCAGAAGCTAAATACATTACTACAACATCAGTATACTAATACTGCATGCTAATATATTGTTGCTAAGTTCCTATATTGATGCTAATTGGGTAGGTTGAATAGATGACTAGAGAAGTACAAGTGGAATTGCATTCTTTTTTGGGAGATAGATTAGTCTCTTGGTTCACTAAAAATTAGGACTCAATGTCTTTATCCATAGTAGAAGCTAAATACATTACTACAACATCTTACTGCACCCAGCTGCTTTGGATAAAGAAAAAATTAAAGGATGTAAAGGTGGTATATGAAGAATTCATTCCAATATTGTGTAAAAATATAAGTGAGATTTATTTTTCCAAGAATCTGGTAGTGCACTCAAGGATGAAACTGTGATATAAGAGTGATTCACTGCACACTGGTCTCTTTATTCTCAAGAGATCACCAGGGAAAGAACTTCCCTTATACACCTCAGCTTGAACAAATTGATAAAGCTATAAAGAAGTACACCAAAATCACTTTGGATCCTGAGAGAGTGACATCTCCAAGATCTCTGCTTTTGGTGAAGGAGCTCTACTTTTGGTGAAGGAGCTCTCAGCCAAAGGACAAAAACACAGTTTCAGGATGCCAACATGGTGTGTTTTCATCTAAAATAAATGTTGGCATCCTAAGCTATAGGGATCTTAGCAGCGCAAGTAGGCAGAGTCAAGTTTCACCTCCAAACTTTGGTCAAAGGCGTACTAGATCAAACAAAAAAATGGGAAGCTAGATTTTAGAATGAACACAAAGGGACTTGGAGAAAGTTTACCTTTTACTAGATGTTCAGATCTTTGTTCCAAGCTCCACTTCACAACCTACACATAAAATATTGAGGGGAAAAGGTTGGGGCTATATAGGGGTCTGCCTCAGTCAGACCCCCACTTTGGTGTTCCCACCTCCATGGACAACTAGGTTTAGAAAGGAGTGTAGCCAAAGTAAACAAAGTGTGTGGTGAAAGAAAAACCCGCTCAGGAGTAGAACCTATACCACAAAGTAGTAAATGAACAAATAGGAAAAAGAGAGAGAGAGAGAGTTACCCATGGGTCAGGACCCTCTCTGGAGCACACATATTCACCACTGAGTGCTTTCTTGAGAGCTATAGTTGCTAGAGGGACCTCAGTCCAACATGGCTTCACATATGAGAGTGTTGCTATCAAGGATGAAGATAACCCAAGACTAGAGCAAGCAGTAGAGATTGAATGAATGACTTCCAACCCCAAATGAGAGCAAGAAAGGGGGTTTTCATGCATGCAGGGTTGGAAAAGAGCTATTACATCTGAGACCCAACTGCTAGGACACTTGTAAAAAGAGTTAGGATTTCAGATTCCCCATTTCAAACTCAAAAAACTGCTAAGATGCTAGGGCGCCATGTGGACGTCCACGCGCGATGCAGGCGTCCAAGTCTAGATTGTTGGGAAATGTGTTGTCAGGATTTTTTCACTCTACCACAAGTCCAAATGGAGTCAAAATAATGAAATTTCAACTCATGGGATTTTATCATATATATTCTAAGGTGTCATAAATGCTAGGAAAAGATGCAAAAATGTGAAATTGCCCCTACGTGCAATTTTGTGACATTACATTTTAACCCCACTTTAGTGGCCTCGATTTTTGAAAAAATCAACCTCACTAAAGGAGAGAAAAAAATTGCACCTGAATTCTAAATTTTATAGAATTGTGTGCCAAGAAGAGGGGACCACAGAGGCCACTGAGCTCGAGCTAACCGGTACTGAAGATTCCCCTAGCATCTGAGCTCAACAAACAATGACAAAATAGTCGTGAAAAATCATTCAAAACTTCAACCTATAAAACTTAAATTTTGGATCAAATTTGAAAAATCGGAAGAAGCTACTACGAAGAGAAGAATGTTCAAGAAAAATGTCATTGATTTAGAGAAAGGGATATGATCAAGAGATGACTGTATGCCTGCTCCTGAGTTTTCCCCAGTATAGTGGGGTAAAATTAGGAGAAACCAGCGAGCCACAAACTCTAGGAAAAATGGGCCCTAAGGGGCCTATATATACCTAGGTGGGCCCCTAGAAGGGTCATTTTCACTATTCACTACGAGCAAATTGTTGACTTTTGTGAGAGAGAAGTCAACAAAATTTTGAGCAGGAGGGAGTACGAGGCACCGAGGTTGGTGTAGTTATGAGAGGAAATCACCAAGGGAAACAAGATGGACTAGTTAGGTCTCTAAACCTTGTTTGTTGTGCTATATAGCTTATTTTAAGCAATTTTCTAGTTGACAAGGTGCACAAGTGTCCTTTTTCTATGCTCACATCTAAAAAATGCATTGTCATCCTGAGTCTATGTGAAGGTCTCGAGTCCACACTGTCATCTCGGTGATGCACTGTCATCTTGAGGATGCATTGGCATCCTTGAACAGATATGGCGGTCTGGGATGTATGCGCGACACAAATATGGCTTAAGTAATTTTTTCTTGTTTTAATGATTAAATTCAATGTTTTGACTTAAAAAAATTAACTTTTTGCAAGAGTACTAGGATATCTAAGAGCATCCAAGAGGGTGAGCTTACCAACTTGTTCATGATTAGGGGGACCATCTGACAAAGGACGAGATGACGCATATTGAGCGGGTTAGTCTTTGGCATGTATTTACCATGCCCGAGATGAGATATCATGAGAGGATGCTCACCGTCCTGATGGAGTGGTGGGATGCCATACTTCATCCTTCTAGCTACCTTGCAGAGAGATGCCCATCATGCTTGAGGACGTTTATTTGGTCCTTAGACTACCCATCCATAGATAGCGGGTGGCCCTAGATAATACCCAATTGGTGCGAGAATGGAGTGAGGGTGTCCTCTAGTGTTCAGGGAGGACAAAGGGTGGTGATGACATGAGCCACATATACACGCACTGGTATGACTAGGGGAGGACCACTATGTCATTGCTATGCCAGGTTATGGTTGTTACTATTAATTTTCGTATTACCATAGACGGACGAGGCTCACACCTACATGGGGGCTTCATCCATACCATCAAAGAGATGGTTGAGCATCACATGGTTTTTTCCTAGTGGCGCACCATGTTAGCACACCTCTACTAGGAGTTAGGGTGGTATGTGCACTATGAGTACCACAACCTTAGTACATGCACAATTTTGCAGTAGTGGGATTTCACCCACATCATGTGCACCTAGCCAGTTGATTTTCCCCAGCGACGGTCATATCACATTCCCATGGACCACTAGTATGATATGACAGGCCAATGGAGGTTTGATGACCTACAATTTTGGTAGATACAATTTGACACTACTGCTACAGATGAGGTTCGATGGAGACCCTACCAATTTTTTCGATGGGTGGATGATGACAGGTATTTGAGGAACCTACAATGAGACCATTTTTTGATAGGTCACTGCAACTATATTATAGTACTGTACTAGTAGAGTCAGCTCATGCAGTAGCAAGGCCATCCCTAGACTATTCCACCAAACATTCCCACCTATACCAGGGCCCACAAGAGTGCATCGAGGGTTAGTGACAACCCTCATCCCACCATTACTGATATTGTTCCCTTAGATAATGATGAGCCCAACCAAGATCTGTTGGCCATAGCAGTAGCAGATAATGTTGGGGTAGCTGCTAATTTTTTGTGGTGGTGGGAGAGGCATCATCTTGCTCCTATGTTTGGCGAGGGTGCCTCGAAAGGGGACCCTAGCTTGCAAAAGGATTTTTCTTCCCAGCCCCCACAAGATAGACGAGAGAGCACAATAAAGCCAACGTGAAGGAGGAGAGGGCATAGGAGGAGGAGGCAACACCTGCAAGAATGAGGCAGCGAAGGAGATTGGATCCCCCGCTACTACTTGTGTCTCATCAACAACACTAGCTCCTTCTATTTTAATAGCAACAGCCTTACCATCACCGTGGTTGGCTGCCGATGTCGGCAGCACATACCCCAACACTGACCATCATCCTAATCCCACATGGTAGCCAAGGGATCCAGGCATACATAGTACATTGTTTATATTTCCATGCTTTTGAATTTTTTTTGTTTATGATATATATATATACATGCCATGTGATACTAATTTCTACTTCTTTCTTTGTGGTTGTACAGGATGCACAAGGATGGACTGTGGTGATGGCTTAGTGTATTTCAAAGGTATCCCCTGATGTTTCGATCCAGGCGACGGTTCTTGAGGCCTACCGATTGATATTTGCAATGTGACATGCCCCCATTTTTTAGCTGGTAGCATGCTTGAGGACCACCTACAAGGAGTGAGGGGTGGCGATTATGCAGTTGATTGTGGAGCTAACAACTTTTTAGGGGAAACACGCCTAGTTGTCGAGGGAGCTGTAGACAGTGCTTGCAGAGCGAGATGCAACAGTGACGAGGTTTGGTTCCACCAAGTAGGTGCATGACGCCCTTCAATGTTGCATCGATGACCTTCACAGGCAGCCAACAACTGTGATCCCAATAAATGTTCAATGGCTGCAACAGGATTTGACATAGGCGTGGATGGATATATGCTTAGTACAGGGGGATATTAGAGGGATGTAGGTAGTTATGTCTACATCATGCTCACATTGATCCCATTCTATGACCACTATGCAGCCCCTCCCAAGGGTACCAAAGTAGCCACTAGAGCCAGAGGGCTCTAGGAGCCATGCACCATAGGGATATGAGCTCACCATTTTGTATATCATTTTTGTAGTGAGATACATATACATATATTCTTTTAGATCTTTTGTATAGACATATATTCAGTAGCCACTCATTTTTTATAGTAGTTTCCCATTACATGTACATGACATTTGATACACACATAGATATATATATAGAAATATTGGTTTCAACATCATGGTGTTGTTTATGTGTATGTTTTTTACTTTCATGTATGTTATATGCTTGTATGAACATATTCTTATATTAGATGCTAACAAGATTTAATAAACACATTTGGGTGTATGTTAATTAAATACAATGAATAGCTAGTTGTCTTAAAAGATGTAATGTGATGTATGGATACATAGCATAGTCAGACACATGTATGTATGTTGTATTTTACACACATAAACATGTGGTCACACCATAAACACAAAAGTTTTCATAACATGTGACTGACCAATGTCATAATATGTAGTATTACTACCCTTTATAGAGAACACCACACATATGACACACTAGAGCACTATGCATAGTATCGACAAAGATGCATTGCATTAACGGGTTCCTTTAGAGGCATTCCATCCATAGACAATAATCCATAGGCATCCAAACCATATATAGTGATCACAATGTAAGGGCCTAACTAGTTAGGACTAAATTTCTATTTCTGATCAGGAGGCGCATTTACATTTCACTAGTTTTCATAGAGAACCAAGTCTCCTAGCTTAAAGGTTCTAGGTAGTACACTTTTATTATATTGTCTTGATAACAACCGTTGATAAGCCTTAAGATGATCGAGGGACTATAAACGGAACTCATCGAGTATCTCTAGTTGATGCAAGTGGTTAATTCGATAGGTTTCATCGTCAATTAACCCTTTAAGGGAAACCCATAAAGATGGAATTTCCAACTCCAAAGGCATCATAGCTTTGGCACCATACACAAGGTTTTAAGGGATTGTTCCCATCATCGTACAAACACTCATGCAATAGATCCACAAAGCATATGTTAATTGAATATGCCAATTCTTATCGTGCTTATTTATTATTTTAAGAAGAATGAGTTCAAGATTTTTGTTAGATTCTTATGCTTGACCATTGGATTGTGGATAATATGGTGTGGAAAACCTATGTTGGATATCAAATTTCTCAAAGAATTTCTTCACTTCCTTGTTCTTGAATGGTGTACCATTGTCAAAAACAAGTGTAGCAGGTAATTCAAAATGAGAAATAATGTTGCTCATGAGAAAACTACAGATAGTTTCAACATTTGTGCATCGGAGTGGGATAGCTTCGACCCATTTTGTGAAATAATTTGTAGCGGTAATAATAAATTTATGTCCCTTGGAAGAAGGTGTGATATTTTTCCAATGATATCCAACCCCCATTTTGTGAATGGCCAAGGAGAGGTTTGATTTTGTAACTCTTGAGCATGAGCATGAATAAGATGGTTGTGTTGTTGGCATTGAAGGCACTTCCTAGAAAAATTAAAGGAATCATGTTCCATCATTTTCCAATAGTACCCCATGTGTATCAGTCCTCTCACAAGGGACTTACCACCGAAATGTCCACCCTCGGAGCCTAAATGGGATTCCTTAAGGGCAAGGGGTATTTTTGTCGTTGTGAGACAACTGACAAGCAAGCCATTATAGAATTTTTGATAAATAACATCGAATAAAATGACATAGCATGTTGAAAGCTTCCATATATGAGTGCGATCATTTTTCATCGCATCATCAGGAAAGTTTCCAGTCTTTAAGTAACTGTCGATACTAGAGAACAACTCTCCTGAGTCTGCAAGAAAACACACAAAATATTTTGATTCAGGTTGATCGAAAACTTTCAGGGTTCGTAGGACTTGAACTACAAAGTGGTATTCTTTTGTATCCTCTTTTGAAGGTACCAAGGAAGCAGTGCTCGCCATGGCATCAACATGTCTATTTTATCTCCTAGGGACACTGTCTATTGTGAAAGAGGAAAACCGATTGAGCAAGGAAAAAGCGAGGTTTTGATACCAAGACAGCTTACTTTGTCTAGCTTGATAAGTTCCCATAATCTGATTCAAAATAAGCTCAGAGTCACCTAGTATATGGAGATGTTTGATTCTTAGTGTAATCGCGGCATGCAAGCCAACAATAAGAGCTTCATACTCAATGATATTATTGGTGCCAAGAAAATATAATCATAAGGATAGGGGGACCGATTTACCTTCAATTGAATCAGGACCACACCCACTCCAAATCCAATCTAACACCTCGATCCATAGAAATACATATTCTATTCGAGGTCATAGTTAATTGTGAAAATATTTTCATCGAGGAATAAATCCAACCCAGGGAAGGAGCGAGGTGAGGGAGCATCTACCAATTGGTTGACAACGGCTTCACCCTTTATTAATTTTTGAGTGACGATTTTTATATAAAACTCAGAGAGCAACATAACTCACTTTTCTAATCTCCCGAAAAGGTCAACGCAAGAGAAAAAAAAATTTAAAAGATTTGTTTTTACTGTGATGTGAGTTTCAACATGGAGAAGGTAATGCTTCAAATTTTGCGTAGTGAATAAAAGAGTGAGGCATTTCTTTTCCATGGAAGAATAATGAGTTTTGTAATCAACTAGGACACGACTGATATAGTAGACTACTCTTTATTTTCCTGCATTATCATACTAGGCTAGCAAATTTGCCAAAGCGTATGGTGGTGTAGCAAGGTCAATCAAAAAGAGCCTATCTTGCATAGCCGACATCAATATGGGAGGATTGAAAAAATAGGATTTTATTGACTCAAAGGCTCTCTGACACTCCTCATCCCACATGAAGCAAACATCCTTTTTCAATAAATGATTGAAAGGGAGGTTACGATTTTCCAATTGAATATAAATCTATGAATCGATTGAATCTTCCCTTGTAGACTTTGAAACTAAGTGATATTCCTTGGTGGAGGCATGTTAGTGATGGCGTCAATTTTATTTGTGACAACCTCGATTCCACGGTGAGAGATTATGAATCCCAGAAGCTTGCCGACATCTACATTGAATATGCACTTATGGGGATTGAGTCTCATCTTGTAGATTTGAATCCTTTCGAAGATAAGATGATTTTTTTTCACATGATCTTGATGAGTTATTGACTTCACCAAGATGTCATCAAAATAGTCTTCTAAGATCTTATAAATAAAATCGTGAAATATCAGGGTCGTTTCCCATTGGTAATTCACTCCTATGTTCTTTAACCCAAAGGGCATGACCACATAGCAAAAATTACCCCAAGGGGTAGTGAAGGTTGTCCTGTATTGATCATATGGGTTAATACGGATCTAAGTGTAACCCAAGAAGCCATCCATAAAAGATAAAAATGCATGGCCTATAGTCAAGTCCACAATCATATCTATATTAGGTAATGAAAATCATCTTTAAGAGAAGCATTATTAATGTCTCAAAAGTCAATGCATATGTGAATACAGTTTTCAGGATTACTAATGACAACTATATTTGAAATCCAAGGGGATTAGTCAATTGGATGAATAAACCCTTCTTTACACAACTTTTCTATCTCATTCTTGACAATCAAAGCCACCCTGGGATTAATCTTTCATATTTTTTGCTTAACTGGCTTGGCATTAGGACATAGGACAATATTGTGAGCCAATACATACTCATCAATACTAGGCATATACTCATACATATAAGTGAAGATATCAGGGCGAGAACACAAGAGATCGGAGTGTTCATCTACTTCTTCAAAAGAGAGACACTTCCCAATCATGATTACTTTTTTCTAAAGATTTAGGATCCACCGAAACTTTGACAGTATCTCCTTCAAGGATAGGACTATGGTCTTCACATGGGATATCAGAACATCATCACTAACGTTATATAGAGGGTCTTCCTTGTCGAAACTCAAAATGGATTCTCCAAAGTATTCTTGTTTATGCAAGACATACGGTAATCATTTCTTGTGGTGGTAAGGAGGCAAAGAGGAATAAGCACCTAGAAATTCCCCTAGTGCTTCATCTAAAGAGAATACATCCAAAGGGACTTTCTCAGCATGCCCTTTTTCCTTTACCAACTTAGGATTAACCAAGCTCAATGGCTCAGCTGAAATCATATTAACACTCCACAAAGGTTTTTGTTTACATTGTTCAATAGAGCATCTAAAACCTAGATAGCGTTGTCATGGCTTAAATTGGATAGGAACTTGAATTACTTGCTTGATACACCCCATTCTGTTATGCCCATAGCCATACTGAGAGGCAAGTTCATATCCAAACCCATATCGATTTTGTAGGATTTCAAGAGGTGGCAACTCTACATAGAGTGTTTCATTCCACCAATGGATGTCGAAAGTCTCTATGGGAGCGTTCTCATCTTCTTTACCTAGTTCGAAAACATTAACATCCTTTGCAGGAGTGAGGTTACTCTCCCAGGTAGGGGAAGGAGTGGTCTCCTCGACAGGATCACACTTCTCTTCCCGAATGGGAGGTTCACCCACCTTTTCGTCAACATAACCTAGAAATTTTATACCAAAGTGGTCTAGCTTGTACTCTGCGATGAAGAAATTAGAGAAATTCAAGGAATCCCAATCATCACAAAGGAAATAATTTGATTGGGAGGATGAAGGGGATTACAGAGGGGAAGACGAGGTAGACTTAGGATCTTCTGCTCTAGGAGGTTTGTATTTCTTGATACTCACTCAAGGAATGACTTCCATTGAGGGTATCGATAAAAATATGCCATAGAATCAATGGTTAACTATGTAATACAATTATTGAGAGTGGATACAATTGAAGCATGACCAACAACTGCTAGCTCACAAAGGTGAACAACTTCTAGATATTCTTTAACCGTAACCACTGGATTATTAGCGAAAAATTTCAAAGAACGATATAAAGTAGAAGTCACAACACCCATAGCATGAATCCAGGGTCTCCCTAAGAGAATTTTGTATGGTAATGGGCCAGGCATTACATAAACCAATGTAGGCAAGGTAATGATGCCTAGCTACAAAGATAGTAGTATCATACCTAGAGCTTGGCGGCTAGCATTATCAAACCCACCAATGTACAAGGAAGAGGTTTATATGAAGATGAATCAACTTTAATTTTAGGCAATAGGTCCATACAAAAAACATTGAGAGTTGAACCAGTGTCAATGAGAGTATGCCTAATACTGATATTACTAATATTAATCATAATCATCAAGGGATCCACTTGCTTCTACACATCTACAGGTGGGAGTTCTTGCAGGTGGAATGTAATATTCGATGAATCCAATCAAATATGTGCCAGCAATGCATTGACATCCGTAGGCCTAGTAGAGGCAGGCAAGAGAATATTTTGTAAGGCTTCGCACAAAATCTCTTGAGAAACTAGAGTGGTCTAAAGAAAGTCCCAAAGTGAGATCTTAGCCAGAGTAACATGAAGTTGCTTGATAAGATAATAATCACCTGGTGATTTGATCATAGGTTTAGGAGTTGGAGGAAGGCAGGGTTGAGATGGTGGCAAAGAACTAGGAACTTGAGTTTTTTAATTATGTGGGAATGGAAGGTTGTTGATCCAAGTTCTATTTATTTCTCCTTGTGTTGTATGTATGCCTGACATCATTATAAGAAGTAGAGTCAGTACCTTTCATGAACCTTGAATATAAGTTTGATGAATCATTATGACATCAAATCTCATCGAAAAAATAGTCCTCCCTAAAGAATGGTTCAGTTGGGGTCACATAAATGACAAGTTTCCTAGGGCTCAGAGGAGACACATAGACCATGGCCATGTTTACCGACTCCTTAGCCTGTGAGGTGAGATTTTGTTCAAAATATTTATAGATAGGGGAGATTAATTCCAAGAAATCATCTAGAGAATTCTCCAACATATCGAAATATTCTTCAGAAAAGGAATTATCATAAACATGCAACATTACAAAAATAGATCTGACATGTTCATGTTGGGTTCACCAAAATGTGATATAAGAGGGATTCTTTGTACACGGGTCTCTTTATTCTCAAGAGATCACTAGGGAATGAATTTCCCTTATACACCTCAGCTTGAAAAAGTTGATAAAACTGTAAATAAGTACACCAAAATCACTCTAGATCGTGAGAGAGTGAAACTCCAAGATATATGCCTCTAGTGAAGGAGCTCTTGGCCAAAGGACAATAGCACAATTTCAAGATGTCAGCATGATGCATTGCCATCTAAAATATGTGTTGGTGTCCTAAGCTACAGGGAGCTCAAGAGATCAAGTAGACAGAGTCAAGTTTCACCTCCAAACTTGGGTCAAAGGAGTATTGGATCAAATAACCAAATGGGAAGCTAGATTCTAGAATGAACACAAAGAGACTTGGAGAAAGTTTACCTTTTACAGGGCACTCACATCTTTGTTCCAATCTCCACTTCACAACCTACACACAAAAGATCGAGGGGAAAATTTTGGAGCTATATATGGTTCTGCCTTAGTCAAACCACCACTTTGGTGTTCCCACCTCCATAGACAACCAATTTTGGAAAGGAGTGTAGACAAAGTAAGCAAAGCGTGTGGTGAAAGCAAAACTTGCTCAGGAGTAGAACCCGCACCACAAAGTAGCTAATGAACAAATAGGAAAGAGAGAGAGAGAGAGAGAGAGAGAGAGAGAGAGAGAGAGAGAGAGAGAGAGAGAGAGAGAGAGAGAGAGAGAGAGAGAGCATTACCTACTGGTCGAGACCCTCTCTAGAGCACATGGATGCACGATTGAGTATTTTTCTTGAGAGTTGTAGTTGCTAGATGCTAGCACGTCACATGAACGTCTGCATGTCGTGTAGGCATCCAAAGCCTATATTTTCAAGAAACGTGTTTTCAGGCTTCTTTCGCTCTACCACAAGTCTGCATGGAGTCAAAATCATGAAATTTTGACTCATGGGATTTTGTCATAAATGCTAGGAAAAGATGTAAAAATGTGGAATTTCCCCTAGGTGCAATTTTGTGACATTACAGAAACAGATTTCTCTTTGGTATCACTTTATAAGATAAAAGGTTGTAGAGCATGAATTCAGAATGGAGTATGTGCCTACCAAGGATTCGATTTTAGAAATTTTCACTAAGGTACTTTCAAAGGATACTTTTGAGTATCTGCTATAGAAACTAGGGGTTATTTCCTCTCCTTATTCTAAGTAGGTGCATACATGGTGCATCTTTCCTAGGGGAGAAATTAATGCCTTATCTTTTTAGCTTGGATTGATGTATAATAACACTCAAGGGGAGTTGTTAGTAAGGGTGATTTTTGGTAGGTGTTTAGATATTGTGCATGTATGAAGAAGAAGTTTTGTTGGTCAAAGGGGGAGATTTTTTTTTTTCCATTGAAGATATTTTCTCCTTTGTTATGAGGTCAGAGAATAACCTGTTGCCTTCTACATGTAGGTGTGTATTTGGTGATCCCACAATAGTGGTTTACAATTTTTGGCCAAACTGGACACTGAAATTATTAATGTTAACTAAATCTTCACATTCGGGCACCTATAGCGACTAAACTGTGAGAAATTTGAAGATGATGCAAACTAGAGTCTCATCAAATTTTGTCTATAGATTCTAAAAATATTTTTTTCAAAATTTTTGGAATAAGATTGCATTTCTTTTTCCATCTCCCACGAAAACTAGTTTTTTTAAGAAAACAACATTTTTAAAAAGTGACGCTCATCGTATACAACATAACTTTTTTTGTATGAAGGATAAAATTCTTTTTTTTTTTTAATTTAGATTTATAACTACAATATATAGCACTTTCATTTGGTCTCATAGTTTTTTATTGAATATTTTTTCCTTAGTAGAGTTTTGAAGTTAAACTAGTTGCAATTCAGACATAGGTGGACTATATACAACATAACTTTTTTTGTATGAATCAAAATTCAATTTTATTTTTTTTAATGGATCAAGGACATCAATACCCAGTACAAACATATTTTAAAAAAATATATTTTGATAATTTTCTATTTTTCCACATGTGCAAAACAGAGAGCTTGATTTTCGGTGAAAAACCTACATTTAATAAAACTAAAAAAACACATACATAATAAAACCAAAACATATTAAAATTATATTCGTGGGATAGCTCATTTTGAGGAATACCATAATCATTTCAATTAAATTTTAAATGAATTCATTTCATCCCCCAAAAGGTAAATCAAAAGTGATATCAACATTTTGATAGGTGTAAAGGAGACTCATTTATAGGTATGGTTTAAAACTAGTGAGGTTCTATCCAAGGGGGTTTGATCTAAGGTGGTTTGATCAAACTCTCTTCAATTGAAATCCTTAAAATGAAACTTTTAAAGGCTTAAATCATTATATTTTCTAAAAATATGTGATTTCAGCAAAAATCAATTCCTCTCAGAAATTGTAAACCAACTTTTTGGGATCACCCTTGAACCCTTTGTCCTTGATGTCAAAGGGGGAGAATGAGTAGATGTATGTTTCCATCAATGCAAAAGAGGGAGATTTTTGGCAGTTATTGTCATTGATGTCAACACTTGAAGAGATTGTTGGCAATTATTATCATTGATTTCAACACTTGACGAAACTATTGGCAGTTGTTGCCATTGATTTCAACATTGGTTGTTGGTTGTATTTGGTGTCAACACTTGATGAAGATTGTTATATTTTTTGCAGTAGTGGATGAGCTTGTTGTTAGTGGTTGATGAAAAATATTGATGATTTTTTTGTGGTTTTCACTATTTTTTGTACTCGAGAAATGAGGAAGATTGTTGGCATTGATTGCCATTATTGATAACATTTAGCTTGTACTAATATTTATGTATGGTTTTGTTGCTAAATTTCATGGTTTGATGTGATTCCTTGTTTGTGTTGGCATATGGCTTGTAAGTGTTGTCATTGATGGCAACCCAAGTCATGCATCCGATCTACAGTATAGTTTTTGTTTACACCCGTAGAATAGAGTGAAGAACAGGACATCCAAATAAAGGCATAAATGTTGATCTGAATAACTCACCAGACTATTATTTTGAGTTGTGGATCTCTAAGGAAGGTTTTTTGATGTTTGTATTACCTTATTCGAGAAGTATACTGATGTGCATTCATTGGTATGCGATCTAAGAGATCCGGTGCACTAATATATTGGTTATTTTTGCTAGAAGGTCGACCAGGTGAATATAGTAATCGCGGATGTATAAGGAGTAATTAATTAAATGACTTTGTGCTCGATTATGTTTTTTTGGGTCCTCTCTATGTCTTAATTGACTTTGGAGGATGCACATAAAGAATTAGTAATGAATTTGGCCGACTATTATAAAGAACTTAATGTTTTATGAAGCTGACATGTGAATATTCAAATCCTTGATAGCGGATATATATATGAGATCGGTTTTATCATCTTGTGAGATAGGATAGTGTGAAAATATAGTGAATGTGTGGAATGTGAATATGGTGCAAAAATCAGCAAATTAATAGTGTGAGTTTGTCTATGTGTGATGCGAAGAGCAGATAAGTGCAGAGAAAAGCAGAGCGAAGTGCTGAATCAAAAATAGGATCCATAATCTAATCTATGAGCTTCACCGAAACTGTAACCTGATATGAATAGATGTTACTATCTTACTTCATCCTTCAGATGGTTTTAATCTAAAATTTTGTAAGGCAGTGAGCCTTCCCTTTGAGCAGTGAGCTCTAGGCAGTGTGCCTAAATGCAAGTGTATTCTCTTTTGTAAAACTTTATTTGAGTACTCAAATTATGGATTAACCTCCACTGTGGTTTTTTCCCTAACAAGGTTTCCATGCAAAAATCCTTGTGTTGTGGTGTTATGAATGTTTCCTTTGAATTCTTGCATCTTTGTTTTAAATGTAATGACAAAATGGTTTAAGTTTCAGAGTAATAAAGTTAAGATTTGTTGAACACTGATTCAAGCCCCCCTCTCCATGTTCCCTTGAGTCCAATAGTTTGATGATAATCAAAGAAGTATTGAGTATAGTTGTTGTCATAAGAGTTTATTTCATAATGATATATTTTAATATGAGGATTAGAAGTTTTATTTTTGAAGGTCTACAGTCTGTCATATGGTCTCTCTTGATGCTCCTAATGAAGAACGTGTTTTCAAATAATTTTCAAGCCTCTATGAGTTGCTTAAGTGGTTTATTCCTGGAAGCTGCATTGAAGTCTATTTGGGAGAATGCTCCACATTTCTCTATTGTTTAAGATATGGAGTTATAATTTTTGATTCAAAGTTTTTTGTGGATGTTGCACTCCTATATTTTTAGGTCACCAATGTTGCCAAGGAGATTTATATGAATTGAAGAAGGTTGGTAGTATTATTGGTTGTCTAGACAAGTCGGGAAATGCTTTGCATTTCTTTGCATTGATGTCTCTTCTATTGGGGTTTCAATAATGTGCTCTTAGTGTTTGTTAAGTATCTCAATCAAAATTTCATGTGAATAAATGGTCTGCAAGTTGATCTATTAATGTTATATCTTTGGGTTATGTGTTTTGTGCTTCTTGAATGAAGTATTTTGTTCCTATTTGGTTTGTGGTGACTATTGGTAGCATTGAAGTATGTGAAGAAATATCTAAAAGTGATTTTGGATGTTCATGGAACATCCCCATGTGATATGCATGTTGTTTATTTTCCTCTTTGGTGTTGCATTACGTCTTTAGTTATATTTTTGGTTTATTTGTAGATATGTGGCCAACAAGTCTTGTTCTTTTACTTGCATCGTGTGCTTAGGGGTTTGCACCAATAATTGAAGATATTATATGTTATATTTGGGTCCTGACCTATCTTGGTTAGAACCACCTTGAGTGAATTATCAATTGGAAGAATTTGTTTGAGATGATTGGTTATGTTCTTGACAATTCATCTACGTGTTTCCTTGATGCCAAACTAGATTGATGTCTGATAGAATGCGAATTATTTTGGATCACATTGGAAGATGTATTGATTTTTTTGGTCCCCTCTATCCTCGGGATAGGACTACATTATTCTTTGGTGGCCAACCTATTGAATTCATTATTTATCTTCTTCCTAGTTGACTTAATTAAAGTTTTGAAGTGTTATAGTAGATATAAATACAATATTTTTTTGGATGCAACTATGTGGAGAAGTGTACAAGTCAAAAGTGAGTGTGTGGAATGTTTTGAGTATATAGTAGAGTTAGTTATATATGTTGTGAAGAGAAAAGATCATATGATCCTTAAAGCCTCAGTTAGTAGAGTGTTATGTTGACAAATATTATAATTCTCCTATATAATTTTGTATCCTGATCTGAGACAGTGAATCTCATCAGGTCCTTGTATATTGCTCCTAAAGTTGTGTTATCTTCATTTTTATAGGTCCTTTGTATCTTTCTCTAAGGTAGTGTGCCTTAGTTTGCAAGTCCTTTTTTATAGTAAGCCTTTACATTGTGAGTTAAATTTCGTCATGGTTTTTCCCTCACTTGGTTTTCCACGTAACTCTAGTGTTGTCCTATGCATGTTTTTTCTTTGCTTCATCTTTCCTTTCTCTTGCTCTAGTTAGAAACATAGAATTTTTATATCTTTCATTGCTAAAGATTGTTGAAGTTACTAAAGATTCAAACTGCTATTTCATTCTCTATTATTTTTTTGTTTAAATATTTTCTCAGATGAAGAATTTTGTAGTGCGCTAAAGAGTTTCTAAGTTCTAGAAAGGTTTCAGTTTTTTATAAGTGTAATTCACCCTCTGCCTCTCAATCTCCAAGTGTGTCCAATAAAAATAAACAACTCTAGGAAAATTCATTGTCATCAATTCACCGAAGGAAAATTCACCACCATCAATTCACCGCCATGGAAAATTCACCAACAAGTGAAATTGATCGCCAACAATTCACCTGTGAAAACTCTTTTGTATGTCCTCTCAGTATTCGGTGGCTGAAAAAAGAGAGGAGAGTGAAGAGCCTCCATTGCAGATGAGGCTGAAGTTGAAAGCCCGTCTGGTAAGCCTGGCAAGCCAACTTTTTTTAGCAGATTGAAATAAAGAAGAAAAAGAAATGGAGATACCCCTAATATGGAAAGTGGAATGATCGAGAATAATGTTGAGGACAATAGTTCGGTCTCTTAAAATGGAAAAGAAGAAGAAATTCAACAACTATCAATGATTTTCTCATAGCTAAAAATCAATTCAAAACTATCATTTTGATCTTTATAAGAAGAATTCCTATAGAGTTAGATTTCTATAAACAGGCTAAAACAAACTAGGAAAATAGGGGATGGGATATTGAAGCAATAAGAGAGCTAAAAATCAATTCAAAACTATCATTTTGATCTTTATAAGAAGAATTCCTATAGAGTTAGATTTCTATAAACAAGCTAAAACAAACTAGGAAAATATGGGATGGGATATTGAAGCAATAAGAGGGTTAAGTAAAGGATATGTTTCCTACAAGTTTAAGTTTCTTGTGCAATCTCAAATAGGTTTACAATATGATACATGAGTAATTTATGGGTAGAGCTTTTATCTTCAATTCTATATATTTGAATTTCATCCTAAAGGCACTTCTCATTCAAATTACCTCATGTGGCTAGAATTTCCATTTTAAAATCTATCATTTAGATTGTATCTCAAAGAGAATGTGATCCAGCTTGGAAAAGTTATTTGGTGCAGACAAAATTTTGATAAATTTTTTAATTTAAGAGTACACCTAAGAGTGCATGTGGAAGTGGATTTAAAAAAACCTCTAATAGAGAATATTATAGTATATGTTTTTTTTTTAAAATAGAATAGTCCAATGCTTTCTTTTCCCATCGATAAGAGGGTTGTTTGATTCATGATTGTATGGTTAGGAAAAATAGCCCTGTCTCTTCTCACTGTATAGGGATTCCATGTAATACTCTCATAAAACCTTCCCTTAGTCCCTCTTCCATCATTAAAGTCCCTTCCCTACCCCCTCTCAAACTAACACTATTCCTCCTTCCCTTGGTAACCATTCTTCTTCTGAATCACACCATTCAAACCCTTCTTATATAAATGTGGTTATGTTTGATGAATGAAGAATTATTAGGAAGAGGAAGAAACCCTCTCCATCTTCTCACTGGCCTTGTTCTACAACAACAACCAATCTCCCCATCCTTCTCAAGGCTTGTTGAAATCCCCAATTAGTTTTATTTCACCCTCTCCTAATCTTAGACATAGGTTAAGGTCTCCTTCCAATCCAAATGCAAGGTCAAGTTATAAACAAATGGTTTCCCTCTCTAATCACTTTGGAGTAGTGCCACAAGAAGATGATAATCACCTATCTAAATAATTATGAATTGCAAGATCTTATCATGGAATGCGAGAGGGCTTTCTCACCCTCAAAGGAAGTTTGAAGTTAAAGAAAATATTCTAAAATGGAGACTAGGTGTTATTTTATTACAAGAAGTAAAACTAAGTAATGAACGCTTAGATGTGACTCTTTTTCAGCCTTTGGAAAGAAGCAATGTTCCTTCATACCTCCCATAATGATGGTAGTGGTGGAGCTTTACTTCGGCTATCTCCTTGGATTTCTAAACATGGAATTGATAAAGGAGAGGATCCATCACATAGTTGTGTTTGGGCCCTCTCTTTGATTAATTAGAAACCTATTGGATTTTGTTCTTTATATACTCCCAATAATCCTACAAATAGATCTACTCTTTGGGATGATATGTCTAACTACCTCCTAAATGGTGATTGGTTGTTAAGAGGAGACTTTAATATGGTTGAACTTAATGAAGATTGTAGCTAGTTCAACTATTTTAAACTCAATCATAATGAATTTGAAAATGGATATATTATCAAAACATTGTTGGGGTTATGAACTCCATATGTAATAACTCCTCTATTCATGCAAATAACTGGTTTACATTGTCCAATTTTTTGGTTAAGAAATGATAAGAAGTTGAGTGAATTGGATCGATTCTCTATTTCTCATAACCTAAATTTATAGGTTTCTCCTTCAATTTCATGTGTATAATTTTACTACTCAACTACCTTATCTAATCATTTTCTTATCCTACTATATTTCTTTCACTGATAAAATTGCTCATTCTAATGAACTTCCCTACAAAATTAATACCTCCTATTTAATAAACATAAAATGTGTTTATTCTTTGGTGGGAATTTGGAATTCTCATCCAAAACCTCAAAAGTGGGAGTCCTAGATTTATTGGGGGTGTACAACTATAATAAAATACATTACTTTTCTTTTGTCCTTTAGAAAGAGAATAACTTGGACATAAGAGTAGAGAGAAATATCTTCAAAGAAAGTTTGATCATGCTAGGAAACAACTAAATGTGGATCCTCTTAATGAAAATATTCAAAACTCAGTTGTTGTTACTGAGGCACAACAACAAAAATTGGACCTCTACAAGACAGAAGGGGTCAAAATTAGAGCTAGACTTCATTTTATTAAAGAACGGAATAAAGGATCAAAAAAATTCTTTAGCCATATTAACTATTTAAACATAAGAAATAAAAAATTGGGTCTATAATGGATGAAGGAAGATTACATACTAACCCTACTTAAATTACTAATTTATTCAAAAATTTCTATGAGAAATTATTTGCAAATGGGAATAATGGGCACGATTTTCTATAGGCCTCAAAAGATGTGAATAAATTTCTTCCTAACATGATTGATCCAGGTTATATCCAATTTTTGGATTGAATTCTCTCCATAGAAAAACATGAATGTGCCCTTTTGTCTATGAAATATAATAAAAATTCTGGTTTTGATGGTCTTCCAACTGAATTTTATCAAGTGATGTGGTATCATATCAAAGATGACTTTAATATACTTTATTTGGAAGCCCTTCAAAAGGGTTCCTTAGGTCTTAGAATCAACAAAGGATTAATTAAAATTATCCTTAAAGGGGAAAAAAAAGAAACTATCGATGGCTCGTGACCAATTACTTTGTTGAACACTTCATACAAAATTATAGCTAAGGCTCTAGCTATTATAATTAAACATGTTGTGTAGAGTGTTGTAAGAGTTAAGAAAACAAGATTTATAAAAGGCAGATTTATACTTGATAATCTCATGTTGGCTTGGGAGACTATAGAATGGGCCCAAAAATCATGTCAAAAATGCTTTAGTGGTCAAACCTGACTTTTATAAAGTGTATGATAGAAGTTTTTTACGCTTCATTCGTAGAATGATACAGTGGTTGGTATTTTGTCCAAGGATCCTAAATCATGTTCAAATGGTATTTAAGGATGCAAATTCTCACCTTGTAATTAATAAATCTATTTCAACCTCCTTTGAGCTTCAATGTTATATAAGACAAAGGTGTCATCTATCTACTTTCTTATATGTTCTTACTATTGATGCTTTGGGATATCTCCTTCAAAAGGCTAATAAAATGAATCTTGTTAGAGGTATTTTCATTTCTAAGAATAAGGTGGTTACTAACTCTCATTTTACTAATGATAGCATGTTGTTTCTACAAAATTCTAAAGATGAACTAAACCACACCTTGGATATCTTAAATTTGAACTGTATTGTTTTTGGTTCTCAGTTATCACATAATAAGACTAAATTTTTTATGTCTCAAAAAAATTTTATTCCTCATGGATTCCTAAATCATTGAAGCTTATTAATCATAGGGAGATAACAATAGATCTAGGCATTCTTTCTGGTCTAGAGGTATCGCTTTCACAAAGGTGGGGATGGTTTTTAAACAAATTAAAAAAAAAATTGTTTACCTAGGGTAATAAATTCTTATCTTTGGTAGACAAGATCAAGGTTGTTAGCAAAAAATTTATTGCTACTCATGTATATTACTCATCTTGTTGGATTCCTTCCAAGCAAGGATATGAAGAATTAAACAAAATAATTTGGAATTTTCTCTTGTAAAAATGGGATGGAAATGCATGTTTTATTGCTTCTTCTGGGTCTCATTGTATTCAACCAAGAACTAATGGAGTCTTTCAAACCATAGACCCCAAAACTCTAAGACTTTTCCTTGTTGCAAAATATATTGGTATAGCTTCTAATGGAGATGAACAATGGTCAATTTTAGTTCTTCATCAAATCATGGAAGTTGCAGCCAAAAAAAATGGAAAGAAGTTAACTAGTTGGATAAGATATTAATTTCTCCCTTGTTTTAAATCAGAGATTGCTTTCCTCTCAGTCTATTTGAAATGCTTGGAAACAAATTTTACATTTCTTAGAATGGAGTTATTCTTCACTACAACATGGATTCAGTTTCACCTCAACTTCGATATGGTGAAATGGACTTATTAAATATCATAATCAACCACTTGTTGTTAGCTTCCAAAGACATTCTTATTATTTGTTTAAAAAAGAGAAGTCATAAATTGAAATATATTTGATATTTTAACAAATTTGATTGGGTCTCTTGGTAGTATCTCAAAGAGAATTATGGGTTGAGTGATAAATACAAACAATATTTTATCTCTCCGCAATCCTTTGTCACTCTTTACCTTTTGATGAAGCTTTGCACTCTTAGGAAATGCAATTTTTCCAAAGATTGGAAATGGTTGTAATTCAGTCCATTTATTTATTTTCCTTTGAAGAAGGCTTATATTCATATCCTTCAAGGATGGCATCGTATTCCTCATCTTAATCATGAGTGGAAATGCAAATTCATTTCCAATTTTTGGCTTAGAATGAGTGCTCGAACATGGAATTCAAAAATAGATTTTGACATGCAACTATTGGCTTGGAAATTTTTACATTGCAAGCTACTTGTTGGAGATAGATTCAAATGTATGATAGTTCAACTAGCCAGTTGCCCTTATTTCTTATGTATTGAAAATATGAAGCATATATTTTGGGACCACATTTATATTAAGAAACAATGGATGACTATTTTTTATCATGAGTTAAATTGGAAAGAAGTCATCTTTGGTTTTAGTATGCACAAATTTTTTATTTTTTATTCCATTAGACAAGTTATAGTAAAACAAATATGGAAAACTAGATGTTTAGTAATATTTTCTAAAAAATTTGATCAAGCAAGTGAAACTTTAAGGCTTTACTCTGACATCTTTCTACATATGGCTTTTTTATTTTCATAGCTCCAAATATTATACAAGAAGAATTCAAAAGGCATGGTTCAACTTCAACAATTTAAAGATCAATTATTACAATTCCAATCTCATAACAAGCTTTGTAAAAGTAAAATTATACAATTTATGAAATGAGTGCTTTTTATAGCCTTCTTATGACTATGTTGTACTTATGATCTGTATTTTCTTCTATCCTTCAATTACCTGTTGATATCTCTTACTCTTTATATATATGTGAATGAAGAGGGTGAACACTTTGTAATTAATAAAAAAATTGAAATACAAAAAACAACAAAAAATAGGACTTGTATTCCTACCTAAACAATTAGTCTACACACCATGAGAAGCTTTTGTTAGTCTCTATACCAAAAAAATATTTTCTTAGAATTGTTAGCATAACCCTTGTGAATCTTCTTACAGTGTCCATCGATGTATATGAAGTTGGTGTACACTTTGTCTAGGTACAAGCTATGTATACTAAAACTATACCTTTACTCTGAAATATTGTCTACCTATGCTAGAACTATATTCCAACAATAATCATCCGTGCATGGTAAAAACATCACTGTTTAATGATGTATAGATAAAACTAAAGTGTGTTTCAGAAATAGAGTGGAAAACAAAAAGACTTCTTGTAGAAATCTGGGGATGCTCTAGAGCTACTATCAGGCTTATAAAAGGCTGTAAAATTACTTCTTCAAACATGGAATTCAAAAACAGATTTTGACATGCAAGTGTTGGCTTGGAAAATTTTACATTGCAAGCTACTTGTTGGAGATAGATTGAAATGTATGATAGTTCAACCAACCATGTGCCCTTATTGCTTATGTATTGAAAATATGAAGCATATATTTTGGGACTACATTTATATTAAGAAACAATGGATAACTATTTAAAAAAAAAATCATACTATTTTCTATCATGAGTTAAACTGGAAAGAAGCTATCTTTGGTTTTGGTATGCACAACAATGTTATTGTTGATTCTATTAGACAACTTATAGTAAAACACATATGAAAAACTAGATGTAGAGCGGTATTTTCTAAAAACTTTAGTCAAGCAAGTAAAACATTAACGCTTTACTGTGACATCTTTCTATAGATGGATTTTTTATTTTTGCAGCATCAAATCTTATACAAGAAGAATTCAAAGAGCATGGTTCAACTTCAACAAATTAAAGATCAAGTATTACAATTCCAATCTGATAAAAAGCTTTGTCAAAGTAAACGTGTACAATTTATGAAATAAGTTTTTTTTACAGCCTTCTTATGACTGTGTTGTACTTATGATCAATATATTTTTCTATCCTTCAATTACTTGTTGATAGCTCTTACTCTTTATATATATGAATGTCAAAGAAGGTGTAAAGTTTTTAATTAATAATTTTTTTCTTACGAAAAACAGCAAAAATTAGGACTTTTGTATTCCTACCTTAACAAGTAGTCTACACATCATGAGAAGCTTTTGTTACTCTCCATACCAAAAAAAATTATTTCCTTAGAAATGTTCTCATAACCTTTGTGAATCTTCTTACAGTGTTCAACGATGTATATGAAGTGGGTGTACACTTTGTCTAGGTACAAGCTATGTGTGCTAAAACTATACCTTTTCTCTGAAGTACAGTCTACCTATGCTAAAACTATACTTCAACACTAATCATCCGTCCATGCTAAATACAACACGCCATTTAATGATGTATAGACAGAACTAAAGTGCGGTTAAGAAACAGAGTGGCAAAAAAAAAACAATGACTTCTTGTAGAAATCCGGGGATACCCCGGAGCTACTATCAGGCTTCTAAAAGTCTGTAACCAGTTTAAAGATTTATTTTTTTGAAACGGCATAGATCAAACTCAGCTAGTTGAATGCTGAAACGGGGATTTGTGTTCCCGCACCAACTGCCAAAGTCTCTCATATACCACGTTGCAGTCAAAACGGTGAACATCCGAGATCTGCACTGGCAGACATCACAGTTAAGAAACGAACAGAAATTTAAGAACTCCAATTTCAGATAAACAAACAGAATTACCTTGCATTGAAGGGTATAAAAGGTCTTATCATTTACAATAGACTGCAATGCAGTCTCAATTTCAAGGCCTCCTCCTTCTAACACCTCTAACAAACTCCATAACGCAACCGTCTGTTTGAAAGTATTCACAGTGACGTGAATTCCCAAACCCACATTTTCAAGCTTCACCATGGGAAAAGCGTTGGATGCATCAATGGGTACATTAATCTCACCATTTTCCTTAAAACTTGAAATCCTTTGAGGATGTCTCTCAATTTGGGATAAGATTCTAAGACTCTCTCTTTTCTTCTCCAGCTCTTGCACATTCTTCTGCAAATCATGAATGTAGAATGCAGCTGCCAATAGCTGATCTGATAATGAACGCTTTGCCTGAAAACAAGGGTCAAATCTGTTAGTTCATCAAGATTATAGAGGGGGAGATCAATAAGAGATAAGAAAAATACTCTACTTTGAGATTTTGTGGTGGGATCAATGATGTTAGAAGCGAGCATAAACTTTTCATGTCACGGCGCCTCTTTCTCTCAATCAGTTTGTGATCCTCCTTCTTCTCATAGACGGTGTTGCAGGACGCCATTAAAACTATATTCAGAGGACCAAATCTAAAATTGGACAAGCGTTAAGATCATGTCAATAGACACGGGCTTTTATGGAGAACATATTCGCTTTGATCGACAAATTCTCATTCAAATGAGCCCATCTCGATCACCATTGGACATCCTGCTTTTTCCACAGGTCGAATTAAATTATTATAATTATGACGAAGGTAGAACCATCAATAAGAAAACCACAGGCTTTACTTAATGCGCATCGAATTTTTGGACAACATAAATTGGGCTCCACGAGAGTCGCCTTTCATTGTAGAAACAACGGCAGAATTTAGCCCCACTTTAACATGGAATGATGAAGAAACAATTTCCAGACGCATTTGAGATATGTCGCCGAGATATTGGACAGTAGACAGTGTCCTCTCCTTTGTCTTCTTGCAATAATTCAACAAATGAAGGACATTTTTCTCCATGTGAAGATGGAAAATGGCTCGTCAGATTGCATATTTAGGTCTTGAATTCGATCATCTTTGCTCTGCATTGCGTAGACCAGCCTACCAAACCAAGCAACGGTGGAGTGACGTAATTGCTTACGTCCATGTTTGGAGCTTGCCCTTTTCAAAGCTGACGTTCTTGCTGTGGTTGAGAGCGAAAATATCGGACATGTCATGCCTACGATATTGAAGGGCTCAGAATGGATAACCATGAAGAAAAAGTGACTGACAATTGGGTTCCACCGTCAAATTTAGGTAAAATCATTACTGTTTATTGCTTGAGGTACAAATTAAGCTGTCTATGCAGCGGCCTTTTTCTAGTAAAGTTTCCAAAGGAAGATGCTTTGTATAAGGTATTTCCACATCAAAGAGATTAAAATATTATTCTTTCGAGATAAAAAGTAAAGATACAAAGAAATCTCCAAAATAGAGAGAAGGGAGAATATCCTTTCATTTTTTAAAATAGACTATTCCTTTGTCTTCTAGGATCAATTTGTGGAAGAAGCTTAAGTGAAGAAAACAACTATTTGAAGTATTCTAATATCTTTTTTATACTTTACTTTTAGATATATTGGAGGGCGGTGGAGCTACCCGTTTTTATGTAACTTTGTCGCCTAACAAGGTTACCCGCAAGGGCCCTTGGGATTTGCCTCGACCCATCCCATCTAGCGTTATCGACAATTGACGTTAGACCTAACTCAACCCAACCTTCCTTCTATCTGGGCTTTCAGGGGAAGTTAGAAGTAAGGTTGGGAAAGGGGTGGGGGAAGGAGGAGAGAGAAAGATATTTTTCTACTGGAAAGGGCCCCATAGAATAGTAGGGGAATCGAGAGGTGGATCTTTCATCGAGAGGCGGCCCATAGAATAGTAGAGTTACTTCAAGAAGAACAAGAATGATTTTTTCAGATTTTTTGTCGATAAGCATAGATGATCTATACATCTATCGAGGTACTTTAATGAACGATTCTTGATATATAAGATTGTGAGTCTCTTCTTAAAAATAAAGAGGAAAAGAAAAGATGTAAATCTTTTTTATAGATTTGAACGAAGCAAAAGAAAAACTATTATTTGAAGTATTATAATATCTTTTTTATACTTCACTTTAGATATATTGGAATTCTATTGTACTTAGAAGTTAGGTGTAGTTTATAGTGTTATTTTTATCACATCTACATATTTCTTCATAAATATATTTTTACCAATATTCATAATTGTAATATTTTTATATTTCAATAACATTTTTTTGAATACATGTAAGTGTAGCATCTATATATTCATGCTATTTTAATTTAATTTTGTGTTTTTTCCAAAGAGAGAGTTTTGATATATAGATATATTGATAAATGTAATAAATTTTGTATAAAGTTTGGGTCTATATCACCTACTCTTATTCCTATGTATTTGTCTCTCATCATAATTTTATGATTCACATATTCCTATACACTTAACCCTTATCTCTAACTTATTTTCACCACCCCTATACAATCCCCCTATCCATGTTGAAATTACACTTATCCATGCTCATATTTTTAATTTTAAGACTAAAACTCGAATTTGAACATTTACTCATCTAATTTTGTGTGGTTTATTTCTATGTCTTTGTTTTTAAACATTTTCAATGGAAACATTTTTACACATAAGAGAATATCCCAAGCATTTGTTATATCTAAACCTTCCAAGGACTACCATTTACAATTACACACTTCAATTGATGCATTAAAAAAGAATTGAATTTGGCACACACATTCTAAGCACATATACATGATTAAATAGTGTTAGTTTTATCTCTTGTACATATTTATACATGTTAACTTAGGAGAATGCATATTGACAACTCTAATATCATATTTACAAATAACACAAGTCCATTAGATATCATAAGACACAAAGGAAATAGAGGAAAATCAAGTAAAGTGAAGAACATAAGTATGAAAATTAAACAGTATAAGTTCAAATGTGTAGGATAGATCTATGATAGTGGATTTCTCCCTAATCTTTAAACTCATCCCAATATAATGTAAATAAACTATTATGATTCTAAGGCAATTACTAGGCTCTAATTTACTAATTTTTTAATCACAAAGAATATAAAATTTATATTTATCTTGGATTTAATCCATTCATTGGTCATAGAGCTAACTAAATTTATTTTAATTTACATTTTTACATTTAAAATTTAAAATTTCTATAGTATCATAATGCATCAATATAATTAATTAGTGTAGGTTATTTTTTCCTATGTATATGTATTTTACTTGATCAGATTAAACTAAGATTAGGAAAACCTCTAGATTTTAGATAACATTTTTAGTCTTACATGAACTAGTCATCTTTATAAGAGTTTGTTTTACCACTAGAGTTTTTAGATATGCATTTTTTCTAACTTCAAAACTTATTTCATATCTAATATCCATTTTCCATCCTTATAATTCATTGATCTATGTTTCTCTAAAGGTTTGGTTTTTGTATTCACATAGTCTTTCTTTCACCTACCCTACCCATTCTTGGATTGGTTTTAGGGTTTATATTTTACATATTTTTAAGATATTATTTAGGGAAATTATCCTTATTTGTAATAGATTATATCTCATTCTGATATCATTTGTTTACTCTTGTTATATTTTTTACCTTTATTTTATCCTCTTATGAGCCCTACATCCTTGCATATATTTTTTTTCATTATGGATTGTCATCACTCTAAATCATAGGTATATTAATAATCAAGATACTTAATTTCAAATTTTGTATGTAATTCATTTTTCCTTAATTCACATATGAAATAATTCAAACACACGCATGTCATAACCTTTTTTAGAAACATTGTACCTTTCTTTATTACATATTATTACTTCAAACTCCAAAATTTATTACATGCCTCTTCTATGGAAAATGAGAATAGTGTGCTTGATTACAATTGTATATTTCCTCTAAGAATCTTTCCTTCATATTATCCATTCCATGATTCATCTATTGTGAAGGACTCACATGATATAATTAATCTCTATTACATATACAATGGTGTTTTATGATAAACATTCTTCTACAACTCATGTAAACTATATGGATATTCACAATAGGTTTTTAGATAGTGATACTTCTCATGATTATGACATACATTTCAATGAAATTTCATTACACTCTCATATTGGAACTATTATTTTTCATTATCTGTTCCTAGTGCATCCTTATTACTTCATACAATGAGTTTCTCACTTTCTGGATGACATTGGGTATAGTGTCCTTGATGAAAATGACCTATCTTAGCATATTACATTCCTCTTAGTGGCCTTGTGTGACACACTACATCCCCTAAGTTGTGAATTTTATATTCTTTGATTGGTCCTCTCTTGGAGACATTAGACACAATGCTCCCTAAGTCAAAGATCTCGCATGAACTAAATAAGACTCCTCTGAATATCCCTTTGCATTTTTACCTTTTTCATTTTACATGCCACATTTTGCATATATGGCAACCTTGCATAACACAACTTGCATGATTCTGGTGTCATATTGCACTTGTTCATGAGTTCTAAGCATACAAAAAATTTCTTTCCTCATGAACCATGAACCCTTTTCTTTTGTGATGCCTTATCAAAGTTATCAGGCGGTATAACTTTGGTATGGTTGAGCGGGAAGCCCAACTAGCAGAATGAATTTCCCCATAGCCACCTCTATGTGTGTCGGTACATACCAGCTATATGTTTCTCACCTTTTTGGGCCTTCTCACCCAGTGGAAAATTGAAAGTCTCATCAACCCAGAGTGAGTACACTTCCTTTCGGACAAACAACCTAGATCTGATCCACAACTAGCTGGACAAATGATCAAAGCTTGATCCAAATTTCCCTCTCTTCACTCTTTCACATCACTCCTTGTGTGATCTTTTGTGCTTATGTTTGCTTTGCCATGGGATCTTGATCCTGGGGGCTTGATCATCCCTCTTGATTATAGACATCTCATCTTACTAGCATGAATACATTCAAATATCTCTTGATATGCATGTCTTGGCTACTTTAGTGTGAGTTTGAAGAAAGTTCATCCTCTCACTAAAGTGGGGGTTGAATGTGTCACCAAAAAGTGTAGCCTTGACACTTTTTCACTCATTTGGGAATTTTCCCTTGGATTTTGGCCTGGTTTAGCTTTGCTATAATGTTGTAATGTGGCCAACACATTCACATTAGGCTTTGAATGCTTGCAAATCAATAACAACCTAATGGTTTTTTACAAAGGTGTTGTGAAGTGTTGTAACACATCTTCCCACTTTTCTAAGACCCTTAGAACATAATTCATCTAAACAACCCCTTTTTACCTTTTTCCAAGCCTTGTGCCAAAGTGTTGTAACATGTTTTCACACTTTCCTAGGCTTGTCATCAACAAATTCACCCTTTCTTATGAAAAAATGGCCCCTTAATGTACTTTTAGGCTTGACTTAAGTGTGTTTGGAGAGAAATTCTTGTTAATCAACATTAATCACCATTTAAATCCCGACAACCACTTGAATTTGTCCAAGTGGACTAAGTCGCCACCTTGGGTGACTTAGTCCCTTTTGGCATAAAATTCAAAATTAAAACAAAATTCTAACAGGAATTTTCATCCAAAACCCTAAGGTCGGCCTATCATGTGTTATTTTCGGAGAATTAGGGCATAAAATGTGTAAATAAGGGTTTTTATCCTCATTTTATCTCTCTCCTTAACATCTTTCAACTTGACAAGAACTCAAGCATTATATCTTCTCAAGCAAGCATCAAGCATTCAAGCACAAATCACTTCAAGCAACATCCATTGGAGTTAGTTCTTGCATGTCTTTAGACATCTTCAACAAGGGTTTGGTGAGTCTTTACATTTTCTAGTCATTCAATCATCTTTACCTTTCATTCTATTTCATATGGGTTTGATTACCATCATGGAGTTTGACTAAGGCAAACCCCTATTCTCTAACCCTAACCTTTTCCTTCTCTTTACATGTGTGCTTTGCAAGTTTCTATGCAAATTAGTCAAGGAGTAAAGTGTTGAAAAGGTGCCATCATTCCATCCACAACATTCCAATTCAACAAACCCTAGAAGGAGCTAAAAGACAACTTGCAGGTCATTTTATGAAGATTCGTACATGATTCTGTGTCAAAAAAAAAAGTACAAGTGGGAGATTCCAACCTTGAAACTCTCAGAAGCTCCAAGAGGACTAAGCTGCCAAAATTGGTGAATTAGTCCCTATACGAGGCCAAAAAGGTGGTTTATGTGTTTCTGGATACCCTTTTACCATAAACTTGTTCCAAAAAAAATTCTTGGGAAGAGGACTAGGTTGCCCATTCTGGCATAAGTGTCCTAGTGAGCATTTTCAACATATTTCAGAAGATTATAAAGCTCCTCTTCTTCAACCTTCATTTTGGGTGATCCCACAAAGCTGGTTTACAATTTTTGAGAGAAATTGATTTTTGCTTAAATCACATATTTTTAGAAAATATAATGATTTAAGCCTTTAAAAGTTCCATTTTAAGGATTCCAATTGGAGAGGGTTTGATCAAACCACCTTAGATCAAACCCCCTTGGATAGAACCTCGCTAGTTTTAAACCATACTTATAAATGAGTCTCCTTTACACCTATCAAAATGCTAATAAAAAATCACTTTTGATTCACCTTTTGGGGGATCAAATGAATTCATTTAAAATTTATTTGAAATGATTATAGTAGTCCTCAAAATCAGCTCTCCCACGAATATAATTTTAATATGTTTTGGTTTTATTATGTATGTGTTTTTTTAGTTTTATTAAACATAGGTTTTTAACTGAAAATCAAGCTCTCTGTTTTGCACATGTAGAAAAATAGAAAATTATCAAAATAATTTAAAAATATATATTTTTGTGCTGGGTATTGATGTCCTTGATCCATTAAAAAACTAAAAATTGCATTTTGATACATACAGAAAAAGCTATGTTGTATATAGTCCACCTATGTCTGAATTGCAATTGGTTTGACTTTGAAACTCTATTAAGGAAAAAATATTCAATAAAAAACTATGAGACCAAATTAAAGTGCTAGATATTATAGATACAAATCTAAATTCAAAAAAAATTATGTTGTATACGGTGAGTGTCACTTTTTAAAAATGTTGTTTTCTAAAAAAAATCACTTTTCGTGGGAGATAGAAAAAGAAGTGCAATCTTATTCCCAAAAAATTGAAAAAAATATTTTTAGAATCTACAAACAAAATGTGATGAGACTCTAGTTTTCATCATCTTCAAATTACTCATGGTTTTGCCGCTATATGTGCCCGAATGTGAATATTTAGTTAAAAATAATAATTTTAGTGTCTAGTTTGGCCAAAAATTGTAAACCACTATTGTGGGATCACCCTTTTTCAAGTGCACCATTTCTGTCTCTTCTAGTTTCTTTACAACTTGCATATATTTTAGGTCATTCTTAGGTCATTGCACATAGTTTACATTTACTTTAGTTTACATTTCATAGTTATTTTATTTCATTACATTGCAGGGCTTAAACACACACATCACTCCCATTTCAAAACCCCCAATCTTTCAATGAACTCACCAAGAATACATCATTAGTGTGACAGAGAGATATTTCCTAACTAGGCTCCTAGGTGGAAAACCCTAGGGGACTTTGGGGAATCCTCTTTCCCTAATTGCATTTCCTTTTGGTGAACCCATCCTTACAACACTTCTTTTCACTTTTAATTTTTGCATTTGCATCCTAGGGAAAAGCTTGCATTGCATTAGGGTTTTGCATTGTTTGCATTCTAGGGTTCTTAAAAGTGCATTAGTGAAAATTTCATGTTAGCTTGCACTTTGAATTGCATTTTCATTGAAAAAGTATAAAAAATTCTACATTTCCATTCTATACTGCCTTAGAAAAGTATAAAAATCATAAAAACTAGTCAAAAATTCTAAAAACTATCAAAAATATCATTGATGGGACAGATTCGCCACACTATGTGACTTAGTCCACTTGCACCATTTACACTATAATTTATGGCATTTTCAAAGCATTTTTTGCACTTCTATTTTTTGGTTCTGCATTTTTGTTTTATTTTCCAGAATCCTAGTTATAAGAATTATAGTCTTCTTTGTGTATGTTGCATTTTCATTCACCCCGCCTTTAGAAAAATTTGCATGAGCATTTGGTGTTCTCTTTCTAATACCTTAGTGAGACAAAGATCTAGACTCATGGCATCTCACGACAATACTCTTGTTTTAGATCTTGGTATCTCTCGAGCTTCCACTCCTAGTATTGATAATAGTAAACTAGGCCTTGAAACTACTCTTAGTAACTTTATGAATTTAGGAAACACACATGTTGACAATAAACATAATGACCTCCCACATGACAAGATATTTCACATTCATTCAAACCTAGCCAACCTCCAACATGAAGTGAGTTTTGAGACCATTTCTGCCACTAATATCCCCACTATTAAAAACATACACTATATGCTTGACAATGATAATGGCTTAGGTGTTGTGAATAAAATAGTTGAGATATACCAAAAACATGTCTCTTCCACACCTAGCGTCTCTCAACCAACCACCCCTATTGTTATCCAAGGAGGACCTTCCACTCCTCATCCCTCAAAAATAGCTTCCATTCCTACCTATGCCTCTCCTCATGTGACAACAATAGTGCAACATGTTAGAAATGTGATTCCCTCCCTTGGTATTCCTACTAGTGTTCCTACTTCTTATGTGGCATCACATCCTTTAGCCTCTTCTGCCATACCCTCCATTAGCATCCCATTCACTTTCCCTTCCACTACATTCACCCCATCACCACTTTCCCTTCCACCTAATACCACTTATACCAATCCTCTCATCACATATATTTTTCACACTTTTTCATCCATGCAACAATATATTTCCACCATTAATCAAAACCAACATGGTTCACCCACCCACTATGCTCACAACAATCGCTTGTCCTTATAAATCCTACACACCCCAATGTCACAAGGAATATAAATACCTAGATTCAAGAAGTATGGAGGTAAGGGTGATTCTTCTAATCATGTTAATGCTTATACTACTTTGTGTAGTGATTTTTCTCTTGACAACAAATTGTTAGCCAAACTATTTCCTATGACCCTCAATGATATTCCTTGGAATGGTTTTCTTCCTTACCAAACAATTCAATTAGTTCATTCAATGATTTTTTTTATTCCTTTATCAACCACTTCCAAGTGCACATGACTCCTAAAAAGACCTCGGTCGATTTGATGAGATGTAAGAAAGACACTAATGAAAAGATAACATAATTTATCTCTAGTTATCAGGTGATTTATTCCTTAATTGAATTTAAGATACCTGATACACATCTTCAAATATGTTTACTAAAAGCTTGATAACACCCCTTCAAGATAAACTCATCCTGATGAAGTTCCCTTCCTTCATGCACTTATGCACAACACTCTATGATTATCAAAATTCAACTAGTAGTTGTGATACATGATCCACTTCTAGTCATGTTGAGAAGTCTAATAATAGCAACCAAACCAACTCTCAGCCATTCAAAATCCAAATAAATGGTTTTTGCAATTTAACCTCCTTCCCAAAATCCTCCTACCTATAATCAAATAGCGGTTGTTAAGACCACAGTGCCTTTCAATTATGGAGATCCCAAATTAACCTTCACACCTTTACCTGATACCCTCCATAATACCACGACTCAACTTCTCCAACAAAAAATGATTTCCTTACTTGTTGTCCATGCACCTGATCCTAATAAGCCGTTACCCCATCCTATAACTTTGACACTTGTTTCTATTTTCATCGACATAATGGACATGACATGGAACAATGTAAGCATCTTAAGCACCTTGTTGAAGACCTCATTGGTTTGGGTCGTCTATCCATTTCTGGTATTAATGATAAAGGCAATAAGTTTCTTGCACCTCCAAACCAAATTTTACAAATTTTCACCAATCCCATGTCTAAACATAACGTTTCCTTTGTCAAAGCTAGCGAAACTTCATAGAATGATGTTATGAATGTTGATACACAAGATGAACATTTTGATCCTCTTTCAAATGCAACCCATGCCAAGCCTATGGATGAAATCATAGGCACAATAGATGTCATCCGTCGTAAGGGACAAACCAAAAAATCTCTTGATATTACTTTTTCACGTCAAGATATACTGAAAAATCTTCTTGACGGTCCTCTCTACATAGCTGGTAGAATCTATGATAAGCCCACTAATGGGATACTCATAGATCCCACCTATGGTGAGAATGTGATCATGAAAGAATTTTTTGTACTACATGATCTTTATCAACATGTTTATGATAATCCTAATGCATTGATCAAAAATCATAATGGTTTTGTCTACCCTACAATCAGATTGATCGCTCTCCCATTATAGATAGGCCCTAAGACATTGGACATTACATTCTCTATCATCCCACAATCAGAACAATTTCATTTGTGACTAGGACATCCATGGCTTCATTCAATGATAGTGGTCCCTTATGTTATTCACAAATGTTTTAAGTTTCCCTTTGACAATGAAATATTCATTGTCCACCATGGTGGCTTTAATCCCTTATCCTCCAAAGGTAACTTTTCCTTAGAATCCATTTGGCCTAAGCCCGTGAAACCCATCACTCCTCGAAGAGATTTCTTTTTCATTACCTATCAGAAGTTTAAACCAAAGAAAATCTTTGAATTATCTTTTTGTAACATGACCCCCTCAACTTTTGAAACTCCTATCCTTGATGAAACCATGTTACAACCTAACTCTAACCTGCCTAACCTGACAACACCTAAAACCTCCTCTACATCACCCAAGAGGCCTAGAGATCATGACAATAATTCCATCCTGCCTCCTTGCATCAAACAAGTGTATAAAGCCAAGGAGAAAGTGGATGACCCACCTATGGTTCGTCTCATTCCTCCTGCTAGGAATGACACACAACCCATGGTAGATCAGCCTGCTCCTTCTCAGATGCAACTTGACAAAATAATAAAAAGAAATAAAGGAGCTAGGGAGTGTAGGCATCACCATCGTGCTCTTTCTTGTCAGTCACATGATGAAGAAAATATTGAAAATCATAATCCACATTTTCTAGAAGCAGTTCCCAACGACCCTCCTCCCCCACCACTGCAGCCTGATCCTATACCCCCATTACAACCAATATTACATGCTTCAATAGATATTGTCTTTCAACCTCCTATTGTCATCAATCTAGATGATGATGATGAGGAGAATGCTAAAATAGATGACAAGGTGCACCATGCTTTGAATACATTATTTTCCTCTTCCATGAGCATACATGATAATTCTCCTCGGAAAAGCATTGATCTTGACACTATTTTTTCAATTGTTGTTGTCCCTCTCACTAGTCACCCACCTGAATTTTATACTGAGCAAGATTAGGAGGCAGATGACTTGCTTGATGATTGATGCACATTTTCCTTACTATTCTTTGCTTTTTCTTTTGCATGTTTTCTTGTGTGTGATGTATTTTTCCTATACTGTTATGTTTGATGTTCTCTCTCTCTTTGTGACATTCTTCTATTTATACCTCCATTCTTCTCTATGTCATGACTTCTCTTTCGCTTTTCCTTTTCCTTTTGGTTTTTTTCTTCCTTTTGGGGATGATTCAAGGCATTGAGACTCCAATGTCTCCTTCATGTTGACCCAAAAGACCTTTTCCTTTTCTTTTTTTTACTTTTTTCCTTCCTTTTAGGAATGATGCAAGGCATTGAGATTGCAATGTCTCCTTCATTTTGACCCAAAACCCTTTTTCCTTTTCTTTTTAATTTTTTTCTTCATTTTCAAGATTATTCAAAGCATTGAGACTATAATGTCTCCTTCATGTTGACTCACAAAGGATATTTTTCTTTTTATTTTTCTATCCTTTTGGAGATGAAGCAAAGTGTCGAGACACCCTATGTCTCTTCCATGTTGACCAAAATGAATCTTTCTTTTTCTTTGTTTTCGCTCTCTTTGTGTCCTTCTTCCAGTTCTATGTATTTGGGGAGATGATGACAGTTCCAAGCTCTCTACACAAATATTGTAGCAATGAACATACTGACCCAAAATCCATAGATCCCTTATGTGTTTGGTGTTTCTCATTTTTATTCCATTTCTCCTTTTCTTTTACATGACACAACCTCTCTTGGAAACATATCACTTGGCATAGGGCTTTCACAGTTGGCTCTCATGTCTTTTTCTTTCTTTTTTCATTTTGCATTTCTCTACTTTAAAGCAATTTCTCACAAAATAGTGTGTAGCAATTCCTTTAAAGTGTGGGCATACATTGACATTATTTATTTTTCATTTTCTTTTCTTTTTCCTTGGTTCCTAGCACAACCTTATTACTTTATCCAACGACTTTCTCACTTTTTGAAAGACATTGGGTATAATGTCCTTCATGAAAGTGACCTATCTTAGCATAATACATTCCTCTTAGTGGCCTAATGCTACACACTACATCCCCTAAGTTGTGAATTTTATATTCTTTGATTGGTCCTCTCTTGGAGACAATAGAGACAATGTTCCCTAAGTCAAAGACCAAGAATGAACTTAATAAGACTCCTTTGAACATCCCTTTTTCATTTTTACCTTTTGCATTTTACATGTTGCATTCTCTATTTTTCATATATGGCCACCTTGCATAACACAACTTGCATGCTTGTGGTGCCATCCTGCACTTGCTCATGAACTATGAACCTTTGTCTTTTGTGGCACCTTATCAAAGTTAACAGGAGGTATAACTTTGGTATGGTTCAGTGGGAAGCCCAACTAGTGGCATGACTTTCCCCATAAACACCTATGTGTGTGTGGGTACATACCAGCCATATGTTTCTCACAATTTTGGGCCTTCTCACCTAGTGGACAACTGAAAATATCATTGCCCCAGAGTGATTACACTTCCTTTTAGACAAACAACCAAAATATAATCCACAACTAGCTGGAAAAATGATCAAAGCTTGATCCGACTTTCCCTCTCTCTTCACTCTTTCACATCACTCCTTGTGTGATCTTTTATGCTTATGTTTGGTTTGTCATGGGATCTTGATCTTGGGGGCTTGATCATCCCTCTTGATTATAGTCATCTCATCTTACTAGCATGAATACATTTAAATCTCTCTCGACATGCATGTCTTGGCTACTTTAGTGTGAGTTTGAAGTAATTTCTTCCTCTCACTAAAGTGGGCACTAAATGTTTCACCAAAAAGTGTAGCCTTGACACTTTTTCACTCATTTGGGCCTTTTCCCTTGGAATTTGGCCTAGTTTTTCTTTGATATAATGTTGTAATGAGGCCAACACATTGACATTATGCTTTGAATAGTTGCAAATCAATAACAACCTAATGATGTTTTGCAAAGGTGTTGTGAAGAGTTGTAACACATCTTCCCACTTTTCTAAGACCCTTTCAACATAATCCATCTAAACAACCCCTTTTTACCTATTTCAAAGCCTTGTACCAAAGTGTTGTAAAGTGTTGTAACACATTTTCATACTTTCCTAGGCTTGTCATCAACAAATTCATACTTTCTTATGAAAAATTGGCCCCTTAATGTACTTTTAGGCTTGACTTAAGTGTGTTTTGGGAGACAATCCCGTTAATCAACATTAATCACCATTTAGATCCCGACAACCACTTGAATTCATCCAAGTGGGCTAAGTTGCCACCTTGGGTGACTTAGTCCCTTTTGGCATAAAATTCAAAATTAAAACAAAATTCTAATGGGAATTTTCCTCCAAAACCCTAAGGTTGGCCTATCATGTGTTATTTTCAAGGAATTAGGGCATATCATGTATAAAAAATGGTTTAATCCTTATTTTACCTCTCTCCCTAACATCTTTTACCTTAAAAAGCACTCAAGCATTCTATCTTCTCAAGAAAGCATCAAGCATTCAAGCACAAAGCACTTCAAGCAACATCCATTGGAGCTAGTTCTTGCATGTCATCAGACATCTTCAACAAGGGTTTGGTGAGTGTTTGTATTTTCTTGTCATTCAATCATATTTTCCTTTCATTCTATTTCATTTGGGTTTGATTACCATCATCGGGTTTGACTAAGGAAATCCCCTATTCTCTAAACCTAACTGTTTCCTTCTCTTTACATGTGTGCTTTGTGGGTTTGTATGCAAATTATTCAAGGATTAAAGTGTTGAAAAGGTGTCTTCATTCCATCCACAACATTCCAAGTCAACAAACCCTAGAAGGAGCTAAAAGACAACTTGTAGGTCATTTTCTGAAGATTCGGACATGGGTCTCTATTAGAAATAGAAGTACAAGTGGGCACCTACAGATTCCAACCTCGAAACTTCTGAAAGCTCCATGAGGACTAAGTTGCCATCATTGGCGAATTAGTTCCTGTACCAGGCCTGAAAAGTAGTTTATGTGTTTTTGGATACCCTTTTACCATAAACTTGTTTTGGCAAAGTTTCTCGGGAAGAGGACTAGGTCGCCCATTCTGGCATAAGTGTCCTAGTGAACATTTTCAATAGATTTCAAAATATTCTAGAGCTTCTCTTCTTCAACCTTCAATTTCTAGGTGCACCATTTTCGTCTCTTCTAGTTTCTTTACAACTTGCATATATTTTAGGTCATTCTTAAGAAATTGCTTATAGTTTACATTTACTTTAGTTTAAATTTCATACTTAGTTTAATTCATTACATTGTAGCACTTAAACACACACATCACACCCATTTCAAAACCCCCAATCCTTAAATGAACTCACCAAGAATACATCATTAGTACGAAAGAGAGCTATTTCCTAACACATCTCCTAGGTGGAAAACCCTAGGGGCCTTTGGGGAATCATATTTCCCTAATTGCATTTATTTTTGGTGGTTCATTTTTGTGAATAAGTCCTTACAACACTTCTTTTCACTTCTGATTTTTGCATTTGCATCCTAGGGAAAAGATTGCATTGCATTAGGGTTTTGAATTATTTGCATTCTAGGTTTCTTAAAAGTGAATTAGTGAAAATTTCATGTTAGCTTGCACTTTTCATTTCCTTTTCATTGAAAAGTATAAAAAATCTACATTTCCATTTTGTACTGCCTTAGAAAAGCATAAAAATCATCAAAACTAGTCAATTTTTTTGAAAACTATCAAAAATATCACTGATGGGACTAATTCGCCACATTGGGTGACTTAATCCACTTGCACCATTTACGTTGTAATTATTGGAATTTTCAAAGCATTTTTTGCACTTCTATTTTTTGGTTCTGCATTACTGTTTTATTTTCCAGAATCCTAGTTATAAGCATTTTAGTCTTCTTTGTTTACATTACATTTGCATTCACCCTAACTTTAGAAAACTTTGCATGAGAATTTTGTGTACTCTTGATGATACCATAGTGAGATGAAGCTCTAGACTCATGGCATCTCAAGACAATACTCTTGTTGTAGATCTTGGGATCTCTTGGGCTTCTACTCCTAGTATTGACAATAGTGCACTAGGCTTGGAAACTACTCTAAGCAACTCTCTGAATCTAGGAAACACACATGTTGAAAATAAACGTAATGACCTCCCACATGACAAGATATTTCAAATTCATTCCGACCTAGCCAACCTCCAACATGAAGTGAGTTTTGACATCATTTCCACCACTAATATCCCCACTATAGAAAACATTCACTATATGCTTGACAGTGATAATTGCCTAGGTGTTGTGAGGAAAATAGTTGAGATATACAAAAAACATGCCTCTTCCACACCTAGGGTCTCTCAACCATCCATCCCTATTGTTATCCAAGGAGGACCTTCCACTCCTCCTCCCTCAACAGTAGCTTACATTCATACCTATGTCTCTCCTCATGTGACAACAACAGTGTAACATGTTAGCAATGCGATTCCTTCCCTTGGTATTCCTACTAGTGTTTTTACTTCTTATGTGGCATCTCATCCTTTAGCCTCTTCCACCATACCCTCCATTAGCATCCCATTCACTTGCACTTCCACTAAATTCACCCCATCACCACTTTCCCTTCCACCTAATACCACTTATTTTGATCCTCTCATCACACATATTTTTCACATTGTTTCATCCATGCAATAATAGATTTCCACCATCAATCAAAACCAACATGGTTCACCCACCCACTATATTCAAAGAAATCCCTTTTCCTTAGAGATCCTACACACCCCAATTCCATAAGGAATAGAAATACCTAGATTCAAGAAGTATGGAGGGAAGGGTGATCCTTTTAATCACATTAATGCTTATACTAATTTTTGTAGTGATTTTTCTCTTGATGACAAATTGTTAGCCAAACTATTTCCTAAGACCCTTAAACACATTTCCTTGGATTAGTTTTCTTCCTTAGCGAACAATTCAATTAGTTCATTTGATAAATTTTTTGATGCCTTTGTCAACCACTTCCAAGTGCACACGACTCCTAAAAATACCTTGGCCTATTTGATGAGATGTAAGCAGGACACTAATGAAAAGATAACATTATTTATCTCCTATTATTAGGTGCTTTATTCCTTAATTGATGTCAAGATACCTGATACACATCTTCAAAAGATGTTTGTTTAAAACTTACTAACACCCCTTCAAGACAAACTCACCCTGATGAACTTCCCTTCCTTCATGCACTTATGCACAACACTATGTGTTTATCACAATTCAATTAGTAGTCGTGATACGCGATCCACTTCTAGTCACATTGTTGAGAAGTTTGACGCTGCCAACCAGACCAAGGCACAGCCATTAGAAATCCAAATAAAGGGTTTTTGAAATTTAACCTCCTTCCCAAAATCCTTCTACCAATAATCAAATAGTAGTTGTGAAGACTCTGGTGCCTTTCAATTATGGAGATCCCAAATGAACCTTCATGCCTTTATGTAATACCCTCCATAATACCATGACTCAACTTCTCTAGCAATAAATGATTTCCTTGTTGTCCATGCACCCAATCCTAACAAGCCTTTACCTCCATCCTATAACTCCAACACTTATTTCTATTCTCATCGACATAATAGACATGACACCGAACAATGTAAGCATCTTAAGAATCTTGTGCAAGACCTCATTGATTCGGGGCGTATGTCCGTTGTTGGTATTAATGATAAAGGCAATAATTTTGTTGCACCCACAAACCAAATTTTACAAATTTTCACTAATCCCATGCCTAAACATAATGTTTCCTTTCTCAAAGCCAATGAAATTTGGGAGAATGATTTTATGAATGTTGATACACAAGATGAAAATTTTGATCCTCTTTCAAATGCAACCCATGTGAAGCCTATGGATGAGGTGGTAGGTGTGATAGATTCCATCCATCGTAAGGGCCAAACCAAAACATCTCTTGATATTACTTTCTCACATCAAGATATACTCAAAAATCTTCCTGACGGTCCTCTCTACATAGCCGAAAAAAGCTATGATAATCCCACTAATGGGATACTCATAGATCTCGCGTATGGCAAGAATGTGATCATGAAAGAATTTTTGGTACTATATTATCTTTATCACCATTTTTATGATAAACCTAATGCATGGATCAAAATGGATAATGTTTTTTCCTACCCTACGATCGAATTGA
Source organism: Sequoiadendron giganteum (assembly GCA_007115665.2). Classification (NCBI taxonomy): domain Eukaryota; kingdom Viridiplantae; phylum Streptophyta; class Pinopsida; order Cupressales; family Cupressaceae; genus Sequoiadendron; species Sequoiadendron giganteum. Next base: position 298,117,884 of record CM021102.1, read on the forward strand.
TCTCTCTCCCATTATAGATAGGCCCTAAGACATTGGATGTTACATTCTCTATCATCCCACAGTCAGATAAATTTAATTTGTGACTAGCCCATCTATGTCTTCGTTCAATGAATGTGGTCCTTTTGTTATTCACAAATGTTTGAAGTTTCCATTTGACAATGAAATGTTCATCGTCCACCATAATGGCTTAAATCCCTTATCCTCCAAAGGTAACTTTTCCTTAGAAGCCTTTTGGCCTGAGCCCATGGAATGCATCACTCCTTGAAGAGATTTATTTTCCATTGCCTATCAGAAGTTTAAAGAAAAAAAATCTTTGAATTATCTCTTCGCAAAATGACCCCCTCAACTTTTAAAACTCCTATCCTTGATGAAACCATGTTACAACTCGACTCCAACCTTCCTAACTAGAAAATAACTCAAACCTCCTCTACATCATCCAAGAGGCCTAGAGATCATGATAGTAATTCCATTTTGCCTCCTTGCATCAAACAAGTGTATAAAGCCAAGGAGAAAGTGGATGACCCACCTATGGTTCCTCTCATTCCTCACGTTAGGAATGACACACATCCTATGGTAGATCAATCTGATCCTTCTCATATGCAACTTGACAAAAGAATAAAAAGAAATAAATGAGCTAGGGAGCGTAGGTGTCACCATCGTGCTCTTTCTCACCAGTCACATGATGAGGAAAATATTGAAAATCATAATCCACATTTTCTAGAAGCAGTTCCTGATGACCCTTTTCCCCCACCATTGTAGCCTAATCCTATACCCCCATTACAACCAATATTACATGCTTCAACTGACATTGTCCTTCACCCTCCTATTGTTATCAATCTGGATTATGATGATGAGGAGAATGCTAAAATAGATGACAAGGTGCACAACACTTTGAATACTTTATTTTCATCTTACATGAGCATACATGAGAATTCTCCTTAGACAAGCATTGATCTTGATGTTGGTTCTCCAATTGTTATTGTCCCTCTCGATAGTCACTCACCCAAATTTTATATTGAGCACAATTGGGAGGTAAATGACTTGCGTGATGATTGACACACATTTTTCTTATTGTACTTTTCTTTTTATTTTGCATGTTTGCTTGTGTGTGACATATTTCCCCTATACTGTTATGTTTGATGTTCTCTCTCTTTGTGACATTCTTCTATTTGTACCTTCATTCTTCTCTATGTCATGACTTTTCTTTCGCTTTTCCTTTTTCTTTTTTGCTTCCTTTTACGGATGATGTGAGGCATTGAGACTGCAATGTCTCCTTCATGTTGACCCAAAAGGCCTTTTCCTTTTCCTTTTTTAGTTTTTGTCTTCCTTTTGGGGATGATGCAGGGCATTGAGACCGTAATGTCTCCTTCATTTTGACCCAAAAGCCTTTTTCCTTTTCTTTTTGATTTTTGTCTTCCTTTTGAGGATGCTTCAAGGCATTGAGATAACAATGTCTCATTCATGTTGAATCATAAAGGCTCTTTTTCTTTGTCTTTTCCTTTTTCTTTTGTTGTCCTTTTGGGGACGATGGAAAGCGTTGAGACACCCTATGTCTCTTCCATGTTGACCCAAAATGACTCTTTCTTTTTCTTTGTTTTCACTCTCTATGCGTCCTTCTAGTTCTATGTATTTGGGCATATGATGATAGTTCCAAGCTCTCTACACAAATATGGCAGCAATGAACATACTGACCCCAAATCCATATATCCCTTATATGTTTGGTGTTTCTCATTTTGGGGGCGACCCCATTTTATTTCTTTTCTCCTTTTATTTTACATTACACAACCTCCCTTGGAAATATATCACTTGGCATAGGGCTTTCCAAGTTGGCTCTGATGTGTTTTATTTCTTTTTGCATTTTTCATTTCTCTACTTTCAATTAATTGCTCACAAAATGGTGTGTAGCAATTCCCTTAAATTGGGGGCATAAATTGGCATTATTTATTTTTCATTTTCTTTTCTTTGTCCTTGGTTCCTAGTGCAGCCTTATTACTTCATACAATGAGTTTCTCACTTTCTGGATGACATTAGGTATAATTTCCATCATGAAAGTGGCCTATCTTAGCATATTACATTCCTCTTAGTGGCCTGATGAGACACACTACATCCCCTAAGTTGTGATTTTTTTATTCTTTGATTGTCCTCTCTTGGAGACATTAGACACAATGTTCTCCAAGTCAAAAATCTCACATGAACTAAATAAGACTCCTTTGAACATCCCTTTTTCATTTTTACCTTTTCCATTTTACATGTTTCATTCTTCATTCTGAATATGTGCCCACCTTGAATAACATAACTTGCATGCTTGTGGTGCCATCCTACACTTGTTCATGAGTTCTAAGCATACAAAGTTTTGCTTGCCTCATAAACCATGAACCCTTTTCTTTTGTGGAACCTTCTCAAAGTTATCAAGAGGTATAACTTTGGTATGGTTGAGCGGGAAGCCCAACTAGCGGCACGACTTTCCCCATAGCCACCTATGTGTGTGTGGGTATATACCAGCCATATGTTTCTGACATTTTTAGGCCTTCTCACCTGGTGGACAATCAAAAGTCTCATCGCCCCAAAGTGAGTGCACATCCTTTCAGAAAACTAACCTAGATCTAATCCACAACTAGTTGGACAAATGATCAAAGCTTGATTTGACTTTCCCCTCTCTTCACTCTTTCACATCACTCCTTGTGTGATATTTTGTGCTTATGTTTAGTTTTCCATGGGATCTTGATCCTGAGGGCTTGATTATCCCTCTTGATTATAGTCATCTCATCTTACTAGCATGAATACATTTAGATCTCTCTTGATATGCATGTCTCGGCTACTTTAGTGTGAGTTTGAAGAAAGTTCATCCTCTCACTAAAGTGGGGGCTGAATGTGTCACCAAAACCTGTAGCCTTAACAATTTTTCACTCATTTGGGCCTTTTCCCTTGGATTTTGGCCTCGTTTTCATTTGATCTAATGTTGTAATGTGGCCAACATGTTCACATTAGGCTTTGAATTCTTGAAAATCAATAAAAACCTAATGGTGTTTTACAAAGGTGTTGTGAAGTGTTGTAACACATCTTCCCACTTTTCTAAGACCCTTTCAACATAATTCATCTAAACAACCCCTTTTACCTCTTTCCAAGCCTTGTGCCAAACTGTTGTAAAGTATTGTAACACATTTTCAAAAAAAATTAGGCTTGTTATCAACAAATTCACCCTTTCTTATGACAAATTGGCCCCATAATGTACTTTTAGGCTAGACTTAAGTGTGTTTCGAGAGACAATCCCGTTAATCAACATTAATCACCATTTAAATCCTTACAACCACTTGAATTTTTCCAAGTGGACTAATTCACCACCTTGGGTGACTTAGTCCCTTTTGGCATAAAATTCAAAATTAAAACAAAATTATAATGGGAATTTACCTCCAAAACCCTAAGGTCAGCCTAACATGTGTTATTTTCAATTAATTAGGGCATAGCATGTATAAATAATGGATTTTATCCTCATTTTACCTCTCTCCCTAACATATTTCACCTTCACAGGAACTCAAGAATTCTATCTTCTCAAGCAATCATTAAGCATTCAAGAAAAAAGCACTTTAAGAAACATCCATTAGAGTTGGTTCTTGCATGTCTCTAGACATCTTCAACAAGGGTTTGGTGAGTGTTTACATTTTCTTAGCAGGTTTTTAGGTAGATTAGTCAATGAGTAAAGTGTTGAAAAGGTGCCATCATTCCATCCAAAAAATTCTAATTCAAGAAACCCTAGGGTATGTGTAGGATCATCATGGAAAAAATAGGCCCTTAAGTGGTGATGAAAATTCAAAAAATCAAAGTTAGGCAAGTTGATGTAAAAATTTGAATAAGTTATATATATTATTTAAAAAATATGTAAGAATAGAATCTATAGAAAATTGAATGTAGTTTCTAAACTACTAGGTTTATTTTTTTTTAAATCTATTTGATAAAAAATTGAAATTTCAATGCAGTAGTACTTAAATTTCAGGGAAAAAATAAGTAGGATGTATCTGTCTGACCAACCTAACCACAATAAAATGATAGTATTTTTTTTATAATATTTTAGATATAACTAGAGGACTCATGTCCTGATGTGATGCATATTTTTTTGTAATTTTTTTCCAAGTAAATAATTAATTAAGAATTTTTTATTACAACTTTTAAAAAATATAAAAACTCTTATGTCTTACGACCTTAACTTGGTCAAAATATCATGATTTTTTTTTTTTAATCCTATAGTATGTGAAGCATGTTTCAGATTCAAAAAAATTGATATTGTTTGAAAGCTATAGATGTTTTTGAATCAAACTATCAATCAAGACTTTAGTTGCAATTCAAATAGAAAACGAATAATAATTATTTATTAAATTAAAAGTAAAGCATAATTTATATTGGTGGAAAGATGAGAATCTCCTTTAAAAACCCTCTTCGTTTCATAAATTTTGGGTAAGAAAAAGTCATCATCCACATGGGCCATCATATCACTTACATATCACCACTTTTTGGCCCATCATGGTCCTGTACATACCCCTTAGAAGGAGCTAAAAGACAATTTGGAAGTTGTTTTATGAAGATTTAGACACGAGTCTTTGTCAAAAATAGAAGTACATTTGGGCACCTACAGATTCCAACCTCGAAACTCTTGAAAGCTCTAGGAGGACTAAGTCGCCATCATTAGAAAATTAGTCCCTATACGAGGCTTGGAAAGTGGTTTTTTTGTTTCTGGATAGCCTTTTACTAGAAACTTGTTCTGAAAACGTTTCTCAGGAAGAGGACTAGGTCACCCATTCTAGCATAAGTGTCGCAGTGAGAATTTTTAGTAGATTCCAAAAGACTCCAGATCTCCTCTTCTTCAACCTTCAATTTCTAGGGGCACCATTTCTCTCTCTTCCAGTTTCTTTACAACTTGCATACATTTTAGGTCATTCTTAGGACATTGCATATAGTTTACATTTACTTTAGTTTACATTTCATAGTTAGTTTATTTCATTACATTGCAACACTTAGACACACTCATCACACCCATTTCAAAACCCCCAATATTTGAATGAACTCACCAAGAATAGATAATTAGTGTGAAAGAGAGTTATTTCCTAACCAAGCTCCTAGGTGGAAAACCCTAGGGGCCTATTGGGGAATCGTCTTTCCCTAATTGCATTTATTTTTGGTTGTTCAGAGGTAAATGATGAGAAGCATCTTGATATTTTTCTAAGATCTTTTCTACTTTCACATCATGGTATAGATGTTATAAAAATGATGAATCTCCTTATGTATGTGTCTTCTCTTGAGATGGCATAGCCTTGCTATAGTGGAGACTTTGGTGACTATGTCTATGTAGGGGATTACATGGGTATTTTAAATGAGAAGGATATTATTGATCTAGTTGCATGGGAATATTTCTTAATAGAAGAGGAAGATGAAATGATTTTAAACATTCTTCTAGAGTTGTGTCTAATTTCTTAGAGGGGAAAGTTTTGTGCCTGTAGCACACACGCCCCGTTCGGAATGGGGACCCTGTCTTTCCTCTTTTGCTTGTTGGGTCCTTTTTGCTTTGCCTTGTTTTGCATGCCAATTGTTTCATCCTTAAAGGTCAACACATTCTCAAAAGTCATACTTTAGGGTTGACCTAATTTTTCCCCTTGGAAAAATGCTAAATCTTAAGCCATTTCAGGTTTTCCTGACTGTCGGCCATTCTAACGTTCGTGGCACCTTCCGGACCCGGACCCTCGGGTTTCCTCTCTTGAGTTTCCTTGTTGGTTTTTCCATTTTGTGAGGCTAGCGCTTGGCCCCTTCCCGGCCTCCGAATCCTTATGCCACGATAGTTGTTCGAACTATTTGATTGAACTTGATGGCTCCGCCCTTGTGACTTTCCGGTCCCTGGACCTTAGCTCTCAAATTTCCTTTTCTGGAATTTCGTCTACATCTCACCATTCCATGCAGCCGCTAGTTGATGCCCTTCCAGTCCTCGAACCCTGGGTTCCTATCCGCCATTTGACTTAACATTTCGTAGATTTTTGAACAGTCATGGCTCGACATCTTTCTAGCCACTGGACTCCAGATCAACCATCACCGCTCAAGAAATTTGAAATCATCTACTTTACCTACCGTCATACCAGGTGTTTACTTAGACATTAATGACATTGGGGGTTATTTAAACGGATTCTGACCTGTCAATTTCACATGACAAAGAGGAATTTAAAGACCTTCCCAACCCCAACATTTTCTTCCTTCGCGCTCGAGCACGAGCTTCGTCATTCTTCACGAATTCAGCACAGAGCTTCTTTGGGGATTGGAGGTACATTCGCTACTAGCCACGTTTTCCATCTTTTCAAAGAGTTTAAACTGAAAATTAAGTAGAAGCGAAAATAAACTTGAAAACTGATATGATTACACCCTGGCCTAGAAAACCCATGAATTAAAAAATTGAAAATCGTGAGATTGATAACCCAAATTTGAAATCCGAGTTGGACCTCCCCATCCCTTTTCTTCAGAGCAAGCGATTATCTCCCTCAGGCCCGGACCTCTCCATGATCATGCACAAAATTCAAACTTAGAAAATTGACAGTGACCAAACTCATCCCGAGTCCCAACCTCTGGACTTCCCCTCTTGGGTTTCCATTGTGTCCCCGCTGTTCCAAATGGCCTTTCTCAAGCATCCTTATGGACCTCAGACCTCCCACACGTGAATTCCATCTTAAAGTTGCAGGAAAACCAGGCGGAGAAGTTACCCTCGGACCCCGGCCCCTGGACTTCCGTCCCCGTGCCACCATCACTACTTTGTCATTTCGAATGGCTGTCTTTGGGCGTCTTTCCGACTCTTGAACCCCGATCACCTTTTCACCACATGCAATTTAACCAAAAATCAATCGTCCAAACTCCTTTTGGACCTCAACCCCTCGAAATTTTGTCTCCATAATTTTGTGTCAATTTTGCTATCTTGAATGGCCAAACTCGTTCGCCTTTTCGAACGTCGATCCTTGAACCTCCATTCACCACTGGTTTTTCATCAATCGACAAATTTTCCTCGAGTATTGCCTTTCAGACTTCCATCCCTGGACTTTCGTCCACATTTCCCGCTTTCAAACGACTATCCCGTGAGAACTTTCTGACCCTGGCAACCCGGACCCTGGACAACTTTCCAGTAGCTAAAGTTCAAATGCAAGAATGAGTGCTCAAACGACCTTCAAATCAACAATAGACTTCGACCCATGTGCTGAAATTTGGGCTTCTTTCACACTAATCCTTCATTGAACAAATCCAACTTTGGGAATGGTCATCTGGAATGCCTTGCCTCGTTTTCCCTTCCAAATGACATTCTACAAGGGGAAGTCCAGCCCTTGGGGCCCGGATCACTTATTTTGCTTTCTAATGATGCTTTTATCAAGTGTTAGACATTTATCAAATATGAATATTGTGGATCTAACCTTGATTTTTAGGGATTTTTTTGAGGTCGCTTTCTCATGATGATGTTGCTAGTTCTCGTCTCTATGTGCAACATTTATGGAATTTGGTGTAGAGGCTTCTAGGATGGCCAAGGACAAAGGGAAAATAATCACAAAATCCCCTTGAGCCATTGAAGACAAAGACCAGATGAGGTAACAATTGCAGGGGGTACCTTTGCATTCAAAGATCATGACTAGCTGGCAGAATATCACATACACCAATATCGGGCAAGCCAGTATTGAAGAGTTTACTAGAAGGGTCAGGGTGGACCCAAAGATAGATAATGCAAAGTTGATCAGAAGCAACAGACTTGCAAAAGTTGTAGGCTTCCTACCCACATTGGTGGTCCTTGAGCTAGTAATGGTATGTCGGGAGGCATACCAGGTTGAAACAAGAACCATTATGGATAGGGATGGCAACATCCTGGGTGATATGTCCCCTATCGAGATAATCAACACATTCCACATCCCCGCCTTCGAGAGCATCGAGACCCCGACCATAGAGGAGTGTAAATAATTATGGGATCAGGATCCTATAAGATGCAAGAGGTTGATCAACCACTATTGGTTGAAGGACAGGTGGGCCATCACTGCTAGAGTTCACTAAGAGCTCTTTCATAGTGATTTATTTGAAGATTACCATGACCTGGTCACCCTACTGAGCACGGTAATGGGCCTTCCTACTACGGCCTTCTTCCAAGAATGGATGTTGTAATTTTTTGAACAAATCCTCCGTGGGAGTGACGTTGCATTCTATTGGGGGGAAATAATCAACAATTGCTTTCACGAGAAATTCGTTAGTGTGAGCAAGACCTCAAAGTTCTACATGACATCTTACCTTATCTACTCACCATTCGATTGGCAGAATTATCATGGATTGTATTCGATGCCCAATGAGGCACCGGGGAGATAGTTCAAGCCCTATGACAGATACCTGCAGCTACAATATAGGAATTTCAAGCGAGACTATTGTCGAGTGAATGATGCCTTTACTGCATATACCATTCAGTCTATGGGAGGTGATTTTGAGAGAAGAGTTTGTCATAGTGCTAGTGCACTTCTCAAGCACTACGCTTTCCTGTTTATACAATTCCCAAAGTTCACCTACATTTGTGCCTAGGGATTCATAGAGAGGCCGAATAAGTTGCCCGGGTACCCCAATGATCGGATTATACTATTGGAGCTGACATGGCAGCTGCGACATATACACCATATCCTCAGCAGTAAACATCTGGTAAACACTCCTTATCCCCTCAAACTTGGCCAGGGGTTGTATCAATTTCATACTTCCAAGTGTGCAGGCAATTTAGAAAAAGAGTTGGTTGAGTACCACTTTAGGCAGCATATAACTGGGCCACGAATGGACCCATACGGTCATATCAGAAAAGCACTTGGACCAGAGTATGCCGACCTCAACCATGTTGAGGATTTCTAGGCTAATTTTAGATATGAATTTGAAGTGCGGATACGACATTATATGCATATGACCGCCTACTTCGTGAAGAGAGTAAACTTGTGTCCAATTCTAGATCAGTTAGAAGAGGATGAGAGCACAATAATCGACCCAAGGTATAATTCTATCAAAAAATTTCCATTTCCTTTAATTGATTGGGATGAGCAAGAGGTTGACGACCTCGACATTCTCACCAAGCCCGTTGAGGCTTGTACAAAGGCATGGATCAGCAGGCAGGTCACTTGGTTAAAGTAGAAAGGGGTCGCCTTGACATTCAAGGGACTCGAGAATGATCCAAGTGGCTCTAATAGTGGGGCGGATGCTACAATGACTGGAGAAACCTCTAAGTCTCTGTCATTTGTCAAATCAAGAAATAGGAAGGATTTTGATGAGAAACAATCTAATCCAAAGGTGTATGCCAGAAAGGCCTCAGAGGGCAAGCCTCCTAAGAAACATAAAAAAAAGGGCAACGTCATGGAGATGCCTACGATACCTAAGGATCCACTCCACGAGGGTGAGGAGCTAGAAGCTTATCCACCAAGGTCCCCAACCACTTCATCAGCTATTGCAATAGCTGTTGGCATTTCCACCATCCCACCCACTTCACTTGTGATGGCTTCTTCCTCTCTGCCTGCGGTGGACATCTATGTCCACCTTGCCTCCACTTCTCCAATCATGTAGGTCATATCGGTAGATTCATCCTCCACCACAACCTTTCCAATCTCATCATCCTCCATGTCTCCTTCCCTTCCACCTGCTTCACCTAATGTTGCAATGCCTACCCTCACTCTCCCAGAGTCCTTCGTTAAATACATGCAAAATGTGCCATCCAAACTTTCGGGGATTCTTGCAAATCCAATGGTTCAAGCTGCAATAACTCAAGAAATGGTTAACACCCCAGATCTTCCTCCTCCTATAGAACCACCTATGATGGTGGCCATAATTCAAATCTTGGATGAGCTCAAGCGATGAGAACAGAAGGTAGCCACAAGGCCGAAGGATGAGGAATTTGTATATCATGAGCATCCCCTCTATGAGCATCAAGCAATCAATGAGGTGGCATATGAATCATCCAGTGAGGGCAGCGAGGATCAGGGAACAAACATACTCCAAGAGACAGCTGATCCAGAGCTCAACGTAGAATGGAACAAGAAACTAAAAGAGATTGAGGACAAAAAAGCTGAAGAACAACTTACAGTTGAAGAAAGAATTGTTGTTCCACAGATTGAAGGTAGAAGGTCTCCTACAGAAAGGCATAATCAAACCCTAGAGCATGAGGAAGAAGCATCCTTCCATGAGGATGAACAAGAAGAATAAAATGGGGATGAAAAGGAGGACCACCCTAAAGAGGAATTGCTCACCAAGTCTCCCACCAAGCGCATAAATCTCGTGCAAGATTCTGATGAAGCGAAGGAGCATGCAAGGGTTGAGTAGGAGACCCTTAATGTCAAAGCCATTAAACTTAGGGTGGAGGGAAACAAAGTTCAATAGGAATCACCAAAGGTAGGGCCTCAGATGCCCAATTGGCTACAAAAGCAGCTTGAAAAAAGAACTCTCGCCTTGAAGGATTCGAAGGCAAGGCTAGAGGAAATACTAGCTAGATCCCAAATTGCTACCAAGAAGGAGAAGAATCCAAGATTCAGGTCCAAGATAACAAAGGATGCTTTTGGATCCAAGGCAGTGCAAATAGCTATGCTGGTGGCTAGAGAGCAGGGAGTAGGCTACAACGTCTCGACCATCGACTTGGGAGTGGCTATATGAGAGAAGAAGGTCGACCACCTCCAAAAGTCAGTCACCACAGTGGTGCACCTTATCCAGTAGGATAAGTTTTCAAAGGAAGAGCTTAAGGCACAGGTGGCTGATTTAACAGCCTACATTCAGCAATGGTCATCTCTAGATGAACAACCTACCACGTCATTGGCCCCATCATAGTTGTTGTCCCAGGAAAAAATCAACAAACTGGAGAGAAGGAGAAACTTGGATAAGATGATGAAAACTTGGTTCTGGTAGGTCTTGGACATTAGGAACACAGGCATGAACTTGGTTGTCCAAATAGAAAATAAGTTCTTGGAAGTACAAACCTCCCTTGAATTCATAATGAAAATCTATGAGGAGTTCCCAAAGAAGTACAGGGCTACCTATCTAAAAATTGAGGCTATCCTCACACTACCGAGCGAAGTTTGGGAAAAGGACCTTGCCTTCAAGGACGATGCCCATTGGTTGATGGATGTATAAAAGTGGGATTTTGATCATCGAAAGGGGAGGCTGGAGCGGATCTTAGAATAATTATGGATATTGAATGGGCCAAGGAGGCCAGAGGATATTGTGCCAGATATCTCAAGCTGATGATAGGGTACGAAATGCATGTCATTAAGATCAATCTGAAAAGCATAAAGCCTCACTTCTAGAGGAGGATGGAGAAAGAAATGTCAGCCGAGATTACCATGGACTTTATGAGCTTTTCTACTCGAGCTTTCACCCAGTTCGAGATTTTCAGGGACAATGATGCCAAGTATGATGAAGATTGCGAAAAGCTCATTAACAACTCCAAGGAATGGAGTTATCAGGTGTTAAGGTCTGATATCATTGAGGTCAAAAATCTTTAGCCAGTAATCTTGAGATTCATGGAGTATGTGGCTTTGAAGAAGCGGGAAGGTAACCCTGTTATTGATGAAGAACTTCTGAAAGAGTAGCTGGAGCAAAGAGAAATCAGCAAAAGGACAAAACTGCTACAATGCTGCCACAAGAAGACAAAAGATGTTTTAAAAATGTAATATATTTGGGGGTAGGTGAGACCCTACTGTAAAGTGAATCTTTGCCACACAATAGAATGGAATCTTGGCCACTCATTTTTCTTTTTGAAAACTATAAATAGGGATCTGCTCCTCTCATTTTAAGAGAGTTGAGTTGTTGTAAAGGCATGCTGCAAAAATTGCAATAGAAATACAATCATTTCTTGGTGTATTTTGGATTTCTTCACATGTTTCATGATTCTTCTCCAATAAGTTAAGATTCTAGTTTAAGTTACTTTGTTTTTCTAGTTTCCTTTTAGCTATTCTTGGTAGATTTAAGTAATTTTGTCTCTGGTTGTGAAGATTCATGTTGTGTGTATGCTTTTCTTGTCCATACTTTTAGTCATTTGCTGCTAGTAAGTGACTGTGTAAATTTAGTCTTGGCCATGATTTGATAGATTCTCTTTAAATGTCAGCTTTGTTCAATTCTGTATGGCAAATGAATGATGAAATATCTGTAGTCCTTAGAAGATAGCATAGATTTCATAACATTGTGAAATTTTTGGTTTAGTGAAATTCTATTTTAAGGAAATTGTCCACAGCAGGAACCTCCATGATCACTGTTCATCGGTAGTTGGAGGTCCAGGAACCTTCTCTCTTCCCTGCCCCTTTTTCTTTGTTTTAAGAAGTAACCTATGCTAAGGTTCATTGCACATTGTAAAGTCAAATTCAATGAAAATATGGAGTTCAAGACTGCTATTTGAACCTACAACAAAGTGCAGTAATTTCCTATCCAAAGAACTCTGTTAGCATATCTAATTCTCCTTCAGCTTTAACTTATGTAAGACCACCTTGTGATTCCAGAAAATCACATCATACATCAACTGATCTATCCCAAGCATCATCATGACCTGACATCCAAGAGACCTTGGGATAGTGTTCTACAATTTGATTGTGGAATATTGTCTTTCAAGAGAGGTAATTCACCTATGCATTACCTGTGTTGTGAAGTGCATAAAAACACCATCAACAAAAAGGATGGTTGGAAGGATGAGTATTTTGTTGTGTTTTTGTCTTCTATTGAGCATGGTTTTTTGAGGGCTAGGTTTGGGGCCCTTGATCATGCTCTCAAGAGGGGATTTCTCCTACCCTCTCCCAAGCTCTCATGAGAGAATAATTTCTCTACCCATGTTCCCCATATACAATATATTGGCGATAATATAGACAAGCTTCATATATTGGCATGTGTTGAAAATAAGGTGAATAAAAGCTACAACAAAAACTTATGAATGTGTTTATGAATCTAAAAATTAGATTACTAAAAATGATATTATTTTTTATTACACTTTCAAAACTTATATAAAAATCAACAAACTATAAGAGGCACTAGATTCATGTGGAGAAACCCTTTCAAGAAAACTCTACACAAGAAAGAGGGTAAGTACATTATTAATATTCAAACAATATTTATCCAATAATACACTTCACTATACTTCTTTAATCAATTTGAAAGAATATTATTACCATAAAAAAATTAACATAAAACTACTATCTCATGGCTCCAATTTATAGAAACTTGTGGGATGGAAAACCATTATGGTAACCCAAAACAAGAGGCAAATACCATTGGCAAAAACCCATACCTAAAATAATGGGTAGACAATAGATATAATGAAATATTAATTACCTACACATTGCTCTAATATGGGAGGATATCCCATATCCAATCAAAAAAAATCATCAGAACTATATTCTTTGTAGCTCCTCAATGTATCTTCTAATCACACAATATAATAACATTTCACCTTCCAAACTTTAGATCCTAGCACATGACTATTAAAATTCCTCAAATTGGATGCCTACAAATAGTGTTATCCCATTATTTCTTCTACCCATCTCTGACATGTGTTCACCTCTTTAAAATGTAATTATAAATTTCCAATATTATGGGTAAGTGCAAAAAGATGGGTCCCAAAAAGGGGGCTTAAGTGGCCACTTTTTTTTTGAAATCAGGAAATACTGACCTTGGACGTGAAATTGAGGATAGATACACTCAAAATTTTGAGATGGAACAAAAACAAGGATTGAAGTGCTTTGAGTCTACTTTCTAAACTATTAATTTATTTTGAAAATGGTTGAGATTAATGGGTTCAAAAGAGGGATGTACATAAATTGGTGTTATTTTTGTCAAAAAAAAACACAACATAGCAACTCTTGTACGTCCCTAGCATGGTGAACTTTTTTCAAGTATTTTTAAAATTGCTCCAGTGAGAAATTAGCTAACAGTATGTAGTTGATGCACAATTTTTCTGATAATTTTTAAATCAACACTTGATTTTTTACTAATTTTCTAAGTGGACACTTCCAAAAAAACTGAATTTTGGTCGTCCTACCCCTACAAATTTTGGAAACTAATTGAATTTTTTTAAATTTGTAGAATGGAGTCTAGTTTCTAAAAATTTAATTGATTTTAAATTTTGATGAATGGTTAATCTATAATGAATAAAACACCAAACACTATTTTTTTTCCAAAAAAGAGACACACAAACAAAATAAGTTATAGATGAAAGGCTTAACATTTCCATAAAGTGAAAAAAAAATGATTGGATAGCTAAGAGAGAACCTAACATTACCCAAGTGTTCAATTTTTTTGAAATTGAACCACGTTCAATCCTAATGGCGAGCACAAACCTAATTATGTGAAATATTGTAGAATTTACAAAAACACGTCTCTGGTCATTGGGAATGCCCCCAAAGCCTTTGGGTTGGTATTCCAAGGAAAATACCAATCTCAAGGCTTGGGGATTCCCAAAGCAAGATATAACATGAGTATGTTATAATACGAGTGTGTTATAATGCGCTCACGTTATATCTTAGTTTTAACATAGTTTTTGCATTTGTGAGGGATATGTCTAGCAAGACATAAAGTAAGCACATTATATCACACTCGTGTTATGCCTTGATTTATGTTAAATGCTACTCTATTGAATGTATGTTTATATATTTCTATGTTTGTATGTACATGTATGCTCATATATCATGTATGTATGTATGCATGCTTGTATGTATGTATGTATGTATGTATGTATGTATGTGTCAATGCATGTATATTTTATGTATGCCCATATGTATGTAAGATTGTATCTACACATGTATGTATGTATGCTTGTATGTATGTAAGTAAGTATGTATGTATTTATGTATATCTTTAGAGGGAGGGAGAATTTTAAGAGAGAGAGAGAGGTAGTGAGAGAGAGTTTGGAGAGAGGGAGAGGGGGTGGAAGCGAGATTTTAAGAGAAAGGGAGTGGGCGAGAAGGGGTTGGAGTGAGAGGGACTTATCTAGGTAGGGTATGAGGGATAGAGGTAGAGGGAGAGAGAGAGAGATAGGGGTGGGAGAGAGAATTGAGAGAGAGAGAGGGAGAGATAGAGACAGGGAGAGATAGAGAGAGAAAGAGGGGGAGAGAGAGAGGGAGAGAAATAGATAGTTATGGAGGTAGGGTGCCAAAGGGAGAGACTTCAGAGTGTGAGGGAGGGTGAGAGGGAGTGGGAGAGAGAGGGAGTGGGAGAGAGGGAGTGTGATTGAGAGACATGAGAGAGGGAGAGGGTGTGGGAGGGAGTAGCTTGAGAGATGGAGAGATAGAGGGGGGTGGAGTGACAAGGACTTATCTATGTAGGGTGGGAGGGATAGATAGAGAGAGGGGAGAGAGAGAGAGGGAGTGGGAGAGATTGGGAGGGAGATAGAGAGAGATATATAGAGGGATTGAGAGAGGGTGGTAGGGATTGATTGAGCAATAGGTATGTAGATAGAGGGAGAGGGTAGATAGAGACAATTAGAGAGGGTAGGAGAGAGGAACAATGAGAGATGTGAGATGTATAGATAAAGAGAAAGGGATAGGGGTTGAGAGTATAGGGTTGAGGGATTAGGGTGGAGGACTATAGGTTTGATGGTTTAGGATATTAGGATTGAAAGGTTGAGGGTTGAGGAATTAGGGTTGAGGGTAGAGGGTATTGGGTTGAGGGTATAGGGTAGAAGGTTTAAGGGTTTAGGGTTAAAGGGGTTAGGGTTGAGGGTTTAGGGTTGAGGGTAAAGGGTTAACGGTATAGGTTTGAGGGTACATGGTTGAAGGATTATGTTGAGGGTCCAATGTAAAGGGTAGAGGGTAAAGGGTTTAAGGGTTGAGGGTTGAGGGATTAAGGGTTGTGGGTTGAGAATTGAGGATTGAAGGTTTAATGTAGAGGGTAGAGAGTACAGGGTTTAAGGGTTGAGGGTTGAGGGTTGAGGGTTTAAGGTTGAGGGTAGAGGATTGAGGGTATAGGGTTGGGGGATTGGGGTTTAGGGTCTTATGTATATGGTGTAGGGTATAGGGGTTGAAGGATTATGGTTTAAGGATTGAGGGTTGAGGGTTGAGGGATAAAGGGTCAAGGGGGTTTAGGGATTGAGGTAGAGATTTTACTAAGTGGGTTTAAGGGTTTAAGGGTTGAGGGATTAAGGTTGAGGGTAGAGAGTAGAGAGTAGAGAGTTTAAGGGATTAGAGTTTAATGGTTTAGGGATTAGGGTTTAGGGTTGAGTATTTAAGGGTTTAAGGGTTGAGGATATATGGTTGAAGGATTATGGTAGAGTGGAAGGGATGGATGGAGAGAGAGATGGAGGAATAAGTGAGATAAAGAGGAGAGAAGAGGATGGAGGGACAAAGATATATGATGACTGAAGATCCAATGTATAGGGTAGAGGATTGAGAATTGAGGGTATAGGGTTGAGGACCTATAGGGTTGATGGTTTAGGGTATTCGGTTAAGGGTATAGGTTTGAGATATTAGGGTTGAGGGTACATATGGTTGAGGGACCAGTGAATAGGGTAGAGGATTGATGGTATAGAGTTGGTGGATTAGGGTTGAGGGTCTTATGTATAGTGTAGAGGGTATAGGGGTTGAGGGATTAGGGTTTAAGGGTTGAGGGTTGAGGGTTGAGAGATTAAGGGTCAAGGGGGTTGAGGGATTAGGGTAGAGAGTTTTCTAAGTGGGTTTAAGGTTTTAAGGGTTAAGGGATTAGTGTTGAGGGTATATGGTATTGGGTTGAGGGTAAAGGGTAGAGGGTTTAACAGTTTAGGGTGTAAGAGATGAGGGATTTAGGTTGAGGGTTGAGGATCCAATGTATAGGGTAAAATATTGAGAATTCAGGAAATAGGGTTGAGGACCTATAGGAATGATGGTTCATGATATTGGGTAGAGGGCATAGGTTTGATGGATTAGGGTTGATGGTACATATGGTTGGAGGATGAGGGTTGAGGGTCCAATGTATAGGGTAGAGTGTATCAGGGTTGATGGTTTAGGGTTTGAAGGTTGAGGATTGAGGGATTAAGATTTGATGGTTGATAATTAAGGGTTGAGAGTTTAATGTAGAGGGTAGAGGGTAGAGGGTTTAAGGGTTGAGGGTTGGGGTTTAAGGTTGAGGGTAGAGGATTTAGGGTATAGGGCTAGGGGATTAGGGTTGAGGGTCTTATGTTTATGGTAGAGGGTGTAGGGGTTGATGTATTAGGGTTTAAGGGTTGAGGGTTAAGCATTGAGGGATTAAGCGTTAAGGGGATTGAGGGATTAGGGTAGAGAGTTTTCTAAGTGGGTTTAAGGGTTTAACGGTTGAGGGTAGATGGTATTGGGTTAAGGGTAGATGGTATTGAGTTAAGGGTAGAGGATAGAGGGTTTGAGGGTTTAGGGTTTAAGGGTTGAGGGATTAGGGTTGAGGGTATAGGGTTGAGGACCTATAGGGTTGAGGGTATAGGTTTGAGGGATTAGGGTGTAAGGTACATATGGTTGAAAGATGAGGGTTGAGGGTCCAATATATAGGGTAGAGGGTTTAGGGTTTGAAGGTTGAGGATTGAGGGATTAAGGGTTTAGGGTTTAGAATTCAGGGTTGAAGGTTTAATGTAGAGTAGAGGGTAGAAGGTTTCAGGGTTGAGGTTTTAGGGTTTAAAGTTTAGGGTAGGGGATTGAGGATATAGGGTTGGGGGATTAGGGTTGAGGGTCTTGTGTATAGGGTAGAGGGTATAAGGGTTGAGGGTTGAGGGATTAAGGGTCAATGTGATTCAGGGATTAGGGTAGAGATTTTTCTAAGTGGGTTTAAGGGTTTAAGGGTTGAGGGATTAGGGTTTATGGATTAGGGTTTTGGGTAGAAGCTTTAAGGGTTTAGGGTTTAAGGGTTGAGGGATTAGGGTTGAGGGTTGAGGATCGAATGTATAGGGTAGAGGGTTGAGAATTGAGGGTATAGGTTTGAGGACCTATAGGGTTGATGGTTTAGGGTATTGGGTTGAGGGTATAGGTTTGAGGGATTAGGGTGTAAGGTATTTATGGTTGAAAGATGAGGGTTGAGGGTCCAATATATAGGGTAGAGGTTATGAGGGTTGAGGGTTTAGGGTTTGAAGGTTGAGGATTGAGGGATTGAGGGTTTAGGGTTTAGAATTCAGGGTTGAGGGTTTAATGTAGAGGGTAGAGGCTAGAGGCTAGAGGCTAAAGGGTAGAGGGTAGAAGGTTTAAGGGTTGAGGTTTGAGGGTTTAAATCTTAGGGTAGGGGATTGAGGGTATAAGGTTGGGGGATTAGGGTTGAGGGTCTTATGTATAGGGTAGAAATTATAGGGGTTGATGAATTAGGGTTTAAGGGTTGAGGGTTGAGGGATTAACGGTCAATGTGATTCAAGGATTAGGGTAGAGATTTTTCTAAGTGGGTTTAAGGGTTTAAGGGTTGACGGATTAGAGTTTTGGGTAGAGGCTTTAAGGGTTGAGGGATTGGGGTTGAGAATTGAGGGTATAATTTTGAAGACCTATAGGGTTGATGGTTTAGGGTATTGGGTTGAGGGTATATGTTGGAGGGATTAGGGTTGAGGGTGCATATGGTTGAAGGATGAGAGTTAAGGGTCCAATGTATAGGGTAGAGGGTAGTGATATTAAGGGTTTAGGTTTTGAAGGTTGAGGATTGATGGATTGAGGGTTTAGGGTTGAGAATTGAGGGTTAAGGGTTTGATTTAGAGGATAGAGGGTAGAGGGTTTAAGGGTTGAGGGTTGAGGGTTTAAGGTTAAGGGTAGAGGATTGAGGCTATAGGGTTGGGAGATTAGGGTTGATCGTATTATGTATAGGTTAGAGGGTATAGGGGTTGAGGAATTAGGGTTTAAGGGTTGAGGGTTGAGGGATTAAGGGTCAAGGTGATTGAGGGATTAGGATAGAGAGTTTTGTAAGTGGGTTTAAGGACTTAAGGGTTGAGGGATTAGGGTTGAGGGTTGAGGATTCAATGTATATGGTAGAGGGTTGAGAATTGAGGGTATAGGGTTGAGGATCTATAGGGTTCATGGTTTAGGGTATTGGGTTGAGGTTATAGTTTTGGATGTTGTGGTTATGTTTCTGATATTTCATTGTCATTGATGTCAACACTATTAGCATAAGTGTCTTGAAGAATGTATATGTCGAGGATATTGAGAAAATTATAATAAATATGTTGCAAGAAGTTTGTAAATCTATGAAGTTCAGAGTGGTGGAAAGTTCAATACCTTGATATTCAGAAGTCACACATTAAAGGGTTTGTTGCTAAGCCTATCCAGTATATCCTTCAGAATTTTTAGAGGTGCGCATCAAGATTGGAGCAAGTTATGACTTTCTATGTTCCTACAATTATTTTGTCACTGTAGCTGGTGTTTATAGAAGAAGAGAATGTAATTCTGGCAATTTGAATTGTTATGTATGCTCTTGAGATGTTCATTGATGTTTCTAGATCGTACTATATCACTATTTTGAGTCTGCATTGGTCAATGTTCTCGTGATCGAATATTTTTCCTTTGTGTGTTTAGGTTTTCATGTTCTTGGTTTTCATGGTGGTTGTAGCATGTTGCAGATCCT
Organism: Sequoiadendron giganteum; assembly: GCA_007115665.2. Taxonomy (NCBI): domain Eukaryota; kingdom Viridiplantae; phylum Streptophyta; class Pinopsida; order Cupressales; family Cupressaceae; genus Sequoiadendron; species Sequoiadendron giganteum. The sequence goes on from CM021102.1 coordinate 298,137,393, forward strand.
TGTGGATTAATTTTTGAATGCTTGGAATGTTTGAGGATGTTGTTTTAGGTCTTCATTATGTTGTGACCAACATCGGTTGGTGCGCATTGACATTTGTCCATAATTTGGGCCAACAGTTTGTATTCATATATTCTTTATTTTTTGCCAATAGAGTTGTTGATGTAATTTCCTGAAGTGGATATGTAAGAGTGATTATTTTCTTCATTTGAGAAGTGTGTATGCAAAGTGTGTGCAAGATATGTGCAAATAAAGATCAGATCATTCAATTGTAGAGAAGAGTGTGAAGAAGTGTTTATGTGCCTAACTAGAACTATCATCAAGATTTTGGAGAAGCTAATTTCTCAGTTCAACCTTATCATATGGATTTAATCTAAATTTTTTATGTAAGGCAGCGAGCCTTCCCTTTTGAGCAATGATCTCTAGGCAGGTTTCTTGAATGCATGTGCATTCCTTATTCATTTCTCTATACTTTTAAATTGGGTATAAATTATGGATTAACCTCCACCATGGTTTTTCCCCTAATAGGGTTTCCATGCAAAAATCTTGCTGTTGTGTGTGTTTTTGATTCATTATTTCACTGTTAATTATTAGATTCTTTGATTAAAGGTTGATAAGGTTAAATAAGTTTAAATTTTGTAACAACTGATTCACCCCCCCTCTCAATTGTCTATCCTTGTTTTTCCAACAATTGGTATCCGAGAAGGTTCCTTTGAAGAAGTTTAATAGCTTGAGGTGATCCAAGATGGCATCATACAAGGACATTCCTAGATTTGATGGTATAAATTACTCTCTATGGAAGGTCAGAATGGAGTGTCATTTGAATTGCATTGGTGAACCCTTCTAGAATATCACAAAGAACACATAAACTATTCCTCAGAATGGTCCCTCTACTCCTGATGAGATCAAGGAAGCTAAAAATAATATCAGGGCTATAGAAGCATTACTGACTGCTCTGACAGATTCAAAGATGACAAATGTGATGGGTCTGAAAACAACACAAGAGATCTGGAACAAGCTAGGAACATTATATGAAGGAGATGCACAAATGAAATTTTCTAAGCTACAAAGTCTGAAAGGCAAGTGGGAAAACATGAAAATGAGTGAAGATGAAAAAATTATTGATTTCATGCAAAAAGTAAATGAACTAGTTTTGGGTATTAGATGTCCCGATGGAACCTTGGAAGAAGATGAGATTGTGGCTAAAATACTCAGATTATTTCCTACTTCTTACAAAACAAAAGCTCATGCTATTGAAGAGCTCAGGACAGTAACAAATGTGACAAGAGATATGCTGATTGGAAAACTGGCTCCCTTTGAGTTGAGTGGATTTGGTGAATCTACTCCTAAGAAAAAATCTACATTTAAAGGTATCGTATCTAGAAGAAAGCAACAAAGATATGATCCGAGAGAAGGTTCCAAAAATACATTCAAGTATGAAGATGAAGAAAGAGAGCTAGAAGAATTGATTGTGAAAAGAGAAGCTAGAGGACAAGGTAAGTATAAAGGAAAGATTCCTATTAAATGTTTCTCTTGTAGTAAGATAGGTCATTTTGCATCAAGGTGTCCTGAAAGAGTACAAACCTAACAAGTCTAGATTTCAAAAGAAATGTTATTATGCAGAAGAAGGTGTTACTGATGATGAATCTAATAAAGAAAATGGAAATGAAGATGGATGGGTATTCATTTCTATCAAGTAAAATGGTCTAGTGTCCACTGAATCCGCTAGTGGGTGATGAAAAGGATGAGTAGGTGATTGACAATGGATGCTTAAATCATATTACTGGTGAAAAAAGAAATTTTATAAGCTTAGAGAAGTATGATGGTGGTGTTGTAAGATTTGGAGATAATAATGCTAGCGTGATTTGTGGTAGAGGCACTATTTCTCTTGGTGGTAAATATAATATTGATGATTTTCTTTATGTTGAAGGATTGAAGCATAATTTATTGAGTGTTGGACAAATGGTCGACAAGGGATACAATCGTCAATTCAAAGATGGAAAATGCAGGATATTGGGAAGCTCTCAAAATGTAATTCCTTCAGTTACAAAGATAAGAGGTAACATTTTTCACCTGAGTGCTGCTAGTGAAAGTTGTTTAATTTCTCAAGTTGATTTAAGTTGGTTATGGAATAGGAGGCTTTGTCATGTGAATTTTGATAACATTGTTAAAGTAAGCTCCACTCAAGTAGTCAGACATCTTCCTAAGTTAGTGAAGCCTACTAACACCATATGCAAGGAATCTCAGATGGGAAAGAAGACTAGAATTTATTTTCGGAGCAAACATCATCATTCTAATGGAGTACTGGAGCTAGTACATACTGATGTATGTGGGGTCCCTCCAGAATTAGAAGTTTACAAGTAGAAAGGTACTTTCTATTTCGTATTGATGATTACTCTAGGATGATATGGGTTGCTTTCTTGAGAGAAAAATATGAAGCATTAGAAAATTTGAAATATTTCAAATCTATGGTAGAGAATGAGATAGGGTTGTAGATCAAATAAGTAGTATCAGACAGAGGTGGTGAATTCACTTCCCAAGAGTTCAATTCATTCTATGAAGAGCATGGAATCAAAATATAGTTATCTACTCCCTGGACTCCTCAACAGAATGAAGTTGTTGAGAGAAAGAACATAACAATTCTAGATGTTGTTAGAACTATGATGTTGGAAGGTAATGTTCCTCATATCTCTTGGAGAGAATTTTTATCACTATTGTATATACTATTAATTGTGTAAAGATCAATGGTAATTCTGGTAAGACTCCTTTTGAGTTGTGGTTTGGTCATAAACCTACTACTAAATATTTCAAAATCTTTGGAAGTAGATGTTATATAAAGAGAGATGAAGATATAGGCAAGTTTGATGCTAGGAGTGATGAAGGAATCTTTCTGGGTTACTCTACTAAGAGAAAAGCCTACCGGTGCTACAATACAAGATTGAAGAAAATGATTGAAAGTGCAAATGCCAGAGTTGATGAGGATACTGCTAGATCATCTAGATATTGTGGATATGATTTAGATGACCAACATGATAGTATTGAGAAAGGAAAGACTACTCAAACATAGAATCAAGTTCAAATTGTTCTGGTGAATCAAGAGAATCATGAAGGAGAAGCTGGAGGAAGTGCAAAAGAAAGAATAGAAGAACTAGAAGTTTGAGAGAATCCCAAAGTCCCAATGTATGTAAAGCTAAATCATTCTGAAGATCAGTTTATAGAAGACAAGAACAAAGGTGTGAAGACTAGAAGAAGAATTATAGAAGAGTATTGTCTAATTTCCAAGACTGAGCCCAACAATGTCAATGAAGCATGTAAAGATGAATATTGGATTGAAGTAATGAAAGAAGAAATGATGCAAATAGAGAAAAATGATACATGGATTCTTGTTCCCAAATCTCAGGATAAAAATGTGATTGGAACTAAATGGGTCTTTCAGAATAATCTGAATGAACAAGGTGAAGTAGTTAGAAATAAAGTAATACTAGTATGTAAAGGGTACTCATAGATGGAAGGTATTGATTTTGAATAAACCTTTGCCCCTGTTACTAGAATTGAAGTTGTAAGGTTGTTTCTGGCTTAGTTGCTTTCAAGAACTACAAATTCTATCAAATGGATGTAAAGTCAGCATTTATGAATGGTGGATTAGAAGAAGAAGTTTATGTTGAGCAACCAGATGGATTTCAACTGACTGATGAAAAAGATATGGTGTGTCAATTGAAGAAAGCACTCTATGGACTCAAGCAAGCCCCTAGAGCTTGGTATGCTAGATTCAAGGTGGATCAGGATAAAGAGTTTATTATTGAAGTCTTTGTTGATGAAATTATTTTTGAAGGTGATGATGACTTATGTATGATTTTTTTTGATGAAATGAAAAGTGAGTTTGACATGTCAATGATTGGAGAGCTGAAATTATTTTTGAGATTGAAAATTACTCTGTTAGATGATGGGATCTTTATATCTTAGTCAAAATATGTAAGAGAGTTATTGAAAAATTTTGTCATGGAAGACTTAAAGCCTATAGGTACACCCATGGTAACCGGATGCAAGCTAAAAAAGAATGATGATTCTCCTAAAGCTAATCAAACAAGGTATAGGTCAATGATTGGTGGATTGCTTTATTTAACTCAAACCATACCTGAAATCATGAATGCTATATGCATGGTTGCTAGATATCAAGCTAATCTGAAGGAATCACATGAGACTGCAATAAAGAGAAATTTTAGATACTTGAAAGGGACAATTGGTTTTAGCTTATGGTATCTTAAAGATGATGATCTTACTTTGAATGCCTTTACATATGCATCTTGGGCAAGAGATGTGGATGACAAGAAAAGTACAAGTGGTGGTGCCTTCTTCTTGGGGAAGAAAGTGGTGTCTTGGCTAAGTAAAAATAAAAATTCTATTTCCTTATCTATTGTTGAGGAAAAATATAATGTTGCTACAAACAATTGTACTCAAGTAATATGGATGAAGAAGATGTTGAGAGATATCAAAATTGAGTATGATGAGCCTACTGCTATATTTTGTGATAATTCAAGTGCCATAAACATTTCCAAGAATTTGGTGCTCCATTCAAAGACAAAATATATATCTATCAAGTATCACTTTTTGAGAGACAAAGTGAGTGATAAAGAAGTTAGACTGGAGTATGTGCCTACTGAGGAATAGATTACTGACATCTTAACTAAACCATTGCTTGAGGATACTTTTGAATATCTCAGAGGAAATTTAGGGGTGATTTCCCCTCCTAATCTGAACTAACATGGAGGTATTTGCATCAATTTGTGCACTTATAGTCAGATCTTGTTTCAGATTGATGTTATGGTGGCTACTACTTAGGGGGAGTAGTTAGATAATTCAAATATGTGGTTCAGAGCTTGTGTACCTTTTCCATAGATGTCAAAGGGGAAGAAGAATAATGTGAAAACCCTTTGAGGAAAAAAAGGGGTGAGAAAACTAAAGTGAAGAAAAGAGGAGAAGAGTGCAATATCCAAGGAGGAGACTGTTGGAGAAAAGCTAGTTGTGTTGATGGTATTTTTCACATCACGTGTTACCATCAATTCCAAAGGGGGAGATTGTTGGATTTTGTGGTTGTGTTGCTGATATGTGGTTTCCATTTATGTCAACACTATTATCATAAATGTCTTGAAGGCTATATATGTCGAGGATATTGAGAAAATTATAATAAATATGTTGCAAGCAGTCTGTAAAGATGTGAAGTTCAGAGTGGTGGAAAGTTCAATACATTGAATTTCATAAGTCACGCATTAAAGGGTTTGATATTGAGCCTATCTAGTATATCCTTTGAAAGTTTTAGAGGTGTGCATCAATATTGGAGCAAGTTATGAGTTTCTATGTTCCTACATTTATTTTGTCACTATAGCTGGTTTTTCTTGAAGAGGAGAATATAATTCTAGCAATTTGAATTGTTTTGTATGATCCTGAGATGTTCATTGATTTTTCTAGATCATACTCTATCATTTTTGTACATTCACATTGATTGATGTGCTCGTGATCGAAGATTTTTCCTTTGTATGTTTAGGTTTTCATGTTCTTGGCCAACATGGTGGTTGTAGCATGTTGCAGATCCTTGTGGATTAATTTTTGAATGCTTGGTGCATTCGAGGATTTTTTTTTAGGCCTTCATTATGTTGTGACCGACTTCGGTTGGTGTGCATTCATATTTTCTCATATATTCTTTATTTTTGGCCGATAGAGTTTTTGATGTAATTCCATGAAGCGGATATATAAGAGAAATTTTTTTCTTCATTTGAGAACTATGTATGAAAATTCTATGCAAGATATGTGTGAATAAAGATCAGATCATTCGATCTCAGTACAGAGTGTGAAGAAGTGTTTATGTTCCTAACTGCAACTGTCATTAGGATTTTGAAGAAGCTAATTTCTCAGTTCAACCTTATCAGATGGATTTAATTTGAAAGTTTTGTTTAAGGCAATGAACCTTCCCTTTTGAGCAGTGAGATCTAGGTAGTGTGCTTGAATGCATGTGCATTCCTTTTTCATTTCTCTTATACTTTTAACAGGGCATAAATTATGGATTAACCTTCATGGTGTTTTTTCTTGTAATAGGGTTTCCATGCAAAAATCTAGGTGTTGTCTGTGTTTCTTATGCATGCTTTCACTACTAATTATCAGCTCTGAGATTAAAGGTTGATAAGGTTAAATAAGTTTAAACTCTGTAAAAAATTGAATCACCCCCCTGTCTTAGTTGTCTATCCTTGTTTTTCAACATATAGGTTTGAGGGATTAGGGTTGAGTGTACATATGGTTAAAGGATGAGAGTTGAGGGTCTAATGTATAGGGTAGAGGGTATCAGGGTTGAGGGTTTGGAATTTGAAAGTTGAGGATTGAGGGATTAAGGTTTGAGAAATGAGGGTTGAGGATTTAATGTAGATGGTAGAGGGTAGAGGGTAGAGGGTTTAAGGGTTGAGGGTTGAGGGTTTAAGGTTGAGGGTAGAGGATTGAGGGTATAGGATTGGGGGATTAGGTTTGAGGGTCTTATGGATAGGGTGGAGGGTATAGTGGTTGAGGGATTAGGGTCTAAGGGTTGAGGGATTAAGTGTCATGGGGGTTGAGGGATTAGGTTAGGGATTTTACTAAGTGGGTTTAAGGGTTTAATGGTTGATGGATTAGGGTTGAGGGTAGAGGGTAGAGGGTTTAAGGGTTTATGGTTTAAGGGTCCAAGGTTCAAGGTTTAGGGGTGAGTTTTTAAGGGCTTAAGGGTTGAGGGAATACAATTGAGATCTTAGGGTAGAGAGGGAGAGATGGATGGATACGTGAGATAGAGAGAATTAGAGAAGAGGAGGTAGGGACAAAGATATATGAGGGTTGAGGATCCAATGTATAGGGTAGAGCATTGAGAATTGAGGGTATAGGGTTGAGGACCTATAGGGTTGACATTTTGGGGTATTGGGTTGAGGGTATAGGTTTGAGGGATTAGGGTTGAAGGTACATATGGTTGAATAATGAGGGTTGAGGGTCCAATGTATAGGGTTGAAGGTATCAGGGTTGAGGATTGAGGGATTAAGGGTTTAGAGTTGATAATTAGGGTTGAGGGTTTAATGTAGAGGGTAGAGGGAAGATCGTAGAGGGTAGAAGGTTTAAAGGTTTAGGGTTGATGGTCCAATGTATAGGGTTCAGGGTATCAGGGTTGATGGTTTAGGGATTGAAGGTTGAGGATTGAGGGATTAAGGGTTAAGGGTTGAGAGTTTAATGTAGAGGGTAGATGGTAGAGGGTATAGGTTTTAAGGTTTTAGGTTTGAGGGTTTAAGGTTGAGGATAGAGGATTGAGGGTATAGGGCTAGTGGATTTGGGCTGAGTGTCTTATGTATAGGGTAGACAGTATAGGGGTTGAGGGATTAGAGTTTAAGGGTTGAGGGTTAAGGGATTAAGGGTTAAGGGGGTTGACAGATTATGGTAGCGAGTTTACTAAGTGGATTTAAGGGTTTCATGGTAGAGAGATGAGGGTAGAGGGTTTAATGGTTTAGGGTTTAGGGTTTAAGGGTTTAAGGTTTAGGGTTTACGGTCGAGTGTTTAAGAGTTGGTTGAGGGTATATAGTTGAAGGATTAGGTTAGAGAGGGAGGGATGGATGGAGGGAGAGATGAAGAGATAAGTGAGATAGAGAGAAGGAGAGAAGAGGAGGGAGGGAAAAAGATATTTTAGGGTTGAGGATCCAATGTATAGGGTAGAGGGTTGAGAATTGAGGGTATAGGGTTGATGGTTTAGGGTATAGGTTTGAGGGATAAGGGTTGAGGATACATATGGTTGAAGGATGATGGTTTAGGGTCCAATCTATAGGGTACATGGTATCAAGGTTGATGGTTTAGGGTTTGAAGGTTAAGTATTGAGGGATTAAGGGTTTAGGGTTGAGAATTTACCATTGAGGATTTAATGTAGAGGGTTTAAGTGATGAGGGTTGAGGGTTTATTTTTTAGGGTAGAGGATTGAGGGTATAGGGTTGGGGGATTAGGTTTGCGGGACTTATGTATAGGGTAGAGGGTATAGTTGTTGAGGGATTAGGGTTTAAGGGTTGAGGGTTAAGGGTTAAGGGATTAAGGGTCAAGGGGGTTGAGAGATTAGGGTAGAGAGTTTACTAATTGGGTTTAAGGGTTTAAGGGTTGATGTATTAGGTTTTAGGTTAGAGTGTAGATTATTGGGGGAAGAGTGTAGAGGTTTTAAGGGCTTATATTTTAGGGTTGAGTGATTAAGGGTTTAAGGGTTGAGGGTAGATTATTGAGAGATTATGGTAGAAAGGGAGGGATGGACGGAGGGATAGATGGAGGGATAAATGAGATAGAGAGAAGGGGAGAAGAGTATGGAGGGGAAAATATATATGAGGGTTGAGGATCCAATGTATAGGGAAGAGGGTTGAGAATTCAGGGTATAGGGTTGAGGACCTATAGGGTTGATGTTTTAGGCTATTGGGTTGAGGGTATATGTTTGAGGGATTATGATTGAAGGTACATATGGTTTAAGGATGAGGGTTGAGGGACCAATGAATAGGGTAGAGGGAATTGAGGTTTAGGGTTTATTGTTTGAAGGTTGAGGACTAAGGGATTAATGGTTGAGGGTTAAGAATTGAGGGTTAAGGGTTTAATGTAGAGGATATAGGGTAGAGGGTAGATGGTGGAGGGTGTAGGGTTTAAGGTTGAGAGTAAAGGATTGAGAGTATAGGGTTGGGGGATCAGGGTTGAGGGTCTTATGTATAGGGTAGAGGGTATAGGGGTTGAGGGATTAGGGTTTAAGGGTTGGGGGTGTAGAGTTGAGGGATTAGGGTAGAAATTTTATTAAGTGGGTTTAAATATTTAAGGGTTGAGGGATTAGGGTTTAGGGTAGAGGGTAGAGGGTAGAGGATATAGGGTAGATGGTAGAATATTTAAGGGTTTAGGGTTTAGGATTGACTATTCAAGGGTTTAAGTGTTGATGGCATATAGTTGATGGATTAGGGTAGAGAGGAAGGGATGGAGGGATGGAGACATGGAGGGATAAGCGAGATAGAGAGGAGAGAAGAGGAGGGAAAAAGATATATGAGGGTTGAGAATCCAATCTCTAGGGTAGAGGGTTGAGGACCTATAGGGTTGATAGTTTAGGATATTGGTTTGAGGGTACATATGGTTGAAGGATGAGGGTGAAGGGTCCAATGTATAAGGTAGAGGGTATCAAGGTTGAGGATTTAGGGTTTAAATGTTGAGGATTGAGGGATTAAGGGTTTAGGGTTGACAATCGAGGGTAGAGGGTAGACAGTTCAAGTGATGAGGGCTGAGGGTACAAGATTGAGGGTACAAGATTGAGGGTATAGAGTTGGGGGATTAGGTTTGAGGGTTTTCTATATAGGGTAGAGGGTATACGGGATGAGGGATTAGGGTTTAAGGGTTGAGGGTTGAGGGTTGAGGTATTAAGGGTCAATGGGGTTGAGGGATTAGGGTAGAGAGTTTATTAAGTGGATTTAAGGGTTTAAGGGTTGAGGGATTAGGCTTGAGGGTAGAGTGTATGGGATTGAGGGAATAGGGTATGTAGTTTAAGGGTTTAGGGTTTAGGGTTTAGGGTTGAGTGTTTAAGGGTTTAAGTGGTTATGGTAGACAAGGAGGGATGGATGCAGGTAGAGATGGAGGGATAAGTTACATAGAGAGAAGGAGAGAAGATGAGTGAGGGACAAGTATATATAAGGGTTGAGGATCAATGTATAGGGTAGAGGGTTGATAATCAACGGTATAGGGTTGAGGACCTATAGGGTTGATGTTTTAGGGTATTAGATTGAGGGTATAGGTTTGAGGGATTAGGGTTGAGGGTATATATGGATGAAGGATGAGGGTTGAGGGTCCAATGTATAGGGTAGAGGGTTTAGGGTTTGAATGTTGAGGATTGAGGGATTAAGGTTTGATGGTTGTGAGTTGATAGTTGAGGGTTTAATGTAGAGGGTAGATAGTAGAGGGTAGAGGTTAGAGGGTAGAGGGTTTAAGGGTTGAGGGTTGAGGATTTAAGGTTGAGGGTAGAGGATTGAGGGTATAGGGTTGGGGTATTAGGGTTGAGGGTCTTATGTATAGGGTGGAGGATATAGGGGTTGAGGTATTAGGGTTTAAAGGTTGAGGGTTGAGGGGGTCGGGATTAAGGGTCAAGGGTGTTGAGGGATTAGGGTAGAGAGTTTTCTAAGTGGGTTTAAGGGTTTAAGGGTTGAGGGTTTAAGGGTTGAGGGATTAGGGTTGAGTGATTAGGGTTGAGGGTAGAGGGTATTGGGTTGAGGGTAGAGGGTAGATGGTTTAAGGGTTTAGGATTTAAGGGTTTAGGATTTAAGGGTTGAGGGATTAGGGTTGAGGTTTGAGGATCAAATTTATAGGGTAGAGGGTTAAGAATTGAGAGTATAGGATTGAGGACCTATAGGGTTGATGGTTTAGGGTATTGGGTTGAGGGTTGAGGGATTAAGGTTCAAGGGGATTGAGGGATTAGGGTAAAGATTTTACAGTGGGTTTAGTGGTATAAGGGTTGAGGAATTAGGGTTGAGGGTAGAGGGTAGATAATTGAGGGTAGAGGGTAGAGGGTTTAAGGGTTTAGGGTTTAGGGTTTAGTGTTGTGTTTACCTAGTTAAGGGTTGATAGATTACGGTAGAGAGGGAAGGATGGATGGATGGAGAGATGGAGGGATATGTGAGATAGAGAGGAGAGAAGAGGAGGGAGGGATAAAGATATATGATGGTTGAGGATCCAATGTATAGGGTAGAGGGTTTAGAATTGAGGATATAGGGTTGAGGACCTATAGGGTTGATGGTTTAGGGTATTAGGTTGAGGTTATAGGTTTGAGAGATTAGGTTTGAGGGTACATATGGTTGAAGGATGAGGTTTGAGGGTCCAATTTATAGGGTAGAGGGTATCATGTTGGATGTTTTAGGGTTTGAAGATTCAAGATTGAGGGATTAAAGGTTGAGGATGAGAATTTAGGGTTATGGGTTTAATGTAGAGGGTAGAGGGTTGAGGTTTGAGTGTAGAGGATTTATGGTATTTGGTTGGGGGATTAGGGTTGAGGTTCTTATTTATAGGGTATAGGGTATAGGGGTTGATGGATTAGGGTTTAAGGGTTTAGGGTTGAAAATTCAAGGATTAAGGGTCAAAGGGGTTAAGGGATTAGGGTAGATATTTTCTAAGTGTGTTTAAGGGTTTAAGGGTTGACGAATTAGGGTTGAGGGTAGAGGGTAGAGGATTGAGGGTAGAGGGTAGAGGGTTTAAGGGTTTAGTGTTTAATGGTTTAGGGTTTGGGGTTTAGGTTTTAGGGTTGAGTTTTTTAGGGTTTAAGGGTTGATGATATACAGTTGAGGGATTAGGGTAAAGGGACTGGGGTTGAGGGTAGAGGGTATTAGGTTGAGGGTAGAGAGTAGAGTGTTTAGGGGTTTAGGTTTTAAGGGTTCAAGGTAGAGGATTGAGGGTATTGGGTTGGGAGATTAGTGTTGAGGGTCCAATTTAGAGGGTAGTGGGTATAGGGATTGAGAGATTATGTATTAAGGTTTGAGGGTTGAGGGATTAGGGTTTAATGGTTCAGGGTTGAGGGTTGATGGATTAAGGGTCAAGCTGGTTGAGGGATTGGTGTATAGAGTTTTCTAATTGGGTTTAAGTGTTTAAGGATTGAGGGATTAGGGTTTAGGGGTTGAGGGATTAGGGTTTAAGGGTTGAGGGTTGAGGGTTGAGGGATTAAGGGTATAAGGGTTGAGGGTTGATGGTTGAGGGATTAAGGGTCAAGATGGTTGAGGGATTATGGTAGAGAGTTTACTAAATGGGTTTAATTGTTTAAGGGTTGAGGGAATAGGGTAGAGGGTAGAGGTTATTGAATTGAGGTTAGAGGGTAGAGGGTTTAAGGGTTTAGGTTTTAAGGGTTCAGGGTAGAAGATTGAGGGTATAATTTTAGGGAATTAGGGTTTAGGGTGCAATGTATAGGGTAGAGGGTATAGGGTTTGAGGGATTAGGGTTGAAGGGTTGAGGTTGAGAGTTGAGGGATTAAGGGTATAAGGGTTGAGGGTTGAGGGATTAAGGGTCAAGAAGGTTAAGGGGGTAGGGTAGAGATTTTACTAAGTAGCTTTAAGGGTTTAAGGGTTGAGGGATTAGGATTGAGGGTAGAGGGTATTGGGTAGAGGGTAGAGGGTAGAGGGTTTAAGGGTTTAGGGTTTAGGGTGTTAGCAGATGGTCAACACTCCCCTCAGGGATCATGACATGGACTAACCTCCTCTCATGGATCCATTAACTCTGGCAATTGTATCGGGCATTAATAGGTTGATAGTTTGGTTCAATAAAAACTAGAGCCAACAAGTGGTATCAGAGCCAAAGGTGTCGGGTTCGAATCCCCTTGAGTAATGCTGAGGGGGAGTTTTTTGGTAGATGGTTAGCACTCCCCTCGGGGTTCATGAAATGAACTAACTGCCTCCTGTGGATCTGTTAACTTTGGTGTTTTTATCTGGCATTAACAAGTCAATATTTTGGTGCAACAACAATTATGGTCCAACATAGGGTTGATTTTTTAAGGGTTTAATGGTTGATGGTATATATTTGAGGAATTAGGCTAGATAGATAGGGATTAGGGGTGATCATATATGGTTGAGGCTTTAAGGTTGAGGGTAGAGGATTGAGGGGATAGGGTTGAGATATTAGGGTTGAGGATCTAATGTATAGGGTAGACAGTAGAGGGTATAGAGTTTAATGGTTTAGGGTTGAAGGGTTGAGGGTATATGGGTGAGGGGTTAGGGTCGGGGGATTAGAGTTGAGGTTCTAATGTATAGGGTAAATTGTTTAAGGATTGAGGGTTGATGGTTGAGGGATTAGGGGTTGAGGGTTGAGTGAGGGAGAGGGGATAGGAGGGAGATAATTTAGAGAGAGAGGTAGTGATAACTAAGATAGAGAGAAGGAGAGAAGAGGAGGGAGGGAAAAAGATATATGAGGTTTAAGGATCCAATATATAGGGTAGAGGGTTGAGAATTGAGGGTATAGGGTTGAGGACCTATAGGTTTGATGGTTTGGGGTTTAGGGTTTAGGACCTACATATGGTTGAATGATTATGGTTGAGGATACATATGGTTGAAGGATTAGGGTTGAGGGTCCAATGTATAGGGTATAGGCTATCAAGGTTTGAGGGTTGAGGCTATAGGGTAGAAGGTTTAATTTTTTAGGGTTGAGGGTAGAGGGTTTAGGGTTTTAGGGTATAGGTTTTAGGGTTTAGGGTTGAGGGTAGAGGGTTGAGGGTTTTAGGGTATAGGGATTAAGGGTTGTGGGTTGAGGGTAGAGGGTAGAGAGAAAGAGATAGAAAAAAAACCTAAACAAATTCAACTTTCTCATGATGGGAGCGCGTTTTGGATTAGTAGAGATATGATTTTTCTTTTAGCAAGAAATAACATGATCATGTTATAATGCAAGCGCATTATAATTCAAGCGTGTTATCATGTGATAACACGCTCATGTTATAATGCGAGCACATTATAGTTCAAGCATGTTATAATGTGATAACATGCTCGCGTTATAATGCGAGCGCGTTATAATGCGAGCGCGTTATAATGCGAGCGCGTTATAATGCGAGCGCGTTATAATGCGAGCGCGTTATAATGCGAGCGCGTTATAATGCGAGTGCGTTATAATGCAAGCGCATTATAATGGGAGTGCATAATGAGAGCGTATTATAATGTGAGCACGTTATAATGCGAGCGCATTATAATACAAGCATGTTATAATGCGAGGGCGTTATAATGCGAGCGCGTTATAATGCGAGCATGTTATAATGCATGAAATAGCAGATTTTTCACTTTGAAAGGAATATAATATCAATTCAATTCTAAATTCCATTCAAAAGTGATATACAGTTGAAGTTTGTAGGGGAACAAGCTTTTCAAAAAGTCAAATTGTTGAGGAGTTTGAAGAAAGAAGAAGCAAAGGATACATAATTAGGCAAAACTCCTCCATTTGAAACTCTGATTTTTTAGGTATGTGAAGTCTATACATATTTTCATTCATTATATTATGGATTGCTTTCATTTTTTTAATTTTTCATATTCCAAGTTTATCATTGGTTGTTTGTCATTATAGCCTTATCTTGTCAATGCACGTTTTAAATAACACAATTCATTATAACAATTGACTTACCTTGTGTATGCTTCAACATTTTGTATACATGTATATATGACATAAGTTATAGGGAATTAAAATAAAACATCATTTCTCAATCCTTTATTATGGATGTGCATACCACTCTCCAAAGCTTTCATTTTGTTATAACGCGCTCGCATTATAATGCAAGCATGTTATAATGCGAGTGTGTTATAATGCGAGTGTGTTATAATGCGATCACATTATAATGCAAGCGCATTATAATGTGATCATGTTATAATGATTTTGCGTTATAATGCAACCATGGTTTGGCTTACTCTAGAAATGATAAAAGAACTCAATCTACCCATGATCTCAAGGCCCATATTCAACATATTCTCCTAGTTTTGTGGGTGCTCTAACAAAAAAAATCTTTTTGATGATGTTGTGAAGTGTGCATGCATTTTTTTCACATTACACCACCTTTGCATGAAATAGCAGATTTTTCACTTTGAAAGGAATATAATATCAATTCAATTCTAAATTCCATTCAAAAGTGATATACAGTTGAATTTTGTAGGGGAACAAGCTTTTCAAAAAGTCAAATTGTTGAGGAGTTTGAAGAAAGAAGAAGCAAAGGATACATAATTAGGTAGAAATCCTCCATTTGAAACTCTAGTTTTTTAGGTATGTGAAGTCTTTACATATTTTCATTCATTATATTATGGATTGCTTTCATTTTTTATATTTTTCATATTCCAAGTTTATCATTGGTTGTTTGTCATTATAGCCTTATCTTGTCAATGCACATTTTCAATAACACAATTCATTATAACAATTGACTTACCTTGTGTATGATTCAACATGTTGTATACATGTATATATGACATAAGTTATAGGGAATTAAAATAAAACATCATTTCTCAATCCTTTATTATGGATGTGCATACCAATCTCCAAATCTTTCATTTTGTTATAGGCATGGGGGATGTTGGAAAATCTAGTTAAATTTTGTTTTACACCTACAATTTGCATATGCTTGAAATTTTCTAAAGCCTTTTCAATAAATCTATTATTTGCATATCCTACAATCATTATAGTCAATGATGACATATCTCATTGAGGAATTTTGTCAAAAATTTATACCAAGTAGCTGATTTCCTTGTCTATGCTACCAAATTTTCCATACATGTCTCTAAAAAATTGGAATATAATCCTCCCACATTGATAGATCTTTGAATCTATTCCGGTTTTCATCTCTATTTCTAAATTTACCTCATCACTAAACCTACCTAATCACTTATGTTGTGATATATTTTAAGTGTTCCCTTGATTATTCTATCTACATGGGATTATAACCCTTCACTCCACTATTTCAAGACTCTTAATTTTTGAGGCTAAGTTAGCAACATGGGGAAAGGTGCAGCATATCTTGCAATCATGACTCAAAATGGAAGCATGGACAAGGAATTTGAATTGTTTGACAATAATTTTTTCATAAAAATGTATGCAAAATGTGGTAGCATTGATAAGCTAGTGAGCTTGGCAAGATAGTGAGCTCACTCACTAGCTTGCCAATGTGGTAGGGTCGACAAGGTAGGGGCAGTGTATTCCTCATAGAAATGGGGTCTCATGGTGATGTACATCACCATGAGACCCCATTTTTATGAGGCATATGCTTCCCCTACCTTTTCAACCCTATTGAACCCATTTCTATGAGGCATACATTGCCCCTACCTTGTCGAACCTACCGCATTGGCAAGCTAGTGGTTCTCCACTAGCTTGCCAATGCAAGAGGGTTGACAAGGTAGGGGCAGTGTATGTCTCATAGAAATGGAGTCTCATGGTGATGTAGGGGTAGTGTAGGGGCAGTGTATGCCTCATAGAAATGTGCTCTCATGGTGATTACATCACCGTGAGACCCCATTTCTATGAGGCATACACTGCCCCTACCTTATCAACCCTCATGCATTGGTAAGCTAGTGAGATCACTAGCTTGCCAATGTGGTAGGGTTGAAAAGGTAGGGGAAGCATATGCCTCCTAGAAATGGGGTCTCATGGTGATATGTATCACTGTGAGACCCCATTTCTATGAGCCATACACTACCCCTAGCTTGTCAACCCTACCACATTGGCAGGCTAGGGAGATCACTAGCTTGCCAATGCGGTAGGGTTTACAAGGTAGGGGCAGTGTATGCCTCATAGAAATGGGGTCTCATGGTGATACATCACTATGAGACCCCATTTCTATGAGGCATATGCTACCCCTACCTTGTCAACCCTACCGGATTGGCAAGCTAGTTGTGATCCACTAGCTTGCAAATTTGCACACATGATTTTTCCGATGGAATTCCTTAAATAAATGTCATAATGTGGCATGCCATGATTGAAAGATAGGCTCAAAATAGAAGAATGGAATAGGAATTTGATTTGTTTGAAAATATTTTTTTTGTATAAATGTACGCAAAATTTGGTAGCATAGACAAGCTAGTGAGCTCACTAGCTTGCCAATGTGATAGGCCTGACAAAGAAGGGGAATCATATGCCTCATAGAAATGGAAACTCATGGTGATGTATCACCATTTCTATGAGGCATACACTTCCACTAACTTTACAACCCTACCACATTGTAAATCTAGTGAGATCACTAGCATTCCAAGCTCACTAGCTTGCTAATGTGATAGGGTTGACAATGTAGGGGCAATGTATGACTCATAGAAATGGGATGTCATGATGGAGCTCACTAGCTTTCCAATGCGGTAGGGTTGACAAGTTAGGGGAAATGTATTCCTCATAGAGATGGGGAATCACAGTGATGTGTCACTTCCCCTACCTTGTCAACCCTACCACATTGGCAAGCTAGTGGTGCTCCACTAGCTTGTCTATGGTAATCATACTCTTCTATAGGATGATTGTAAGGATTTTGTATGAAGCCTTGAATGACATAAATTTCATTTATTTGTATGGATTCACTTTTTAGGAACTAATATTTATCTCATTACCATGCTACAGGTAAAATTATCCACCAAGACAAGGAAATGAACAAGGAAGCAACTAACAGATGAATAGTATGAAACCAATAACAAAAAGGAGAAAAAAAAGGTGAGGAAATATTGTGAGAAGAATATATTGGATATGATTGACAAAAACAAGCCAATTGAAGATAAACCTGAACCATCAAAAATAGAAAATAAATTGGCAGCACAAAGGGCACAAACGTGAAAGCATCATGATAAGATAGATTCAGATACCGTAGTTGAAGACACACCCTCTATTGCAAGTGAATATGGAGGGACACCATTAAGCACAAGTGAATATGGAGGGACACCATCTACTACAAGTGAATATGGAAGGACACCATCTACCACAAGTGAATATGGAAGGACACCATCTACCACAAGTGACTATGAAGGGACACTATCCACCACACCTCAAGTTGATAGTACATCATCACTCAGATTTGAAAAATAAGGTATGCAATCATCCCCATGTCAACCTCAAGGTATTTCATCTATCCCACCCTTGATCAAAGGTACGCAATATAGCCCACCTCACTTTAATATTGATGAAATTCATAATGTTGAGGAGTATGTACCTAGGAGAACACCACCTATAATTTTCCATAGAAAGCCAGTGTATTTGATTAATATTCATGAGGATAATTTGCAGCACATGGAAGGTAATATTATAGCATGCACTTATAGAAGATATGCTGATAAGACTTGGAAATCGTTTTTTGAAAGGATAAATGAGACCAGAAGATGTCAACTATTTGTTGAAATGATGTTGGGTATACAGTATAGAAACATCATGAAGACTCTTGGGTTGAGAAAATTGAATCCTTCGAGTGAAAGCACTATTCTGAAGAATCTAATGGATGCTTATGAGAGCATGGATAAGACCTCATGCTCAAAGGATAGTAATGTCATCCGATGTGTCATTACATCAAATTTGGTAAGTAGTCAAACAAAGAGAGATCATATCATTAGAAAGATGAGTGAACAAATGAGAATTAGTAGAAAGACTTTATCAAGATCTATTCAAAGGTGGTAAGGAATTGAGGGCATAGATTCAAATGAATTATGGGAATTCTCGGGGAGACTTCCACAAAAAGATAAAAAAATTGTTGAAGCATTAAGAACACTAATTGAAGAGTATTGGAGGAATAAAACAATGTCATCTCTGAATCAAAGGGATGTGGTAATAATGAGAATCAGTAGTCGAAACCATGAGCCACATCCAAAGCCTTTTTTAGATATGAATCAAACCGAATTTTTTCATAAATTTCAACAGGCTTATCCTCAAATTAGTATTTTCCAAAGATATTTTGAAATGATTAAACCTTTTTATGTCAAGATAAATCACATGCGTACTACTTGTTGTTATATATTATAAATTTAATTCTCTAACCATTATGATGTTTATCGTTCTATATTTTTAGATTTACATACGAATGATGTTTCACAGGATTGTGGCATAAAAACCCCGCCAAAATATTCAAGAGATTTCTTATCAAAAAATTTATGTTAAATAGAGGATGGAAAAATATCCTACAGAACAACATGCTTGGATGGTTCATGTGAGCATTGTGGTGGCTTGCAGTGTATGCTAGTATGTCAACCTATGAAAAGCATAGATGAGGTAGGACATAAACTAGTGGATTTTGGGAAGTATTAAATAGTGGCATATGCTACAAAAGATGGTAATCAAGAAAAAAATATATGATTTGGGTATTCAAAAAATTCTTGTGTATCAGTTTATGTCCACGTTTCGTGACAATATACTGCATGAGTATGCAAGGAATACCCATAGACCCTAATTACTGGACATGCAATTCATGCTATGTAATGAAACCTTTCCAGTTTCCAGCATAGTTTTAGTGGTTAACTTTGTAGAGAACTACACTATACAGCCATAGCGTGAGGTGCATTCACAATATTACAACTCCACATAGCTTTTGATATTTCTGCACATAGCATTCATTCATGCAGTTGATCTAGTACAAAGGACTAAAGGAAGACATTGAGGGAATTTATCTTTTATATTATTTATGATCGTACACATTCTCTAGAGCTCATGCAAGGTTGCTTCCAAGTTTTCTATAGTGATTTGTCTCAAAGGGGCATAGCATACGGTCGACATATAATATGGTTGGATAACTATGTAGCATAGTTAAAGAACTCTCGCTTGTTCTACTGGTTGAGTAGGATGCATGTCATTATAGGTGTTCAGCATATGTAGAACTTTTATGAGGCCTAGCATGGAAAGGTAAAGCATGATGATGCAGGAGCATGTGTGAAAAGAGCATTAGCACGAGAAGAGTTAAAGTATAAAGAAAATGCAAATTTGATAGATACAAAATCAATTTTCAAGTGGTGTAATGCTTCGATGGGTCTAGGTAATGAAGGTATGTCTTCAATTCGTAGATTTTCTTGGTTGATGGATGATACTAACATTGCACCATTTGAGGATTATGGTACATTAATAGGATCGAGTGAGTTACACTCTTTCCTTAGCTTAGATGCAAGTTCATGGAGTATCAATACACAAAAGATGGCATATTTTTTTTCTTCATGTACAATGTAAACCTAGAATAATTATGAGTGAAAAGAGTGGGTTAAGAAATGTTTGTTAAGTTATCTTAGCGCACTTCACATGTATCGCCCTTCACCGATGTTGGAACTAACATAGATGGATTCATTGGTCAAATTTGACCACATATCAGATCTAGTTTAACCAGGTAATATATCTACTTGCTTAGTTTCTCAAATTCCTTTTATTATCTTACTTTGTAGTGTATTTTTAATGGACTAATCTCAAGAAATTTGTTGCACATACCAATGCAGGGAATATTTATGCAGTTATTGCAAATGAAGACAATGCAGAGGGAATATACTATTACTTGTGTCATTGTGTTGAGACCAAAAATATATTGGAGGTCCTAGTTATAGATGGAGAAAACATTGAATACCCTAGAAGATCAGTTCTTGTTATTGAAATGTTGCTTAGAAGGTACCCACATAAGAGTGTTAAATATTGATTGTTTTAGGACTTTGATACACATCGTAATATTCTTCATTACTCAAACCTTGTCATGGCATCCAATGCTTTTTTGACCAAATATGGGGGTAGACCTTTGAACAAGACCTTGTGGAAGGTCTGTGAGTCTAACCATGAGGCAATACTTGACATAATAAAGAGTAGAGCAAACCTGTATGGTTCGTTGGATTAATTTGTAAGTATGCACATTGATTCTTATTAATTTATATTTGTATGCACATTAATTGTATGATGAAAATGCTATGATGCCAATGCTATCATCTTCTTTTACTTTTCCTATTTGTAAGTAACCTACTAAAAATTGATTGGTGTCCCCTTCCAGAAAATGTTGATTTATGAGCCATCAAAGACAATCTCAGCCAAAAAATCAATGCAAAATCCTTATTTTGATGATCTTGACAAATATCAATTATGATTTATAGCCATTATAAAAGTGTGTGCAAATATTGGAGAGGTAAGTTCAAGTTATTCATTTAAATTTAACCTTATCATGACCATCTATGATGTAGAAATTATAAGAGCATCTCGAATTTCAATTTATTCTATTCATGAGAGGTGTTGTGTGCAATAGGTATCTTGAAGCTCCCAGTGAAGATGTATGACCAGTAGTGACTACTTTTAGAGACTAGGATTCCTATCCTCAATGTAAGAATAAATATTTATGCCATTTTGTTCCCAAGTTGGAACCAAATGGTGTGGATTTGTTGTTTGTAAGTGCCTTCCATCTATTTTCATTTCATTTCTATTTTGGATGCTCTTTCTTTTTCTTCTTTTACTTTATGTATTTGTAAGTAAAATACTAAAAATTGATTGGTGTCTCCTTGCAGAAAATTCTTATTTATGAGCCATCGAAGAGAATCTCAGCCAAAAAAGAAATGCAACATCCTTATTTTGATGATCTTGACAAATCTCAATTCTCTCCCTATCATAACTAGCACCAATTGACTAACTTATTATAAAAAGTTCATTTATTAAAACAAATCAACCTAATGATTACATATCAATATCAATATAGCATACAATCTATTCAAATAAATACTTGTTATGAGATTTACTCAAATATTCAAATTTATTGCTGCCTTCAAATATTTGTAATTCAAGCAACGTAATCCCTTAACAGTACAAATTGCAAAAGGGAAACAATATTTTATGGACTATTACCTGGATACCATGTCAGTTATAGGAATTTCAAATGAGGCATCTGGATCAAGTACGGAACATCTACAATAACCTCTCTCAATTTTTGTTATCTTAGAGTCATTATTTTGGGGTGTCCAATTTTGACTTGATGGAAAAAGTGTCAATTGCAAGCAATGTAAAGTTCCAAAGTGGTGCAACTTTCATTCTACAACTCATGTGACCAAATGGACTATTACAATGTGTCCGAATAGGTATGTTTATGCTAGGAATGGTCCTCTTTTGCACCCAAATACACATAATCACTCTGAGCTACGTTCAATCGACTCGATCCCTTAAGGGTCCAAAGTGCAAAAGGGAAGAAATAGTTGATGGGCTATTACTCAAAACCATGGTACCTACGAACTCTCCATCTGATTCTATGAGATCACGTTGGGCCCCTCTACAATAACCTCTCTCATTTTCTGTTATCTCCAAGTCATTTTCCCCTAGTGTCCAATTTTCAATTCATGAAAAAAGTGTCTATAATGTCACAAAATTGCAACTAGGGGAAATTCCACATGTTTGCATCTTGCCTAGAATTTATGACACCTTAGGAGCATTAATGAAAAAATACCATGAGAGAAAATTTCATGATTCTGACTCCATGTGGACACATGGAGAAATGAAAGAAGCCTGACAAGGCATTTCCCAAAAATCTCGGCCTTGGACGCTTGCGCGGTGCGTGGACGTCCACGCGACGCGCTAGCATCCTAGCGGTTTTTTGTGTTTGAAACAAAAAATATAGTAACCTGACCCTTGCAACATGTGTCCTGGTGATTAGGTCTCAAGTGAAATGACTTTGTGTTGCCCTTGCATGCATTAAAAACTCCTTTTGGCATTTATTTTGGTGGGGAGCTATCAATTCAAGCATTCTCACAACTTTCTCTAGTCTTGGGTAAGCTCTATCCAAGAATAGAAACACTTTTACTAGCAACACCATCCTATACTGAGGTCCCTCCACCAGCTACCAGCTCTCTAGCAGCTACTTTCTCTCAAGAAAGCACATTGCAATGCACCCATGTGCTCCGAAAGAGGGTTTTGAACCATGGGTAATACTCTCTCTCCTTATCACTCCTTCCTACTAGTTCATTTACTACTCTATGTTGCAGGCTCTACTCCAAAGCGGGTTTTGTTTTCACCACATACTTTTTTATTTCCTTTAGACTCTTTGCCAAAATTGGTTGTCCGTGGAGGTGGGAACACCAATATAGAGGTCTGACTGAGGCAGGCCCCTATACAACCCCAACATTTTCCCCTTGATCTTTTGTGTCCAGGTTATGAAGGGAAGCTTGGAATAAAGATTCAGATGCACAAAGGTGATCTTGTCTTAAGTTCTCTTGCATTTTCCTTTATTTCCTAGTTCTATGTTGATTGTTTGGCCCTACATGCCTTTAGGCCTGAGTTGAGAAATAAGATTTAGCTTCATCCATTTGAGCTCTTGAGTTCTTTGTAGCTTAGGATGTCAGTGTGTCTTGAAGATGATAGCACGCTGCGCTGGTGTCTTGAAATTGCACTGTCATCTTTTGGCTCAAAGCTCCTCTGTCGGGGATAGAATTCTTGAAGTCTTATTCTTCTGGTACTTGAAGCTAATTTCTCAGTTTCCTTCACGAAACATTTAGTTTGAGGTGTATAAGGGAAGTTTGTTCCCTGGTGATTTTTAGAGAAGAAAGAGACCTGTGTGCAGTGAATCCCTCTTATGTCACATTTTGATGAACCCAATGTGAACTATCGAATCTGTTTTCATAATGTTGTCTATCTACAATGAGTATTCTTCTGAATAATATTTCAATATGTATGAATATTCTCTAGATAATTTTCTAGAAGCACTCTCCCCTATCTATAAATCTTCAAAACAAACTATTTCCTTGCTAGCTAAAGAGTCAGTAAATGTGGTGGTAGTTTTTGTGGCTCCTCCAAGCCCTAAGAAACCTATCATTTATGTGACCCCAGTTGAAACATTACCTAGAAAGGACTACTCCATCTATGGAATTTCAAGCCGTAGCAATCCATCGAACTTATATTCAAGATTTGTGAAGGCTACTAACTCTACTTCTTATAATGTTGTTAGACATACATACCCTACAAGAGTAAATAGACAAAACCTAGAACAACAACAAGTTGTTCCTATATCGCAACCAGACCAAACTCCTACGTCTTTACCTCCATCTCAACCTGACCTTCCTCTAGCTCCTAAGACCTTGATCAAAGCACCGAGCAATTACGATCTTGTACATTAACTTTGTGTTACTCTGGCTAAGATCTCACTTTGGGATCTACTTCAAATCGCTCCAATTTATCAAGAGATGCTATAGGAAGCCTTACAGAATATTCTCTTGCCTGCCTCAACTAGGCCTATGGATGTTGATGCATTGATGGCACATATTCGAGCAGATTCGCCGAATATTACGTTCCACCCACAAGAACTCCCACCTCCAGACATGCAAAAACAAGAAAAACCTTTGATGATCATAGTAAACGTTAACAACATCGGTATTAGATGTACCCTCATTGACACTGGTTCAACTCTCAACATTTGCAGTATAGATCTACTACCTAAGATCAAGGTTGATTCATCTTCCTTAGCAGCTTCTTCCTTATATATTTGTGGGTTCGATAACGCTAGCAGCCAAGCTCTAGGTACAATAATGTTACCTTTGCAGTTGGGCCCCATTACTTTTCCTACATTGGTCTACCTAATGCCCGACCCATTACCATACAATATTTTTTTAGGAAGACCTTGGATTGATTATATGAGTGCAGTAATGTCTACCCTACATCGTTCCTTGAAGTTCATTGCTAACAATTGAGTGGTTATGGTTAAAGAAGATCCAGAGGTTGTGCACCTTTGTTTCCTAGTCATTGTTGGTCGTAATTCAGCCACTTCCACTCTCAAGAATTGCATTCCTTTCTTAATCATTCACATTATGGCTTTTTCCTCATTGATACCTACTATGGAAGTTGTTCCTCAAGCGAGTATCATCTGAGATGAACTGCCTAAGATGAAAGAATGTGAATCCCCTCCATCTTCTCCTTCATCTCTTGAAATGAATACTCTCTTAGGTGATGAGTGGGGTTCCTTGAACTTCTCTAAATTCCTCATAACGGAGTACAAGTCGAACCCCTCCAATATAGAATTCCCATATTCTGCTAACAAGAGGATGAGTGAACCTCCCATTGAAGAAGTGAGGTGTGATCCTATCCAAGAGACTGCTCCTCCCTAAGAGAGTGACTCAGTGTTCAAAAAGGAGGTGGATTCCCATGAACCAAGTAAGGGAAGCGGGACCATTCCCATAGAAAATTTTGATTTCCATTGGTGGAATGAGACACTCTACATAGAGCCACCCCCTCTCAAAACTCTACAAGCTCACTATGGGTTTGGTTACAAACTTGCTTCTTGGTATGGCTATGGGCAGAAAAGACTAGGATGTAATACAGGTCCTTGTTTAGTTTAAGAAGTGACAATGTTATCTAGGTTTGGGATGCCCCGTTGAACAGTCTAGAAAAAAATGTTGGTGGAGTGTTAATATGATTTTGGCCGAACTATTGAGTTTGATCCATCCCAAGTTGATAGAAGAAAGACGACAAGCTGAGAAGGTTCCTGTAGATTTCTTCTCTTTGGATGAAGCATTAGGGGAATTTCTAGGTTCTTATTCTCTGTTACCTCCTTATCAACTCAAGAAATGATTCCTGTATCACTTACACAAACAAGCATACTTTGGAGAATCCATTCTGAGCATTGACAAGAAAAATCTTCTATCTCATCCCGAGGACCATAGTTCCCTCTTTAAAGGGGATACTTTTGAAGTCCCCGTCGATGTAAAATATTTAGAAAAAGTAATCAAGATCAGGAAGTGCCTCTCTTCCAAGGAAGTAGATGAACACTCCACTCCATTGTGTGCTTAACCTGATAGCTTCACTTGGATGTATGAATATATGCCCGATATTGATGAATCCATAGTGGTCCATAATATCATTCTATGTCTCGACGCCAAGCCTGTTAAGAAAATAAATTGAAAGATCAATCCTAGGGTAGCTTTAAAGGTCAAGACTGAGATAGAGAACCTATTGAAGGCAAGCTTGGTCCATCCCATTCACTATTCTCCCTAGATTTCGAATATAGTCACTGTAAGAAAACCTGATGGTCATATTTGTATATGCATTGACTTTTGGGACCTTAACAAGGATTCTCTCAAGGATGATTTTCCATTTCCTAATATAGATATGATTGTGGACTCGACCGTAGGCCATGCATTATTATCTTTTATGGATGGCTTCTTAGGTTATAATCATATCTATATTAATCTAGATGATCAGTACAAGACAACCTTTACTACCCTTTAGGGGACCTTCTACTATGTCGTCATGCCCTTTAGGTTAAATAACGTAGGAGTGACTTATCAACGAGTGATGACCTTGATATTTCATTATTTCATTCATAAGATCTTGGAAGACTATGTGAAAGACATCTTGGGTAAATATGTAAACTATAAAGATCATGTGAAGAATCTTTGTCTTATCATTGAAAGGCTTCAACCTTATAAGATGAGACTCAATCCCCAAAAGTGTGTCTTCAGCATTGATGTTGGCAAGCTCCTCGGGTTATAGTCTCTTATCATGGAATTGAAATTGACACAAATAAGATTGATGTTATTGTTAACATGTCTCCACCAAGGAACATCATTGAATTGTAGAGTTTACAGGGGAAGATTCACGCAATTCATAGATTCATATATCAGTTGGTTGATCGTACCCTTCCTTTCACTCATCTACTAAAGAAGGATGTTCGCTTTATATTGGATGAAGAGTGTCATAAGGCCTTTGTATCAATCAAGGCTTATTTAACCAATCCTCATGTATTGATGTTGGCTATGCAAGATAGACCTTTCCTGCTTTACCTCATTGCTTCACCATATTCTTTGGCAACCCTGCTAGCTTAGTATGATGACGCAGGAAGAGAAAGAACGGTCTACTACATTAGTCGTGTCCTTGTAAATTATGAAACCTATTATTCATCCATAGAGAAGTAGTGCCTTGCTCTTTTATTCACTACGTAGAAGCTAAGGCACTATCTCCTCCATGTTGAAATCCATGTCATAGTAAAAACAAATCTTTTGAAACATTTGTTCTGTAGCACCAACCTTGCTGGGAGATTAGTGAAGTGGGTTATGTTGCTTTCTGAGTTTTATATAAAAAAATTCACTCAAAAATTGGTAAAAGGACAAGTATTTGTCAATCAATTGGAAGACGCTCCCTCGTCTTGCTTCCCTAGGTTGGACATATTCCTTGAAGATAATATCTTCACAATTAGCTATGAACTTGAATGGAAAATGTACTTCGATGGATTGAGGTGTCAGACTGGTTCTGGAGTGGGTGTGGTCCTGATATCCACCGAAGGTAAACTGGTCCCCCTATCCTTTCGATTAGATTTTCCTTGCACTAATAAAATCATCGAGTATGAAGCTCTTATTGCTGGTTTGTGTGTCGTGATTGCATTCAAAATTAAACATCTTTGTATACTAGGTGACTCTAAACTTATTGTGAATTAGATTATGGGAAATTATCAAGCTAAACAAAGTAAGTTGTCTCAATATTGAGACCTCACTTTTTCCTTGCTTAATCAATTTTCCTCTTTCACAATAGACAACATTCCTAAGTGAGAAAAAAGACATGTGGATTCCATGGCAAGTGTTGCTTCCTTGGTACCTTCAGAAGAGGATATGAAGGAATATCACTTCATTGTTTAGGTCATGTGAACCCCAATAGTTCCCGATCAACCTGCACCCGAGTCTCTAGTTTACCTTCATGCAGACTCAGAAGAGTGGTTCTCTAGTATCTAAAATTACTTAGAGACTAGAAACTTTCCTGATGTTGTGATGAAAAATGATCGCGCTCGTATACGAAAGCTTTCATCTCATTATGTCATCTTATCTGATGTTCTTCATCGAAGAGCATATAATGGCTTGCTGCTAAGATGCCTCACTAAATCATAAATACCTCTTGCCCTTGAAGAAGTCCATGTGGGCTGTAGGGGTGGACATTTAAGTGGAAAATCCCTGGTGAGGAAAATGATACACATGGGATACTTTTGGTAGACGATGGAACAAGATTCCTTTGGTTTCATCAAGAAGTGCCTTTAATGTCAACAGTATAGCCACCTTATCCACACTCTTGCTCAGGACTTGCAAAAATAAAACATCTCCTTGGCCGTTCACAAAATGGGGGTTGGATATTATTAGGAAAATATCACCTCCTTCTTCCAAAGGACATACCTTTATTATCATCGCTACAGATTATTTCACAAAATGGGTTGAGGCTATTTCACTCCAATCCATGAGTGCTGAAACTATTTGTAGCTTCCTATTGAACACCATCATTTCTCATTTTTGATTGCTTTCTACATTTGTTTCGAACAATGGTACACCATTTAAAAACAAGGAAGTAAAGAAATTCCTAGAGAAATGTCATATTTAACATAGATTTTGTACACCGTATTCTCTGCAATCCAATGGCCAAGCAGAAGCTTCTAACAAAACACTTGAACTAATTCTTTGTAAGATAGGTAATAAACACGGTAAGGATTGGATTATTCATTTAACATATGCTTTGTGGGATTATTGCATGAGTGTTCACATGGCAACAAGAATGATGCCCTATAACCTCGTGTATGGTGCCAAAGCTATCATTCCTTTAGAGTTGGAAATCTCATCTTTACGTGTTTCCCTTAGAGGGGTGATTGATGATGAAACCTATCGATTTAACTATTTGCATCAACTTGAGATGCTTGATGAGCACCGTTTATAGGCCCTCGATCATCTTAAAGCTTATCAACGGTCCCTATCTAGACAATATAATCAGGGTGACCTTCAAACTAGGAGACCTGGTTCTCTATGAAAATCAGTGAAATATAAATGCGCCACCTAACCAGAAAGGGAAATTTATTCCTAACTGGCTAGGTCCCTACATCATGGTTTTTGTATATGGTTCAGGCACCTATGGATTTTCATCTATGGATGGAATACCTTTGAAATAATCCATTAATGTGATGCACCTTTGTCGATACTATGCATAGTGTTCTAATGTGCCATGTATGTGGTGTTCTCCCTAAAAGGTAGTAATGTTGCATATTAATATTTACTCATTTTCATATCATGAAATTTTTTTGTGCAAAAAGCATGACCATGTGTGTGTGCGTGTAATAAAAACATGTATACATGTGTCTGACTATGCTGAATATCCATACATTGGATCATTTAAAGTAATTAGATCATCATAGAATTCAATTAACATGTAAACAAGTATGTTTATTTAAATCATGATTAGCATCTAATGAAAGTACACATCCATATAAGCAAGTAACATCCATAGCATGGGCATACAAGAAAATAGAAAACATACACATAAGCAAAGCCATGATACTGAAACCAATGTATATATATATGTCCAGTGTATAAATAAAATGTCATGGAAATGTATCAAGCCACTACTATCAAAAATGAGTGGCTGATGAATATATGTCTATACAAAAGATCTACAAGTATGTATGTATATGTATGTCCGACTACAAAAATGATATACAAAATATGGGTCCTATCCATGTGGCATGTAGCTCCCCGAGCCCTCTGCCTCTAGTGGCCACTCTGGTGCTTTGGGAGGAGGATGCATGGTGGTCTATGATTAGGATTAGTGTGAAATTGACATAGACAGACCCGCTCGTATCCCTCTAAGCTCCCCTATAGCGAAAAAATTTCCATCTTCACCCGGATGAGCTCCTACTATAATCGTTGAACATCTATCAGGATCACAGCTGACGACTGCTCATCGATGCGGCTCTAGAGAGCATCATGCACCACCTCGGTGGCATCAACTCTGCTCATTGTCACATCTCTCTCGATGAGCACCATCCATAGGTCCATAGTCCCTTGGTGAATGTCAACTCCATAGTCAGTTGAACCACCTCTGCACCCCACTCCTTGTATGCGGTTTGTAGATGCGCTACCATCTCAAAAGTGGGGGCATGCCTCCCCACTTAAATAGGTGGGTAAGACTGTAGAACCATCCTCTAGATTGGTATAGCAAGGGCCACCACTGAAATAAACTGAGTTATAAACCCAGTCCATCCCTGTGCATCCTCTGCAATCACAAAAAGAAAGAAATGGATCAGTATCACATGGCATGTGTATATATATAAAAAGCGTAACTATGAAAAGCATGAAAGAGACAATAATGAACTATGTATACTTGGATCCCATTGTTTCCATCTCGGATCAGGGTGTGGATCAACACTGGATCCTATGCCTATGGTATCAGTGGCCACCCCAAGAGATGCTAGTGATGTTGCTACTGGGATGGTGGAGGCTAGCGGCCCTGATGAAACACAGGTAGCTTGGGGGAGCTGATCTCCTCCATCATCGTGGCCTCATGGGTGTTGCCTCCTCCTCCTCCTCCTTTGTACCGCTTTGTTGGTGGCCTCTCCTCCTACCCTATGGAGGCTAGTGGGGCTCATCCTCCTATGGGCTAGGGTCCCCTCCTAGAGCACCCTCACCAAAAATTGGAGTAGAATGATGCCTCTCCCACCACCGCATGTAATCCACTGCTACCCTGACATTATTTGCCATGGCCGAAAAATCATGATCAGGCTCATCATCATCTGAAAAGATGATGTTTGTAATAGAGGGGCGAGGGTGATCACCTACCCTCACTGCACTGCATTGTTCCCTAGTGTATGTGGGCATGTCAAGCAGTATATTTTGTACATGGCCATGTTATCGCATGACCTATCTCTAGTAATAAGGTACAATAATATAGTCGTGGTGACCCACTAGAAAATGGTCCTGTTGTAGGTTCCTAAGGAACCTACTATCATTGACCCACCTAAAATAGTAGTGAGGTCTCCAGTGAACCTCTCCCACAATGAAATTATCAAATTGTAGCCTCCAAACCTATAAATCCTTCAACTGCCATTGTCTTCTCATGTCATAATAGTGAGCCATCGGGACATCATACAACCATCGTTGGCAAAAAATGACCGGTCGGGTGCACATGATGTGGGTGAATTCCCACACCTACAAAAGCGTGCACGTAGTAAGACTACTATACTCAGAGTGAACGTATCGTCCACGCTCCTAGTAGAGGTGAACCAGCATGCTACGCCCCTAGGAAAAAATAGTCATATGCTCAACCATATCCTTGATAATCAAGACAAGGGCCCCATGCAGATGCGAGCCTCACTCATCTATAGTAATCCAAAAAGAAATTGTTACTACCATCACCCAGCATAGCAGTGATGTTTTCATCCTTGCCTATTCATGCCAGTGTGTGTATATGTGACCAGTGTTGTCACCACCATCAGTCCATGTTGTGCAGTACTAGACCCCCTCACTGTGCTCCTGCACTGATCAGGTGTTGTCCAGGGCCACCTGCCATCCATGGATGGGGAGCCCGAGGATCTGATAAACATCCTCAAGGGTGATGGTCATCTCTCCATAGGGTAGATGGAAAGATGGTGTGGTAGCATCCCACTGCTCCATCAAAGCAGTGAGCATCCCATCATAGTATCACATCTCTGGCATAGTGAATACATGCCATAGATCAACCCGCTCCAAATGTGTGACCTCATCCAGTGATAAGTGATCTCTCTACTCATGGACAAGGTGGAATACTACCCATTTGGGATGCTCCCGGATCTCCAAATCATCCTACAAGAAAGTAAAAAAAAATTAAGTCAGAAACCTAATCATGGTAAGAAAACATGTGAAAGGACATATGTGTGTCGCACAAACATCTAAACTACGTGCCAATATCCCAGACCACCATGGTTACCCAGGGGATGCCAACACGTCCTTGGGATGACAACATGGATCCAGGACCCCAACAAGTGTCTCAGATGATATTGTGGAAAGAGGACACAAGCGCATATTTTGAACACCTACAAACTTCGAAGCATGAAAAAATCCAAAAAATGAGAAAAAAATGCACAAATTTCGAGACTAAGAAGCCTACTAGGTCAACCTCGTGACCTATGGTGATGTCATCATGTAGCTACTCTAGCCTCGACACCTTTTACTCCCTCCTCCTCAACATTTTTTTGACTTTTCCCTCACAAAATCTAACAATTTGCTTGCAATGAATAGTCAAAATGACCCTTCTAGGGGCCCACCTAGGTATATATAGGCCCCCTAGGGCCCGTTTTTCCTAGAGCTTTTGGCCCCTTGGTTTCTCTTGAATTTACCCCAACATGCTGGGGGAAAACTTAGGAGAAGGCATATAGTCACCTCTTGATCATTTTTTCTCCTCTGAATCAATGACTTTTTCTTGATCATTCTTCTATCCATGGTAGTTTCTTTCAATTTTTTGAAACTGACTCAAAATTTTAGTTTTGCAGGATACAGTTTTGAAAAGTTTTTTGTGATCATTGTTTTGCTGATCATTGAGCTCGGGAGTTGGGGGAATCCTTAGTACCGGTTAGCTCGACCTTGGTGACCTCTATGATCCCGCTTCATGGCACGCATTTTCATAAAATCTAGAATTCGGGTGAAATTCTTCTTCTCTACTTTAGTGAGGCTGATTTTTTCCAAAATTGAGAACACTAAAGTTGGGGAAAAATGTAATGTCACAAAATTGCACCTAGGGGCAATTCCACATTTTTGCATCTTGCCTAGTATTTATGACACCTTAGTAGCATTAATGACAAAATCCCATAAGAAATAATTTCATGATTCTGACTCCATGTGGACACATGGTGAAAGGACAGAAGCCTGACAAGGTGTTTCCCAAAAATTTAGGCCTTGGATGCCTACGTGGTGCATGGACATCCACATGACGCACTAGCAACCTAGCAGTTTTTTGAGTTTGAAACGGCGAATCTAGAACCATGACCCTTGTGACATGTGTCCTAGTGGTTAGGTCTCGAGTGAAATGGCTTTGTACCATCCTTGCATGCATTAAAAACTCCTTTTGGCCCTTATTTTTGGGGGGAAAGATATCAATTTAAGCATTGTCACCACTTGCTCTAGTCTTGGGTAAGCTTTATCCTTGAATAGCAACACTTTTACTAGTGAATCCATGCAAGACTAAGTTCCCTCCAGTAGCTACCACCTCTCTAGCAGCTAGTAGCTCTCAAGCAAGCACATTCTGGTGCACCCATGTGCTTGAAAAGAGGGTCTTGACCCATGGGTAATGCTCTCTCTCCTTATCACTCCTTCCTACTAGTTCATTTACTACTCTATGGTGTGGGCTCTACTCTGAAGTAGGTTTTTTTTTCACCATATACTTTGTTATTTCCTTTAGACTCTTTACCAAACTTGTTTGCCCATGGAGGTGGGAACACCAATACGAGGGTCTGAGTGAGGCAGGCCCCTATACAGCCCCAACCTTTTCCCCTTGATCTTTTGTGTGCAGGTTATGAAGTGAAGCTTGGAATAAATATTCAGACACACGAAAGGTGATCTTTTCTTAAGTTCTCTTGCATTTTTCTTTAATTCCTAGTTTTATGTCAATTGTCTGGCCCTACACGACTTTAGGCTTGAGTTGAGAAATAAGATTCAGCTTCATCCATCTGAGCTCCTAATTTCTTTGCAGCTTAGGATTCCAATGCATCTTGTAGATGACAGTGCGTCGCACTGTCATCCTAAAACTGCGCTGACTTCTTTTGGCTGAGAGCTCCTTAGTCGGGGATAAAAGTCATGAAGTCTTATTCTTCTAGTTCCTGAAACCAATCTCTCACTTTCCTTCATGATCCATTCAGTTTGAGGTGTATAAGGGCAGTTCATTCTTTGGCGATCTCTTGAGAAGAAAGAGACCTGTGTGCAATGAATCCCTCTTATATCATATTGTCAAATGCAAGTAGTGCAAAGTTGCAAGGTGGTGCAACAATCATTTTTAAGCTCACATGACCACTATTCGAACACATCTAAATGGGTGTTTTTATGCTAGGCATGGTCCTCTTTCACACCCAAACAAGTGGAATCACTTTGAGCTACATTCAAGCGGCATAATCCCTTAAGAGTCCAAAGTACAAAATGGTTGTAAAATTCAACATGTTGTTAATAATATACCATGATTCTTATAAAATTCTTGTCTAAGCATATGGAATCATGTTGGGCCCCTCTACAATAACCTCTCTTGGCTTTCACTATCCCAGAGGTGTTTTTCCGTGGTGGCGAATTTTCACTTAGGGAAAAGTTGTCAAATGCAAGTAGCTAAAAGTTGCAAAGTGGTGCAAATTTCATTCTACAACTTGTGTGACCAAAAAAAATATTCCAACATGTTTTAATAGGTAATTTTATGCTATCCATGGTCCTTTGTTGCACCAAAACACACAGAATCACTTTGAGCTACATTCAACCAGCAGAATCCCTTCAGAGTCCAAAGTATAAAATGGCTGAAAACTTCATCATATTGTTCTTGGATATCGTAATGCTTATAAAATTATCATCTAAGCCTATTGGATCATGTTGGAAAACTCTACAATAACCTCTCTTGGTTTTCACTATCTTTGAGGCATTTTCATGTGGTGGAAAATTTTCACTTGGTGAAAAGTTGTCAAATGCAAGTAGTTGAAAGTTGCAAAGTGGTGCAACTTTCGTTCTGCAACTTTTGTGACAAAATAAAATATTCCAATGTATTCAAATGGGTATTTTTACACTAGGCATGGTCCTCTTTCACACCCAAACACATGGAATCACTCTGAGCTACATTCAACTAGTAGAATCACTTAAGAGTCTAAAGTGCAAAATGGCTGCAAACTTCAGCATGTTGTTTCTTAGATACCATGATGCTTAGAAAATTCTCGTCTAAGCCTGTGGAATCATCTTGGGCCCATCTACAATAACCTATCTTCATTTTCACTATCTTGAAGGGGTTTTCTAATGGTGGTGAATTTTCACTTGGGGAAAAACTTGTCAAATGCAAGTAGTTGAAAGTTGCAAAGTGATGCAACTTTCATTCTGCAACTTGTGTGACCAAAAAAAATGTTCCAACACATCCAAATGGGTATTTTTATGCTATGAATGGTCCTCTTTTTCACCGAAACATGTGGAATCGCTTTGAGATGCATTCAACCTGTAGAATCCCTTAAGAGTCCAAAGTGCATAATGGCTGCAAAATTCAGCATGTTGTTACTCTGATACCATCATGCTTAGAAACTTCTTGTCTAATCCTATGGGATAAATTTGGGCCCCAAAACAATAACCTCTCTTGGTTTTCACTATCTCTGAGGCATTTTCTTGTAGTGGTGAATTTTCACTTGGTGAAAAAGTTGTCAACAACAAGTAGTTGAAAGTTGCAAAGTGGTGCAACTTTAATTTTGGAACTTGTGTGACCAAACGAAATATTCCAATGCATCCAGGTTGGTATTTTTACACTAGGGATGGTCCTCTTTTATACCCAAACATGTTGAATCACTTCAAGGTACATTCAACTAGCAAAATCCCTTAAGATAAATGTTGGAAATTTATAGAAAATAAGGGGTTTTTATTGAATTCTCTCCAAAAGACAAGTCACCAACCTTGGGATTGCCTTCTCAAGGAAAATTTAAACATCTTACATTAGTTTTCTAACTTCCCTTTGAATTCCAATGACCAAAAACCTTCTTTCCAACCAATGACCCTTCTAGTGTAGGGGCACCAAGTTCATTTTGGAAATTTTTTCAAGCAAGGTCTAAATGATCGGTTTCTAGGGTGTTGAGTCTTATTTTTGTTCAATAAGTTCATAATAGACTATATTTTAATGTATTGAGTCATTTTGGTTGGCTTAGAGTTCATATGGTCACATTTTACAAATATTGTCAAATGTTGTCATGTAAAAGTGCAAAAAAATGCAAAATTGGGAATACCAACGGTCAAGGGAGTTCAAAGGTTAGTTGAGTCGGTTGAATCAGTTTTTTTTTTATGTGGAATGGTTTAAAATAGAAACACAATTAGAGGCAAGGTTAGAAGTTGTGTAGTGAAGATTGAAGCAATAATAATACAGTTTTCCTTGCAATGTTTTTGGTAAATTGTTGCTTTAGCACTATGTACAGTTCCGTACAAGAAGATTATGGTTTGAAATGCATTATATTTTGTGAGGGAATGTGTTATATTTTTTTTGGCTTAAATTGAGTGATTGAATTTCATCAATTTTTGAATTTTTTACAAGCATTCTTCTTGGAACGGGTCTATAACACCTTGTTGAGGGTTTGAAAGTGTTCAAAATGCAAGCTTGACCCATTCCACTGGTAGAATAGGCTGTAAATTGCTGGAATGGGTACTTTTAGGTATTTTTCAATGTTTAAGTAGGTTTTTGGAGCAAGGAAGGTGATTTATAGAGTTTAATGTGATGCCCTAGTTGTATTTCATGAGGTTTTAGGGTTGAATTTGATGGTTAGAGGTTAGGGTCGATTGTAAAACCCTTGTATACAGATTTTTGAAGAATGGAATAGCTTAGGTAGAAATATTAGAAGGTGTTTGAGGTGTTGGAAAGGTTAACCAAGGTGTGGAGTGTTGATTTCCAATAAACCCCTATGAAACCTAGCCTAGAATGGCTTAAACAAGGGTTTAATGCCTTGATGCATTAGTGAAGGTTTCAATGACAAAAATTTGTTGATTCATTGCATTTGAGACCTGTTGAGAGTTTTGGAGTTGAGTTTGGGAGTTTGTGTGAAGAACTTCACTAAGGTTCTTTGTAAAAGTGGCCTATTTAGGCTAAGGGACAGCGTAGCAGTAGTGTTTTGAAGAATATTTTCCAAAGGAACCATATGAGATTTGGGGATATGTTTTGAAAATTCTTAAAGGGTGTTTGAAACATCTTTTGGTTTTTTGTTTTGTGGCCTTCTCTAAAAGATATGTCTCATTTTCTCTATTTGGAATGCTACAAAGCAAGAATGGTGGAATTGTGGAGCAAGGTCAAGATAGGGTTTTGTTGATTGAAAGAGTGTTCAAATCAGTTTGAATTATGATTGTTTTTAGGTTGCATCCCTGCTCTACATCACCTTCATATTCCATTTTTTGCATATTTTGCAATTTTTCAATAATGATAACTTGACCCCACAAACCACCTAGCAACCTAATCAATGACTCAATACACATGTGACATGGTTAGTACATGACCTTATTACAAAATAAAACACAACCAAACCAAAAATGAAAAAATTGCCTCATGGAGGCAAGAAATGAACTAGGTGCTCCTACACTAAGAAATCTACCAAGTATTCCTAAAAATATTGAAGTTGTTTAGCATCAACCAATCAATATTCAGGACAAACCATGAAGGTCAGAAATGATCAATGCTATGGATAACCAATTCATAAGTATACATGTGAATAAGTCAAGCATACATGTGAATAAGGGAAGCACAAGTACTCAAAAACATGTAAGCCTTCAAGTATACACATGAATACATAGTATACACAAATTAATATAAATTATATGCATAAATACAAGGTATACACATAAAAACACATAAGTCATGGGTAAGTGCAAGATCATGATGGGCCAAAAAGTGGCGATATGATGGGTATGTGGCTGACGAATTTTTTTAACCCAAAATTGATGAAACGAAAATGGTTTTTCAAGGAGATTCTCAGATTTCCACCAATATAAATTATGTTTTACTTTGAATTTCATAAATAATTATTATTCATTTTCTATTTGAATTACGACTAAAGTCTTGATTGTTAGGTAGATTGAAAAAAATCTATATATTTCAAACGGTATCACATTTTTTGAATCCAAAACATGCATCACATTCTATGCTTCACATACTATAGCATTGAAAAAAAATCAAGAAATTTTGACCAAGTTAAGGTGGTCAGACATACGAGTTTTTATATATTTAAAAAGTTGTAATAAAAAATCATAATTAATTATTTACTTGGAAAAAATTTCAAAAAAATATGCATCACATCGAGACATGAGTCCTCTCCTTATATCTAAAATCTTATAAAAAAATATTATCATTTTATTGTGGTTAGGGCGGTTAGACGGACACCTACTTCTTATTTTTTCCCTAAAATTTAAGTGCTATTGCATTGAAATTTTCACCAAATAGATTTTTAAAATAATAAACCTTGTGGTTCAGAAACCAAATTCAATTTTCTATAGATTCTATTCTTACATATTTTTGAAATAATATAGATAATTTATTCAAATTTTTACATCAAGTTGCCTAACTGATTTTTCTAAATTTTTCGCCACTAAAGGCCCTGTTTTTTCCATGTTGATCCTGCACATACCCTCACAAAGTATGCATTGGAATACACATAAGTCACAAAGTATACACATAAATTGTAAAGTATACACTTGAATACACATAACTCATATCTATTGAACCATGGATTTATAATGAAAATATGGACACCAAATCGATAAAAAAAAAATGTATTAACCAAATAGCCATTTAGGTATACATCAATATGTGTCGATAAAAGTATAAAATATATATAAAATAGCCATATATTCTTTCATGAATTCCATATAGGAATACAATGTCAAATATATCCAATATGTAAAATATGTACAAAAATTTCATATAGGCATACAATGTCAAATATATCCAATATAAAATATTTACACAAATTCATAGAGGCATACAAAAAAGGTCTCTAGAATCAAAATTCATTGCTCTGCATCTTCTTGAAATAAAGTATTTCCCTTTTCTTGTCAACCAAATGGTGATAGGTTTTTCACTCATTTATTTTGAGTCCAAGGAGTGCTCTTGGTGCTCCTCCTAGGGTTTAGTTCCTGGTTAAGCTTTATCTATTCGAATAAGAAGTAAAGATATTAATATATAGAAATTACATTATAAAAATGATATATTTAACAAAATAATCACTTACCGCCAGTAGACGATCTCTCTCATCACAAAAAATATTCACATGATCATGTTGTGGTGTGCTGAAGCATTGTAGAAACCATCCAAAGAGAAATTAAACTATGTATCAATAATGGTTTGATTTTTCACTAACTAATAGTTATAACAATGAATGTAAGTTTAAATTTAGTAATCTACCTCATACCTCATTCATGAGAGCCATTGAGGACTCTCTAGTAGATGAAAAACAAAGCTCCATTTTGCTATGAACATTTAGAGGTGTATCCGCTTCCAACATCTGAAAATTAAACAACAAATTATTCAATCATGAAAAATAAAATAGCAATCCACGTCATGGTTTATAATGTATGAGATAAGGAACAAAAAATTGAGTACTTATTAAACTATATATTTCTAACTATCATGCTTACTATAAGAGAGGGGGACCAACCACTGCAAGGCCCCGCATAACAAAAGGCCAAGAGTAGAAAGGCTTAGTTAACCTCAGTTTAAAGGAAGGTTAGGATAGAAGGGATGAGAATGATGAAGACTATGTGTCCTTCGATCACTCTACAATCATGATAATTGAAGGGAGATTAGGTGAGTCACTTTTTAAGATCAAATCTACGTCTTAGGTAGCTCTTTGTTAGAGGATAGAAGCATGGTTCTGGGATGAAAGTGTGGTGCACTAGCATCTCACAGGTGCGTTGGCATCCGTATGGCCAAAAAACTAGAGAGATGAGGTTAAATCCTCAAGAAAATACTGCTAGCCTAGTTTAAAGGTTTCTTGAACAACAAAATGAGATTAAGAAGAATGAAACACAAATACGAATGTGATAAAAGAAATATATTGCAAAAAGGGTGATGAAGATAATTTTGTAGAACAATCCTCTCACCAACTTGCTTCGAGATCTCTCCACCACCTCCATCCAAAGCACTCAAGACTTGTGGAGGAGAAAATGAGATGAACTCAAGCCTCTGTTGCAATGGTGTTTGTCCTATGCTTGCACTATCAGAGTGATGGAGTAGTAGATTGGTGCAATGGAGTGTGAAGTGTTGCTAAAAAGCTTTAATAGATGAATGGAAATGGAGAGAGTTCTCAAATCGATCTTGCAAAACTTTTAGAATGGATGGAATGGTCAAGAATATGAAGGAAAGGATGAAAAATGACCATATTTTGGTTGGTCAGCCAAAGAGGAGCATTACCCTTTGACTTCCAATCAAAAGTGTAACATCTTTGTAGACTCCACCTGTAAGAATCTACTAGGGACATAAGCATGGTGCGTAGATGTCTATGTGTCGCACGGGAATCCATAATAGAAATGCCTCCATCAACACACAAAATAGGTACCAAGTGTGATGTGAACAGCAGGCTTAAGTGGAATGAAGCCTCTGCCTTCAGTTTTATAAAGAGTAAGAGGGTAAAAGGGAATTTGTGTTAGGGGTACAAATTCATGCTTATACATTTTTCCCCCACTTTAGCGATCACGAGTACTGATGAGTGCTTCAGTAAAGTAGATTAGTAAGGAAATAACAAAGTAAGAGAAGTATATCTGAAGTGATGAGGAAGCAGAGCATCGTCTGGAGAACTCAAAAGTACAGAAAATGACTTCATAGTTCCATGAAACTACAAAGCTAAAGAGTGAAAGCACCTCATAGGCTCATGGTCTTGCAAGGGAGGTATCCTTCAAGAACTCTCAATGGACACTCTTCAAAAGCTATCGTCTTCTTTCTTGAATCGATTCATCATCAAGGAATCCTTTTGAAATATGTTCACTCCATCAAGGAATTCAAAAGGAAGGAGATGCGCCCATGCAAGGGGAAGGATAAGACTATTCCCACCTTAGAGGAGGGTTTCCAAGTCCTTTCTTTACAAACCCATGTTGAAGAAAACATGTTCTATTGGGGTTTCAAGTCGAGAATGCAATTCTAACAAATTAATTGTGTGAAGGATCTTTGAGAAAAGATTCGTTTGGAAATGAATACATTTTCTAAGGATCATGCAATGTAGAAGTAACATTGTCACACATGAAAGGGACAACTCAAGCAAAGAAGATAGAAAGATAAAGGGAAAGGTAAAAGAAAATAGATCACACACAAAGGGCATAGGGGGATATGGTTTTTTGGGGTCAGCTCTACCTCAATTTATAAGTAGTAGGTAACCGAGGTGAGAGGTGAAATATCATCCATCCCCAACCATCTTAGGAAGAATGCATGAAATACAAAGTAAAAAAAAACAATTGGGTCAACATGGAAGGGAAGCCTAAATTCTCTTGATTCTTTGCATCATCCCCAATTTACCGAAAGTCAATCACAAACATGCAAGAATGGAGATACACATAGAGGAAGGTTTATAACATAAACATCACACCTATATCCAAGCACCAATAGGGTTGATGAGAGTCATCTAGGAACATATAGCATGATTACAAGAGAAGACGTTACAACACACACATGTCTAATCTAAAGATCAAGAAGAGGATCTCCCCTAACACTGGTCGACCAAGAGATCACCAAATTCCCACTCTAGATCATCATAGGGGGGAGGATGACAAGATTGCAATGGTGTAATGTTAAGGGGAGGAGCTTCTAATCCTCCCACAATAAGGGATAAGCAGATGGACCAGTGAGGTCTCCATCGCTTAACTCTTGTGGGTCTAAGGTCACTAACTTTACGAAGATCGCTGACAAGGTCATAACTTCATGCAACGAGTTAAACATAAACTTGACAGGAGTGCCCTATTTCACCTTGGCGGATGGAGGATTTTTCACCTGAGGTTCACTGCTAGGCTCACTAAGAGACTCGGGAGTGGTGAAAAACTCGGAGGAGACCGGGACTGGTTCCGTCACTAGGATAGAACAAGTCAACTCAAGGCCATCCTTCAGAGAAGGTAGGCACTTCTTACGTTCTCCATTACTAAAGGGACCTCGCTCTACGTTCTTCTTCCCCGGAGGAGGAAAACTCCACATAGATGAAGCAAGCTGGATAGAAGATGATAGAACCATAGTGGATACAACTGAAGTATTAACCATATCCATGGGCTTTGGGAAAGGTGAGACATTCAAAACAAAGGTCAGTAGGGGTAGCTCTACCGAAGGAGTGATAAACACTTGCACCTTTCGAGGCACATTTGTAATCATAGTGGGAGCCAAAAGAGATTCAGAGCTAGTTTGGATAGAGTCAAAATGGGGGAGAGAGGAGGACATGGTAGGAGGTGCGGTCATCTCCTTCTCCTCCTTCTACAAGGAGGATTTCTTAGCCAAGAGAGCCTTTTTTCAGCACTTACACTCACGTGCAAGGTGGTTCCTATGACTCTTCAAACCAGAAGTTGGGGCTTGCAAAGGGATGGAAGGATTTTGTTTAGCCATGGGAGTGTCTTCCACAGCTGGAAGGATAGATTCCTGAATGGGAGCGGAAGGGGTGGGTTCAAAAATAGTGGGAGGAATCAAATCTAGTGCCTCGACAGTGGGCCTCTTCCCATTTACTATTTTGAGGATAGGAATGACAATAGGCCGTGAAGGTTGAGATAAAGAGGACTCTCTATGAGGGATTTTCTATCTTCCATACTGAATGGGCCTAGGCTCTATGGGTAAGACGAGAAGCTCAAATGAAGGACACTTGGCCTTTCACCAAGCGAGCACCATGAGGTTCTCTCGCAAGTGTGAGACCGAAGTAGATGGTACCATGACAGGGTGAGAGGAAGCATCGAGCTAACCAACTGAAGGGGAAGAAGGAGGATCTTGGGACCACTTCTCTTCTTCTCTTCTACACGCCTTGAGAAAATCACTATCATCTTTTAAGCAAGCTTTATGCGAAACAACATAAGGTGAAGGAGGGAACCTCACTTTCAGCCTAGCACGTCCTTTCTTATATTTTTGATATGTATAGTATAGGAGGTCCTTCCTAGGCGAGAGAGGACCAAGAGACATAGACCAAAAGTAGTCTAGGGTATAACTGTCATGTGTAACTAGTGGTCTATAGCCAGTGTCATGGAAAATGTGTACCAAACCTCCATGAAAAAACTTCAGACATTTGTGTACAACCAAGGGAACTACATTCATAGCTACTAGCTAGGAGATACCTAGCTTCACTCTGAAGATTTCAAACCTCGAGATGATGTCAAACCTAAGGCTCGTAGATTTAGGCCCAACAAGGACCGATAGGACAATACTTCCTATAGGAGGTATTAAAATTCCATCGTGTGTGTAGACGGTACTCTCAGGTGCATCATACCCATCCTTATGTAGGAATTTAATCAACATGATCTCCTCAGTTATGATATTCACTTGAGATGTCGGATCAATGAGAACACCTACTACAATATTCCCATTTATCCTTGTAGAAATGTAAAGAGGAGATGGATCTCTATTGAGGTTATGCTCGTACCACTACTTACAGTCTCCATAGAGGGAATAGGTTGATTTAAGAAAGAGTCCATCGTGCACACCAAACAGTACGTCTATAGATCCTCCTAAGGTTTATGAGATAAGGTAGTGATCCAATTAAGGTTTTGTTATGCAATACTTTGGAACCTTCCAACTATGCCTACTATTGGTTGTAGGTTGGGTTGCAAGGGAAAATCCTCACAACACTCACACCCACAACACTCCTAGGATACGAGGAAAGGATCTTTTAGTATCACAAAATGAAACCCAAAAGGTTCATGTTTGGTTCACCAAAAATGTAAGAGAGGGGGACCAACCACTACAAGGTCCCAGGTCATGAAAGGCCAAGAGTGGAAAGGCTTCCCTAACTTACCTCAATTTAAAGGAAGGTTAGGATAGAATGGATGTGAATGATGAAGTTTATGTTTCTTTTGATCACTCTACAATCCCAAGAATTGAAGGGAGACTAGGTGATTCGCTTTTTAAGATCAAAAATACGTCCTAGGTAGCTCTCTATCAGAGGATAGAGTGTAGTTTTGGGATGACAGTGCAGCGCGCTGGCATTTCATAGGTGCGTTGACATCCGTATGGCTAGAAAATCAAAGAGACGAGGTTAAATCCTCAAGAAAGGACTGCTAGCCTAGTTTAGAGGTCTCTTGAACAACATAATTAGATTAAGAATAATGAAACAAAAATATGAATGTGATAAAGGAATATTATTACCACAAGGGTGACGAAGATAATTTCATACAAAAATCCTCTTGCTAGCTTGCTTCAAGATCTCTCCACCACCTCCATCAAAAGCGCTCAAGGATTCTGGAGGAGAAAATGAGAGGAACTCAAACCTTTGCTACAATGGTGTTTGTCTTGTGCTTTAACTATCAGAATGATGGAGTGGTAGATTGCTGCAATGGAGTGTGAAGTGCTGCTAGAAAGCTTGAATGGATGAATGGAAATGGAGAGAGTGCTCGAATCAATATTGCAAAAATTTTATAATGGATGGAATGGTCAAGAATATGAAGGAAAGGATGAAAAATGGCCATATTCGGGTTGGTCATCCGAAGAGGAGTATTACCCTTTGACTTCCAATTAAAAGTGTAACATCTCTGCAAACTCCAACCATAGGAATCTACTAGGGACATAAGCATGATGTGTAGACTTCTGCGCATCGTGCGGGCATCCCCAACAGAAATGCCTCCACTGACACACAAAACAGGCACCAAGTGTGATGTGGACAGCAGGCTTAAGTGGAATTAAGCCTTCACCTTCAGTTTTCTAAAGTGTAAGGGGGTAAAAGGGAATTTTGGTTAGGGGTGAAAATTCATGCTTATACACTTACTATTTTCCTTATTCATAGCTTATTTGAAAGCACCTCTTTTTACGCTTTTAACCATAGTAGCAAGGCGATGAACTATTTGATAAATTACTTTCATAGACATGTACAATAACTATGGCAGCATACAGAAGGTAGTGAACTTATTGAAAAAATGCCTCAAAGAAATGGGGTCTTATGGCACGATAGAATTCCATTACAAACAATTGCCATGGCATTCCATCATCCTCATACCACATTTCTTTGAGGAATTTTTTCAAACAATTCATTGCCTTCTCTATGGTATTATGATAGGACAAGGTGGATGGTATAGTATCAATGTCATAGGCCTTATTCAAAATGTCATTTTCCCTCACCATCTCCATAGCTATAGATGTATCCTCTGTAGTAGCCTCTTGAGTGTCGATGGGGTCATATGAATAAGTCACCCCACAAGCCTAACACAAATGTGGTTGAATCCCACCACTCGAAGACTCCTCTAGACGGCACTATAGTATAGGGTTGGCGTGCTATATGACACTCTCGATCAAAGAGTTGATGGCCTAAAAACTATCTACCTTGGCACTCTCCTTCATGATGGAAGGGATAACGATGTGCTCATGAGGCGGCCTAGCGAGAGGTCATCTTGTTTTCTACCTAGGATCCTGCTATGCACCGGGTCTATCTTGAGATGACCCCCCGCCTCTCCCATGAAATTCCCTCATATCAAAATTTATTAGGATTTTGTTTAGGATTAACTCACAGTATAATTTCCTCAAGAAAGATTGTGGGATTTCACAATTGTTGCATGGTGGGTAATCAAAAACCATGTACCACCTATCTCGATTTTTTTTCCTAATCTGTTGGTGGTGGAAAAAATGGATAGGAAACCTCTCCACATTGAGGGTAAGACTT
This sequence comes from Sequoiadendron giganteum, assembly GCA_007115665.2. Classification (NCBI taxonomy): domain Eukaryota; kingdom Viridiplantae; phylum Streptophyta; class Pinopsida; order Cupressales; family Cupressaceae; genus Sequoiadendron; species Sequoiadendron giganteum. The sequence goes on from CM021102.1 coordinate 298,182,097, forward strand.
GCATTTGTGTGTGGGTCGGTGAATGATGAGCACAAAACTATTTTTTTAATTCTTTCATCTTTTACTTCTTTATATGATAATTTATCTTGGTAATAATCCCTAACCACCTGCCTCCTATCTTGCAAACCAGTTAATTGTTTTTTGATTGAATCTACATGTTTTAACATTTCTTTGAGTGAAGTTGCAAGGGTATTTCTTTCCATGGTTGAATTTCTTGGATCGTTCAACCTTGTGATTAACTCCTCAATTTTTTTTTTATTGTTTTCAATTTCACTCATTAAGTTTTGTTGAGTGCCAGGAGGATGTTGAGGGATGCGTGGAGGAGATTTTTGTTGTGGTTGTTCTTGTTCAGGATTTTGTTGATGTTGTTGTTATTTTGCTTGTTGAGGATTTTGTTCATCTTGTTGTTTTTGTGTTTTTTGAGGATTTTGATGAGGGTTTGCAAGTTCATTAACATCTCCTACAAATTCAAAAAATAAATATAAAAAATAACCAAAAATTAACAAATTCACAACAAAAAATAAACAATCCTTACCTCTCAAACCTCCTCGTCGACGTGGCGGCATCTTGGTGAAAAAAAAAAAAAATAGTTTGATGAAACAAATTGCTAAATGGCTCCTCCCAAAATGTGAGTGCATAAATTTAGGGTTTTGGTCATGGGCACAAAAAAATAGTCACAAACAAATTGATTTCGAATTGCTTTTTTTTTCTTTTAATACCTCATAACACGAGCACATTATAACGCACTTGCATTATGGGCTTGTTGTGGCCAAGCCCTAGGCTCAACACACCAAGCCATAATATGAGCACGTTATAACACTCTCACATTATGAGCTTTCAAAACTATTTTTTCAAATTTGGCCACAAATTGGGCCCCCATCTTTTTGCACCCACCCTTATCTATTTTCCTCTCATGTCCCCTAGTTAAAAGGAACATAGAGGCACATAAATGGCATATAAATATAAGGTTAATATTACCTTCCCTAACATTCTCCCACTTGAAATTATACATTAAAATTACACATAAGAGATACAAATAATAAAAATAAGTAGTGTGATAAAAAACAATGGCTTTCCTACACTAAGAAAACTTATTTTTGATCACTAGATTCATAAGAGAATCTGCAACATTATCTAAATTGTTATATTTTATGATCAATACCTTACCATTCTCATCCATTCCTTTGAGAAAGTGATAATAAATATCAACATACTTATTATGAGCATGATACATGAGATTTTTGGCAATGCAAATAAGACTTTAACTATCACATTTGATCCTCACTATCCTGCAAACAAAGTCAATACCATAACCAAGTCTCTATAACCATACCACCTCCTCAGATGCATGTTTAGTAGCCAAATACTCTACTATAGTGGTGAAAACTATAATTGTATTTTTTCCCTTACTCATCCAACTCACCACTCCTTCAAAACAAAAACATAGCCACTTGTGCACCTTTGACTATCCAAGTAACTTGTCCAATATGCATCAAAAAAACCTTGTATGTCCAATGAGTTGACGAAATCACTATTATGATGATAAATGAAATATTAATCAAAAGTACCTCAAAATATCTAAACACCCTTTTACCAAAACTCCAATACTCTCTACCAAGGTTAGACATAAACCTTCTCAAAAATCCCACTACTTGGGCTATATTTGTTCTAATGAAAACCATTACATACATTAACCTACCAAAACAAATACCATAGGGAACCTTAGAAATCTCATCATAATTATCACCAAAAATAGGAAAAACATCTAAACCCAACTTAGCACCAATCAAAAATAGAATATTTACTAGCTTACAGTACTACATCTTAAATCTCTACAACATGGTATTCACATACTCTAACATAACCAAAGTTTTTTGTGAACACAATCTCAGGTGATCCCCATTCCAAGGATACATTTTTTACCCCCAAGTCCATAACAAGTCAAAAACTTGAGCCTTGAGCTACCTAATCATAGAATTTTATTACTAATAAATAAATTTCATCAACATACAATATAGTAATTAGTATCTAATCATCAATAACCTTAAAATATAAGCACACTGATCCTTCTCGATCCCAGCATAACCTAAATTCAATTAAAAGGTGTGACCTACAAATTAGCATGGGTTAACCACACTTGATCCATGAGGATATAAAGTGCAATTTAGCCACTAAACCTTAGTTCCAATAAAATCATCTAATGTAAATTAAAATGGAAGTAATTAACCTAATCAAGTTAAACTATGAAAGATTTTAGAAACACCTACTTTAATCCATTAAAACTTATTCTATTAGGGAATTGATGTTGTGTTGATGTGGAACAACAACCCTTTCCCGATCTCATGATTAGTAAGCTTGTTTCAATCGATTCTATTGAAGAGAAACAATGAAACCATTGTGATATATGGATGAAAACATGATTTATATTAAATTGAACATGATGCAAGATTTAATCTACCATGATTTTATGCTAAAAGATATAGATATGCAATTGCTAACCTAATCTAAATGATATTAAGCTAAAAGATTCAAACCCTAATTATCTATTTAACTAAATGGATGCATGGTGTAGACATCATAATTTGACCACCCCCATATGGTCAAATTCCTTGTCTTTTATTCCTCTATCCCCCATCCCTCATCTGTGTTAATTAAATAATTTATTATTTAATTCATATTCCCCTTTTGCTAAATTTCCTAAGGTATCTAATTAAATAATTTATCTTTTATCCCCCTTTCCTCTCTAAATTAAATAAATATTCTAATTTATTTAATTTAATCATTTTCCTTTATGAATTTAAATTGAATTTTAGATTCACTATTTCTCTCTCCTTGTCCCATCCTTCATGATTCTCCTCTAATCCAGGTTAATTTCATTAACTTTTGATTAAGATGTGCACACCCCTTAATCAGGATTAGTTTCACATCTTCCATAACCCTCCACTTTCCCTTAATCTATCATTAATTCATCTAATCCCTTGTTTTCACAACCTAATCACCTAATTAGGTCAACCTAAACCTTATGCTCTTTATGGCATACCCCCAAGTCAACCTTTAATTAATTTCTTTCTCATTTTGGAGAAGGCAACCTCTCCCCCATGTGAATTTTAAATTCACATTTATTCCCCCTAGGCCTTGTCAGGAATTTTTAATTCCTTAAATTTATTATCACCCACATGGGGACAAGGACCTCCTCTATGAGGAGATCTTTTCCCAATACCAAGGTACTATGTAGTATCTCCACCCCATCTCCCCTTTGAAATCTCACCCACCACATGGAAAGATGTGAGGGACTGTGAGTTCTCAACTCACCCTAGCCCTTGATCTTTTCCATGGTGGCTTCATCCTAACCCTTCATGGTTTAGGGGCACTTCCCCTAAAATTAGAGGAATTTTCCATCATTTGCAATGAATCAATAAAGAAGAATTCATTCAATCAAGCAATAATTCACACAAGCATCCAAGCATCCAAAAACACCATTGTTTCAGCACCTCTTGCATCCATATTGTGCATCCATTGCAATTCCCACTTTTATCATTACATTCCCCACCATCTCATGATCATATGGAGCACACCAATCAAACAATCAATAGGGACAACCAACTCATCAACTTGGACAAGGTAAAATAATATATTTATCTATTTTTTTATTCAAGTTCAACTAGGCTAATCGTTGAGGTGTTGTTTGTGTTTTTCCTTGTTTGCATTCTGTTTTGTTTTGCATTTTAGACTAGGAATTTCACCTGCACACATTTCTGGCATGCCCGATGGGACCCACGTCACGGGTCTGCACTTTTATGTTTGTTGTTGTTTGAATTTTTTAGGTTCAGATTTTAAACGTAGGGGTGAATCTGCTCTGATGGGAAAACTTTTCTATTATAGAGGCAAATCTATAGTCAATAGAGGCGAAAGAAAATTTTCCCTTTTGTCAAAATGGGCAAACTTCAAATCAGGGGTGAAGTTTCTCGAAGTAGAGGTGAATTTGTGAAAGTTTTTGAGAAACATGTGAGAGTTCTTGAGTTACAAAGGTGAGAGAGAATTCACCCATCCTCCATAACAGATGAGAGTGAATTCACCCATCTTCCTAGATGAGCAATATTTACCAGAACAAACAGGTGAATTTGCCCCACATAGGGGCAAATTTTAGGTAAACCTGAAACTTAAATTTTTGATTTACAACTTCAATTTGATTTCATTTTCAGGTACTGATCAGCTAACCTATTTGTTTGTGAGTGTGCTATTTCACTAAATAATTGTGCAACTTGTCCTTGTTCATCCAAGACCGGCAATGCTAAATTACTAACATATTCTATCTAGGATGATTAGTCCAAGACCCCTTTAGTTAGTCTGTCTATTGATTTCCATACTAGCTAGGCATACATAGAATTAATTAATGGGTCAATTTACATTGTTTTTTGTGTTTGGGAGTAATTTGTTGATGTATCCACTCCCCTTGCATATTTCGGCAATCCTAGGTGATGAGAGATCATAATTTACTCTAGTCCAGTCTAGTCTACCCAGGAGGTGCTAGTGTGTCTAAGCTCTCCCCTTGCACTACATGCAAGCCTGGGGACCAATCGAAGCATCTAGTATCTTCTTCCTTTAGCAAGACATACCTGGGATTTCATCACCCAGGGGACGATTCCAACCACATGTTAGCGACGGGGTCTATAAAGGGGGAGAATGAAATTGTGTACCCCAATCCAATCACATCATGTCTAGCGAAGTGTCAAAGCTAGGGTGATACCTAGATAATATGTGTAGAGTTCATTTGAGTTTCTAGTACCTCACTAGGCCTCCCAACTCACACTTTTGACAGGTTGGTTTTCATGATTATGTATCATGTACCTTGCATATATCGAGGACGCATAAGATTGCCTTGTATAGCCTAGATAGGGACCCGTGTTTTAGCCGCAGCTTGGTGTAGTGTAGGGGATGCACACCATACCTTGAAAGTACTCACCACATACTCCTTTGGATTGAGATAGGAATCTTCATGGTGGACTAAGATAGTCCTCGAATGAGAGTTTGAAGGTGATCTTGTGGCATCTATTAATGACCCTATGCCACCAGAATGCTAGTTATCTACCTTCTCGAGAAAGGGTGATCCAGAGAACCAATTCGGTATCACGAAGTATTAAACTTGGGTTGTCCACTCAAGGTGGTGGGCCTACATCAGGTTTGTAAACTCTTATCACTAGTTTCTAGGATTGTGCTACCTGGAGTGTCTTCATTGTGTGAAACCAGTGCTTTTATTTTCAATTGAGTCACTCCAGCCTTTCTACCTATTTTTTACCATTTTTTTTGTCCTTTTCCATAGTTAGACCCTACCCACAGAGGTGAAGTTTCTTCATATAGAGGCAAATTTTAACTATGAACAAGCAATTTTTCCCTAAAAATGGAGAATTTCGTGTGTGAGTCAAGTCTAGGTCACTCCTTTAGGTGATTTCATCTTTGTTAGAGGTAAATTTTCCTATGGGTCCCTTCTTAGGGGACCCCATTTTCACCTGTTCCCTAGAATAGGAAATTATTCCCATCCTTTAGGCAAGTTTGCGTCAATCCTCATCCGTCGAATTTGCCTGTTTCCATATAATAGGCAATCTTATCCTCATCTAGGGCAAACCTTTATCCATAGGGGTGATCCCATTTTCAACCTCAGTCCTTCCATCTGTACATCCCTTTAGATAGGTGCACCTGTTGTCCATAGGGGAAAATTCATTTTCACCTATGTCTCCTTCATCCATACTGTTCAAGAAATAGGAAAATTTGTCATCCCCGTTAGGTGATTTTGCAAGTTGGGTCTACCTATTCTCTTGTGATCTTATGAGGGTTTAGGGTATCTTCCCTTACATAGAGGTGAATCTATTAGATTTTAGGTGAACTTGCAATCAGATAGTCAAATTTGAATCCCAGGTTCACCCATGTCATGTGTGTCCCTTAGGTATAGGAAAATTTGCCAAATGGGTTCACCTTTTTTTTTTTTGTGTCCTCCAGATATAGGAAAATTTGCCAAATGTGTTTTCCTATTTCTTGTGTGTCCTCCAGATATAGGAAAATTTTCCAAATGTTTTATCCCATTTCTTGTGGTTTCTTTAGACATAGGTGAATTTGAGTCTCCCAGATAGGCGAGCTCACTCAACACAGAGGTGAATATGAATAGGTGAATTCATGACTTGAAGAGGTGAATTTGTGCTACACAAAGGTGTATGTGCTACCCATACAAATTATAGAGTGAATCCTTCTGGCCACTAAAATCCTGTTATTTTCCAAGTCCTTTTCCATGATGAAATTTTTTTTATCAGTATCCATCTTTTTGTAATCATTACTTTAGTCTATCTATATTTTCTGAAATTCATCACATCCTCAATCAAATCACATAGTTGGATCTTAGAACATTCCTAGGTTGCAATTTCATCATCAGTTTATCCATCCTAATCCCCTAGAATTTATTTTAGAGGTTTTTATCCAAGTTGGATTAGGTGTCTAACTCTGATTGTCAACATCTGCATCTGCTTAGGATTGTCATCCATCCTAAGTCAGTAAATAATCTTTGGCCCAATCAATCTACTTCCATATTGAGGTAGATTTAGTGTCAAAATCATCCCTTTTGCAGTTCAATCTAATCAATCAATACCTTATGCCATCTATTCAAATCTCTGAACTTAGTTTAGAATCAATTTCATCAGTCCAATCCAATCAATCAATTTATCCTATTTATCATCTCATCCCATCAATTAGTCTAATCAAGTCCAATCATATCCTTTATCCAATTAATCAGTCAATTAATCAATCCATCATAATATCTAATCAATCCTTTAATCCTCACTTAGGTCATCCTTTCACTACATATTAGAGTTTAATGTCATCCTAGTCACCTGGTAGTTTTGAATTTTCATGCCCATAACCTGATCACAAACAAAGAAACTCATGGAAGAACAACATGCTCAAGGTACCCAACCTAACATCCCTCAGGATCCCAATAATGGTGGTTCATCACAATCCAATACTAAGGTTCACACCACATCACCTCCTACTAATTAGATCATGGTCAATCAACTTGAGGTTATAGTCGATGTGTATCTCAATAATCCTATCAATCTCCAAATGATAGATCACCTCCTTAATGAGCATGGGGATAAAATCCTTGCCACATTGATCATTAATGGCATCAAACCATTGTCAGGATTTGAGTTATCCAAGTATGTCAATACCACACCTCCTGCACCTCCAATGTCTCAAGATCCTCAGAATTCACAAAAATCTCTCAAAAATTCTTATATCCCCAAGGGTCCACCCATGGATAATTGGTATTAACCTAGGTTTGGTAATGTTATGATGTATCAAGTTATATACCCCCCTTGAATTCTGATTTTAGTTGTGGGAGAATCACCAGATCCTAATGATCCCCTTACTTATGGTATGCCACAAAATCTATCTCCTCCACCACCTTCTAATGTCCTATAAGGTCTAACCCTCGTACTATCTACGCCACCTCTTCAACCTAATCAACTAGGTCAACCAAGAGTGAATGTTGGGGGCAATCCTTTTACTGTGTTACCACCACCTCCAGGATCAACACCTACTTCCAATTTACCATAGCCTCAGTTTACCCCTCAAAAATTGCCTCAAAGAAACATTCCATCTTTGCAGCCATGACAAGGCAACCCACAACAAACCCCTCAACATATCCCAATTCAGTCTCAACTGCTTCAACAACAACCTCCACAATAGAATATCCAAATTCAATCAGAACAAAAACAACCACCCTCTCATTAGTAGTAGGGTAATCCTTTGCAACCCCCTCATCAACCAAAAGGTCCTCAGTATCAATAGATATTATAGAAAAATCCACCCTTCCAACAATCACAGGTCACCTAGCAGCCTCAAATTCTAACTTGGCCTCTTTACCACCAACACCTTCAACAACCATAGATCCCAACACAACCTCAACAAATCCCACCATTCAATTCCCAACCACATGGCTCGGTAATTATACCACCCACAAATCACTTTCTATGTATAGTCTACTGCATCCCATTTGAACCTTGATTATGCCTACTGTGTATGTGCAGGATCATGATGCGCCAAAAAGTGGAGATATGTAAGTGATATGATGGCCCATGTGGCTGACGACTTTTTTTAATCCAAAATTGATGGAAAAGAAGGGTTTTTAAAGGAGATTCTCATCTTTCCACCAATATATATTATGCTTTACTTTGAATTTAATAAATAATTATTATTCATTTTCTATTTGAATTATGACTAAATTCTTGATTGATAAGCTAATTGAAAAACATCTATAGCTTTCAAAAGGTATCACATTTTTTGAATCTAAAACATGCGTCACATTCTATTCTTTGCATACTATAGGATTTTTTTTTAAAATAAATTTCTTGACGTTTTGACCAGGTTAAGGTGGTCAAACATACGAGTTTTTATATTTTTTAAAATTTGTAATGAAAAATTCATAATTAATTATTTACTTGGAAACAAATTAAAAAAAATTATGCATCACATCGGGACATGAGTCCTCTACTTATATCTAAAATCTTATAAAAGAATTTTATCATTTTATTGTGGTTAGGGTGGTCAAACAGACACCTACTTATTTTTTCTGTGAAATTTAAGTACTATTACATTGAAATTTCAAATTTTCACCAAATATATTTAAAAAAATAAAATTAAACCTAGTATTTTAGAAACTAAATTCAATTTGCTACAGATTCTATTGTTACATATTTTTAAAATAATATAGATAACTTATTCAAATTTTTACATCAAGTTGCCTAACTCTGATTTTCTAAGTTTTCATTGCCACTTAAGGGCCTATTTTTTCCATGATGATCCTATACATAGCCTACCATAATCCACAATAATCTCAACAACAACCATCTTATGCTACCCCTTTGCAAACACAAGAAAACACTTCCTAACAATGGCCTAGTCCATAATAGCCTCCATATGTATCCCAAAAATACACTTCCTAAAACTATCAGTCCAATCCATATTATGCCTCATAGCAACAACCATCCTATAAACAACCATCCTATCAACAACCATCATATCAACAGGGTGTTTGTATTTCATATTATCAAGCATCTCCACCATATCAGCAAGGGGCCTCCTCTTCTTATTACAAAAATTATCCATCCTATCATCAATCCTACACCAATCCTCCATCACAATCCACCTATACTAATCAATATCAATCGACTCCTTCGTATACACCTCCACCATCATATGATCAAACCATGTTTGCCTCATCGTCATCCTACCAATAATGTGCTCCTTATAATCAATCCAGTCTGTCAAATCCATCTTCATCAACACCTGCTAATAAGGAAAGGGAAGAGGTAAAAGATGCATTGAAAGACTTACAAGAAGGGACCAATAAAAATTCTTTCAAGTTTAAAGAGATTTGTCCCTATCTGTTTGATCCCTTGATCTCACTAGTTCCTTTTCCCAAGCATTTTGAAATGCCAAATTTTGACAAATATAAAGGAACTAAAGACTCAAAGAACCACCTCCAAGAATTATATTCATATTTTCAAGAAGTCTTACGCAATGACAATTATCTCCTATGGTTATTCCCTAGGATTCTAATGGGGGTGGCTCTAGATTGGTTTATGCCTCTTCCAAAAGGATCAATCTCCTCTTTTACAGATTTTTTAGAGAAATTCCTCACAAAATTCTCCTTCAATTTGGAGAAGGATATTGATACCCTAGATCTTCTAAAAGAAAAACATCATGAGGGGGAAACCTTTGCAAGCTAACTGCAAAGGTGGCATGCTTTGGCTAGTTAGATGAAATATCAACTCAGTGAGAAAGACCTAGTGACTCTTTTCGTGGCAAACACTCATGCAGAAATGACACATAATATCAATCTTCATTGTGTCAAAACCTTTATAAAAGTCATAGAAAAGGGTTCTATGACAAAAACCAATCCCCCATGTTATATTTGTGCCACAAGGTGCCCCTCCACAACAACCAATCCCCCATGTTATATTTGTGCCACAAGGTGCACCTCCTCCTCCTCAACAATCCAATCAAAATAATCAAGGAAACAATAAATGCTCTTTTACTAATTTGGGAGAGCCCTTGAGTGTCGTGTTCAATAGGCTTCTTCAAGTGAGTTAACCATTCACTTATCTTGTGACTAAGCCTTTTGACAATTCTAAACCAAATCCGGCCTAGTAAAAGGAGAATGAGTATTGAGATTTCCATAAGATCAAGGTTCATTCCACAAACAAGTGCCAGAGACTTAAAACATGTCCAAGATTTTATAGATCCCAAAGATATATTAATGGATGTTAATAAGACAACCTCATCCAATGCTAAGTTGTAAATATATCAAAATGCATTCCCCAAGCATAACTAGGGTGCCAGTACATCTAAGGCTAATCCTAAGTCAAGTAACAACAATAGTCAAAACAACAACACCAATAATATCAGCTAAAAAAATGTGCCTTATAACTATGACAATATAGTTATGTGCATTATCCAAGTAGAGCCTCACATATCGATGATTCATGTTAAAGGAAAAAATCCACATTGTGCTTTTACAAATAATCATACCCACATCTCTATCCCTGGTCCTTCCACATCAATATAGCCAACTCCTGTAAGTTCTAAGTATAATATTCTTGACCACCTAGGAAAGACTCCTACCCAAATATCCATCTTGGATTTTCTCAAGTCTTCTATTGTCCATCAAGAAATCCTAACCAAAGCTTTACAAGATACTCATGTGCCTAATGACATAGATTCCACTCAATTCTAAGCCTTAGTAGCACACCTATCATCAACCTATTAGTTTGGCTTTAGTCAAAATGATATGCCTTACATTGACTCAAATCATAACCCTCCTCTTCACATTGAGGTCCTCATAGCCCATCATAAAGTAAAAAGTGTCCTAGTAGACAATGGCTCTGCCCTCAACCTTTGTACATTGAAGTTCATAAAACAAATTGGGTACACCCATGTTGACTTGAACAACCAGTTATCACCATAAAAGAATACAACAATGTAGAGAGGGATTTTGAAGGCACCATTTGTCTTCCAATTTAGGTTGGCCCTATTGTACAGTATACCACATGCCATGTTCTTGACCTCAACCTTCCATATAATCTCCTCCTTGGTCACCCATGGATCCATTCCACACAAGCTATCTTGTCCACCTACCATCCATTCCTAAAGTTCCCATTCAATAGGATGGAAGTAACTATACATGTTGATCCACAACCATTTTGAATATTGTTATGCTTTGGAAGCTTCCTTCCCCCACTCTCACTCCAATCCTTATACTTATTCTCCAATCCCTCTCATAATCCATCATCTAACTCTACATCCACCACATCCACCACCTCTGAATCCACCATCACTAAGGTCAAGATCATTGACAAGGGTTGTGGAGAATATGAAATGAAAAATGCACTTAACATGGCCACAATTCCATCATCTCCTCATAAGTATGGTCTTCCTTCTCAACCAATGCAATAGCCAAAAGAAAATACCAAAACCTTCACTTCCAAGAATATGGGTTCAACGACATTCAAAGATTTGCATACACTCTAGGATCAGGTGGAAGAAAACATCAGCTAATGGGTCTACCGAGAATAGCCTGAAACATCACCTCCCCTTGTAGAATACTTCTAGGAGGTTTATCATTATGCTTCAAAATAAGCTGAAAAGTGTAACTATCAAGGAGGTGATCTTGGTGTAGAAGAACAAGGAATATTACAGACTATTGAACCATCTTTGTGACCCAAAATAATAGGCCTAGGTTATGACACAAAATAAAAGGGGCCTATGCCATCAACTAGTGCCTCTAATAATATTATTTTGGACAATGGTCTCCTTGAGGACATACCTGAAGAAGAGTCCATCTTACTAGCATATGATGACATAGATCTATGATCCATGTTTGACTACCTATTCATCTTTTCCATCCTGATCTTATTGACTAGGACCTATGAGGTAGTGCACCTATCAACACCTTTCCTTCAGTGGACACCTACATAAATCTCATGGGATTGGGGGAAGATGAACACCCTAATCGCAAAAGTAAGAAGAAACAAAATAAAAAAGGGTCATTTAGTGAAAATCTCTCTGAGGCACTTCCTAACTCATCAAAAGTAAAAATAAAGGGTGTATCTAACAGTAAAAACCTCAATGAAGCACTGGAGGATGGGGATGTTCATATTTACCTTGTTGAAACTCAATTGTTCGAACGGTCCTCTATCCTAATCAAAGAAAGTTAAGAATTCAACTTAGGAATAGGAGAAGATCCTAAGATTACATACGTAGCCAAGTCATTATCAGAGGAAGAGTATGCAACCATTTTCAGCTTGCTTAAAGAAGGAATCATCAATTTTGCATGGACTTATTCAGACATGCCAAGTCTAGATCCTTCCTTAGTGGTACATCATTTGGATGTTCATATGGATGCAAAACGTGTCAAAAAAAAGCTAAGAAATATGCATCCCTAGGTAGCTTTTCTTGTCAAGAAAGAGTTGGAGAAACTATTGGAGGTCAGGTTCATCAAGCCAATCGACTATTCTAACTGGATATCCAATATAGTACCTGTTGCCAAATCAAATGGGAATATTAGGATTTTTACAATTTTTTGGGATCTCAATAAAGCTTGTCCTAAAAATTCCCTCTACCAAAAATTGACATGATAGTGGATCTTATGGAAAGGCATGAGATGTTATCCCTCATGGATGTTTTTTCTAGATATAATCAGATCATAATTGCACCAGAGGATCTACATAAAACTGCCTTCACAACCCCTTGGGGCCCCTTCTACTACAATGTCATGCCCTTTGGACTAAAAAATGCAAGGGAAACTTATCAAAATTTCATGATTGTTATCTTCCATGACCTCATTCATATCATAATGGAATATTATGTTGATGAATTATTGGGGATGTCTAGAATAAGAGAAGGGCATCCTAGGATCCTGAAGAAAATCCTTGAGAATCTAGAGCATTACAAGTTGTTTCTAAACCCAAAGAAATGTGTATTCAAAGTCACATCTAGGAAGCTATTGGGTTTCATCATTTTTGGGAGGGGTATAGAGGTAGATCCAAAAAAGGTCAAAGCTATAATGGAAATTCCCTCACCATAAAATCTCAAGCAATTAAGAAGCCTCTAAGGGAAGTTACAATCCATTAGATGGTTCATAGCTCAATTGGCTAACAAATGTCAATCATTTTCACATCTGCTATATAAGGACACTACCTTCAAGTGGGATCTTGAATGTTAGCAAGTATTTTTATAAAATCAAATAATACTTGGCTCATCCACCCATCTCGATTCCTCCTATTCTAGGTAAACCACTCTTGTTTTACATCTCGGTTACATCAGTTGCACTGGGGGCACTATTAGCTCAACATGATGAGTCTTCTAAAGAGAATACAATTTATTACATCAAACAAACATTGGTGGGCTATGAAAATTATTCTCCAATGGAAAAGGCCTACCTAGTAGATATCTTCAGTTCATAGAAACTTCATCATTACATGCTCAGTCATCCTATCAAGCTGATATCAAAAGTTGATCCACTTAAATGCTTGTTGTCTAGAACTTCCTTGATTGGTCACATGGACAACTGGGTCATGTTACTGAGTGAATTTGACATAGAGTACATGGAAAGTAAGGTGAAGGGATAAGCCATAGTAGATCAGTTGGTCAATGCCCCTTTGGTTGACACTTATCCTTTGGTAGCTGAGTTTTTAGGTGGAGAAGTCCTCATGGTAATAGAAGGAGATACATGGATGCTCTATTTTGATGGGTTTTGTACACATAATGGAGCTAGAGCAGGTGTCTTATGCATCACCCTTCAAGGTGACTACATACCAAAGTCATTCAGATTAGCATTCCCATGCTCTAACAATATAGCATAGTATGAAGCTCTTATCACTGGCCTCAGGATCGCTATTCAATGGAACATCACCTATCTATGAGTCTTTGGTGATTCCCAACTGATTGTCAAACAAGTCAATGATGAGTTTTAGATGAAAGATGAAAAATTGTTGCCCTACAAATGCATGGTAGATGACTTCAAAAATTATTTCACCTTCATATAGTTTGAACAAATACCTAGAGTTCAGAATAAGACAGCTGATGTGATGGCTACAATTGGTTCCCTCATTGATATGCCTAAGGATTGAATGGACTATGAGTTCCTTATTGAACAACTTCTAATCCTAGCATATGACATCCCTGAGAGCAAGATGGTGTGCAATATCATAGGTTTTGAATTCCCTTGGTACCAATACATTTACACCTATCTCCATGATAATATCCTCCCATCTGATCTTACATGAAACCAATGTAACTCCTTCATCCAATGTACCTCTCACTATACCACTATAGGAGGTACGCTTTATTATCATGGCTATGATGGAACTCTTCTTAGGTGTCTAAAATAATCAGAAGCTCACATTGTGTTAGAGGAAGTACACAGTGGTGTCTGTGGGGCCCATTCTAATGGAATGGCCTTATCCAAAAGGATTCTTATAGTGGGTTACTATTGGCCTACCACAAAGCATGACTCTTCTGAGTTCGTGAATAAATGCCTCCCCTGCCAACAACATGCAGATTTGATACATGCTCTTGCCCAAGATTTGCAACCAATCATAGCACCATGGCCATTTTCACAGTGGGTTTTTGACTTGATCGACAAGATATACCCACCATCTTCTGACAACCATACTTTCATCATCACTACCACTGAATACTTCACCAAGTGGGTAGAAGCAATTCCACTCTCTCAAATCATCGATATTCAAATCTCTAAGTTCATCATTTTCCATATCCTCTGCATGTATGGAATCCCATCCACCATCATCAATGATAATGGAAAGCCTTTTAAAAATCAGTTTATGAAGCACCTTTGTGAAACCTATCACATCCAACATCATTGGTCCACCCCCAATTACCCATAAGGTAATGATAAAGTGGAAGCTACCAATGAAACCTTGATCAAGATCCTTAAAAAGGAGGTTAATAATAATGTTCATGATTGGAATCTCCATCTCCATCCTACCCATTGGGCATGTCGCACATCCATTCACACTCCCACTAGTGTCACTCCACTCTCTTGTTTATGGTTCCAATGCCATCTTGTTGATCGAAGTTGAGATCCCATCACTTAGAATATCTTTGAAGAACCTTATAAGTGATCAAGATTCTTGAGTTGCACGTGTCAGTCAGTTGGAAATACTAGATGAAAAGTGGATCAAAGCACAAAATAATCTACAAGCATATCAACATTGTCATACAAGGAGCTGCAATAAAAAGGTCTATCCTTGAAAATTCAATGTTGGTGGTCTAGTCCTCAAGGAGAATATGTGTACTCAGCAAGATCAAGACAAAAAGGGAAAGTTTGAGGCAAATTTTTTAGGTCCCTATGTTGTCATAGCTAAATATGGTTCTATTGCGTATAGGATTGCTACACCTGAAGGAGAGCCCCTAGAAGAGCCTATTAACATTATACACCTGAAGAGGTTTTATACCTGAGTTAGTTAGGTTATCCTCTCTTGAAGAAATCCAAACAAAGTAAAAAATGGTCAAAAAATACAAAAATAGTAGAGAAAAAAATTTGTCCTATGGTGAAAACCACTCTTCGTGTCACCTTGGATAAGTATTATTTATGAAAACCTAGCAACAAGCATCATTTGTAGAGAGCTTAATCATTATCTACCTTGTATCCTTATTACTTTATGCTTTAATTGATCTTATCCTCATGTCCTATCCTTGCATCCAATAATTCTTATCCTCCCATCGACATCCTATCATCTATTGCTTGGTATATTGTGATTGAGCATTGGATGATCCAAATAACGCTATCTAAAATATTGACCTTTTATCCTTAATCTAAGCTTGTTATCAGCTATATGTCATGTCCCCTCATCGGTCTTGCATCATCACTTAATTTTTTTCATCATGTCGGTCTTCATTAGGTTTCATCCTGCGGGTACGTGCAGGATCATGATGGGCCAAAAATTGGCAATATGTAAGTGATATGATGGACCATGTGGCAGATGACTTTTTTTTCCCCAAAATTGATGAAACGTAAAGGGTTTTTTAAGTAGATTCTTAGCTTTCTACCAATATAAATTATGCTTTACTTTGAATTTAATAAATAATTATTATTCATTTTCTATTTCAATTACGACTAACGTCCCGATTGATAGGTTGATTGAAAAAAATCTATAGCTTTCAAAGGGTATCACATTTTTTGAGTCTAAAACATGCATCACATTCTATGCTTCACATAGTATAGGATTAAAAAAAAAAAATGAATTGCATGAATTTTTGACAAAGTTAAGGTTGTCAGACATACGAGTTTTTATATTTTTTAAAAGTTGTCATAAAAAAATCGTAATTAATTATTTACTTGAAAACAAATTATAAAAAAATATACATCACATCAGGACATGATTCTTCTCCTTATATCTAAAATATTATAAAAAAATATTATCATTTTATTGTGGTTAGGGTGGTCAGACAGACACCTAATTCTTATTTTTTCCCTCAAATTTAAGTACTACTACATTGAAATTTCAAATTTTTACCAAATAGAATTTTTAAAAATAAAAATAAACCTAGTAGTTTAGAAACTATATTCAATTTGCAACAGATTCTATTCTTACATATTTTAGAAATAATATAGTTAACTTATTCAAATTTTTGCATCAAGTTGCCTAACTCTGATTTTTCTGAATTTTATTGCCACTTAAGGGCCTATTTTTTCCATGATGATCCTGCACATGCCCCTATGCTTTCGTTCGTCCAATTTCAATTAAGGTGTGAGTAGTCAGATTTGTTCTTCATGACATGACATAATGTTATTAAAACTTAAAAGTTACATTAATATACTGATTCATGGAAGGGCTCATAGAAAAATCTCTCTGCCCAAAGAAAACATCCTTATTAGTTGCCAATGTCTGAAATAGTATGGTCCATAAAATGATTTGGGTCTGGTCATGTCAATCCCTCATCATTCATATGTCTGGTCTCATATTTAATTGTTGGTCCTTTTGTCGAACTACATTTCCCCTATGCTTTCACTTAGGAAAGGTTGATCATTTAATCAATCGTTGGGTCATTTGTTCATCCAGTCATTGTCATCCATCGAGGTCTCCATTGTCCCCTTTCTGCTTTTATCCATGGTCATTTTTTAGTCTTTTTTCAAACTACATTGCCCTTGCACTTTCACATAGGCAAGGTCAATCATTTGATCAGCCCCCAAGGCATTTTTCCATCCAATATTTATCATCCATCGAGGTCTTTATTGTCCTCTTTCCACTTTTATCCATGGTTAATTGGTGGTCTTTTATCAAACTATGAGGGCTTTGTGCTTTCATGTAGGCAAGGCTGATCTTTGATCAACCCCCAATCCCCTAGGTCTATAGGGTGTGTCGGTCTTGTGTCTTGTATCTTGTCATGTTTTCAAGTATGTCCCTAGCCTAGTTGGTACTTGAAATAAAGGTCACTAATATCATGAGGTTCAATCAGTTTCAAGTATCCTGAGTCATGTCAATCATCTTGCTTGTTCTCCATATTTGGTCTTAATAGGATGCATCCTTCCTATTTAGACCGCATCAATCCCATCCATCCTCTCAATCCTATGGAAAAGGAAATTTGAGATTTATTATGATCTTTTGATGCTTGTGAAATTTTCTTTATCATTTGAGCCTCCTATTATACCTTGTTCGGGTCACCATGATCCATCATATCATGGTGTGTTTTGACCGGTAACCATAGGGGCATATGTTGATATTTTATTCTACCTTTGTCTTCTTGGTTGTCCCATTTAGTACCCACCAAGATCCCTATGGTCTTGTGTTTTGTTGGGGAATCCTTTGTGCTTGTGGTTATCCCAACATCATGGTTTGACCAAAGCCCCCATGGTTTTGGGGTGTTGGAATAGCATTCTTGTATGTTGTGTTTTTTTCATGCATTAGCCACTAATCTTCCTTGGTTCCTCATACCCTAGCATATCGTTTCTTGTGCTATATCAAAAAAAAATGCTCCTAAATTGACAAAATAGCATTAGGATTGCATTTCATACCTCATCCCATTGCATTGCATTTATCCCCCCATCTTTCTCCAACCTATCACTAGTGATTTTGGTTGTGCAAATATCCATCCCCCATCTCCTTTTCTTCTCAATATTCATATGGTTTTGATAGGTGTAGTCTCACATTTACCACCTCACCCATCATCCCTCATTTTGATAGTGATTATAGGGAAAATACTTTCCATACACTAAAGAAACCATGATATATAAATAAAGGAGGCCTATTACTACCTTCCATCACTATGCAAGCCCTTATTTACACCCATGTTCGTACTAATTTAATCTATATATTAATGTTTGTAAGGAATTTAATTAACCCCATCATTCATGTAGGCTTGTATTCCATTTACAAAGTTGATAGTACAAAGGTCATCTTTGCAATCAAATCCTTGGTCTATGACATGAAACATGAGAAAACAAAATGAGATTGATAAATAAATATAAGGGAAAGAATGGACATCATAGAAACAGGTGAATCCAATCATTAATTAATCTTGATCGATGTCATATTAAATGCATAGAGTGTAATTTCATCCCAAATGGCATTAATGTCAACTCATCTTGCATCTCAAGTTCATTCATTGCATGTCATCTCATCTTGCATCTTAAATTCACGCATTGCATTTATCATTACCATGTTCATTTTAAGTTGTTTAGATTGACATAGATTTTTTATTCTAAGCCTAATAATTTAGGTTCCTTTCATTATCATTTCATTACGTATTAGTCCATCTCATTGCATACATTTCATTATCTCACATCCATTTAATCCATTTGTAACATTAGTACATATGCATACATATATTATCTAGTCCATCACATTGCATTTCCATAAGATACATCAAATCATAATAATATAACATAAATATCCATCACATTTGCTAAATCAATCACAAGGATTTATAAGCCTATCCATTGGAGGCATAAGTTTTATATTTCCATGCCTAAATCACCACCTGCATCACGAAGAATTAGTATCATGATCATAGCATATAATCCATCACATCCTGCCTCATAAAATCTTATGCATAATGCATTCATATTATCCACATAGGCATATCATATAAATCATCATAAATGCATATGTATATTATAACCATCTGCATATCCCATAATAAATCACATCCACCACCTCATACATACATATTATCAATAAGAACTATCATATAGCATATAAATGTCAAAATATCATGTCCATAACAAAGTCCATAATAAAGTCCATTATAAAACATAAATACATGTCCACCAACAATCATCAAATAAAATACAGGTACAATTCTCTGCTCAATTATAGAGATTAAATCAATATGTGGAATGATCCATGTCTAATCCACACTATGGAACCTATGGCCTCTGTCCCTATCCCCTACATATACACCTTACACCTATCAAAAATCAAGATCTAGTCTCTCCTGTTCTCTCTACCCTGTGCTCGATCCATCTGATATCTGAGGGGAGTCTAGCACTAGTCCTCTATGTGGGGGAGTCTCTTGATAACTATTGTATCCTTGTGTGTGTTTCCCTCCTAAATTTCATGGTATTGGCATCTTTGGTACCACTCAAATATATGGGGGTATGCGATGTTTGGAATCTGGAACCTCTCTAAAGTAAGCCCCCATGTAGTAGCTAGCCTCTCTCATATACTCATCCCTCTCTACTATCTCTACCCTCATCGTGTCCCAATCTACCCTATACCTATCTCGTAATCCATCTAGGTATCTCCTTTGCTGATCCCATCCATCATGTTCTATCATCATCTGGTCTATTTGTCCCTACATCTTTGACATCTCCTACACTGTCGTATGCCTCTCACCCTCTATAGTCTACACCTATGCCTCTGCTACCTTTTCTCTCTCTAAGATGGCCCTTGTGTCCCCCATCACTACTTCTACATAGTATGTCTTGTCCTAGAGCTCATCCCTCTCCCTTCTTAGCTCGTCTCTCTCCCTCTACATGCAATATGTCTCATCCAACATCCTGGAGGCCTCATGTGTGAGAGCCCCATAATCCCTCTATCTCTCCTCCTACAACCTTTCTACCTATGCCTATAATATTTATTGATCTACCTCCAACTCCCTAAGCCTCTACTCTACAATCCTAAGTCTCACAAGAGCTCCTATCAATAGTACTGCCAACTCCTCAAGAAATGGTGGTGCATACGGTACCATCACAAGTGGCTCCACCTATGCATCATCCACATCCATGGCCCAATGCTTCTCTCTTACATCCTCCATCTCTACATCCTCCCAACCTCCTCTCTGCTATCAGCCTCCTCTCCTTCCTCTTTGTCATTGCCCTACTAGCCTCCTCTCATCTTATGAACCATAACCTAGTGCCCCTACAATCAGGTGCACCATTTTGATCCACCATGGAGAGTACCACACTATTGTCCCTACATCTTCCACCCCTCCTTTCCATAGATATGACACTAGTTGCACATCCTCCCACATCTACCTCACAAATTATTCCATGATCGGATCACCCCATAAGTTCTCTTGTCTAATCTAGAAAAATCTATGAGGTCCTGGTGGGATATACTATTTTACTTTGAATTGCCTCATCACTCTATCTAGTCTATGAAGCTCGATGATGTGTGGGTCTCAACCAATCAGGTAGCACATTATGAAGAATTAGTCCCTATGCCTCCTCTCATCTCCTCTCCACCTAGTGAATCATCATTGTTGATATGGTCTCCATATAATCTCATCCCCTTGCAGGTCATCAAACCTCCTCCTCCATTCCTCCAAATCCCTCACATCTAGGTAATGCAGTCGTTAGCCATACTCTATCCCATACTAGTATGATATTGGTAGTGTCACATCCTATGCCCCTACTATCAAAATCCCTGGTCTCACCATCCTAATATGCTCTTAGGCTCATTACCTAGAGAAAACTTACATGTGTGATGTTGAGAGCTCTCTTGCAGCAAACCACATGCATGTATCGATATAGCTACGCCAATACACATGCACCCCAATTAAACTAGCCCTCCCTCCTCTCCACAATATGCTTGACAACCTCAATGATCTTGAGGCTACAAAATCACTTGCTCATGTTTGGTAATACAATCCCATTGATCATGTTGCAGAGGTATAATGGTAGTGCAAGAACCTCCAATCCTAGACACCCATCCAAGTCTAGCTCTCCCCTCTAGATAGGGGATCCACCTATCTAAAGATCACCCACAAGATATTGTCCCACTCTCTCCCCTGGCTTTGTGTCCATCTAACCAAGTGCCCTCTAATGGGAATCTGCAGTATCCTCCATACATCCTCTAGTGTCACTGTCATCTCCCCTGTCGGAAGATGGAATGTAAAGGTATCTAAACTCCACCTCTCCATCAATGTTGTCAATAGTACTTAATGCTCTCTAATATTGGGATACCCCAACATGTGTAATAACCCTTCCTATGTTAGTGCCACGTGGTCTTGGGCATTCATTTCCATGATGGTCACCTCCAGCACCGCTAAATGCCCCTCTTGAGTCCACAACGTCTCGATGTTCTATTTCCACAAAAAACATTATGTCAGTCTTTTGTCAATTTCATCTCTTTTTCTATTATTTTTTCCCTATCCTAGGTTTCTAGAAAATTCTCCCTTGTCTCAAAAAAATTCACTCTTGTTTAATGCTTTCTTTGTGAATTTTACCATTTACATGGTGATTTCACCCCTTTTTCCTCAGTCCTTGAATTCACCCATTTATATGGTGAATTCACCCCTTTTTTCTGGCCCACAAATTCACCCATTTTTATGGTGAATTCACCCCTTTTGTCACCACCCATCAATTCATCCATTTCGATGGAAAATTCACCCCTTTTTCTTAGCCCATTGAATTCACCCATTTCAATGGTGAATTCATCCCTTTTTCTTAGCCCACAAATTTGCCCATTTCTTTGGAAAATTCACCCCTTCCCCCTAGTCTACAAATCACCTATTGGATAGATAAATTCTCCCCTACGTCTTCTCACCCTATGATGGGAGAATTTGTCCCATTCTTCGATGAAATTGAATTCACCTCTTCCCATCTGGGGCAAATTCAAAATCATCGCTTTCCCCAATGAATTTGCCCCTGCACAGGGTGAGTTCACCTTTTTCCCTAGTCGCCCTCTTCAATGGGAGAATTTGCTATACAAACAAGTGAATTCATCATACAAACTGGCGAATTCACCAACCATGGCGAGTCTGTACCCTCCTTGTTTTTAAAATCCAAAATTAAAATGCATTAAAAAAAAAAATTGAATTAAAATCATAAAGTAGGGTTTTGAAATATACTTAATGGCATACCACATGCTCATAGTAGTACTCATGCACCTGCTCACCTCGGTGGATGAGCTCATTATCCATGAATCCCTCATCCTTGCTCGACCCATCGTCCTCTTTCTCTCTCTCTCTTGTTGAGTCAACTGCCAAGTGTGCAAATGGTAAATAGTAATTTTGAAAGTTACTATTTATAATTTATAACTTTTGCACCTTTCTAGCCTCTTAAATTTTGGGTAATTTTTACCCTTTATTTAACCTCTTTTTAATTCCTCCATCCCTTTTCTTCTATGGGCTACCATTTGCAACTTGTTTGTCCAATTTCCGTTGTTCAAAATCTATTCTTCATGTTTTTTTGCACTCTATCGCATAGTACCCTTTGTTTCTCCATATCGAGAAGTCACTCGGGGCCCTTTTTCTTCCCCATCTACCCTCTTGAGGGGCCATACACTATCATTTTCCTCTATTCCTCTGTCCTTTCCATTTTCCTATGAAATTGGGGCATCTTCTTTCATTTTCTACAATTAGACAACCTACATGGATTTCCCCATGTTGGCGCACTGATTTCTAGTCTGTTCTTCTACTGAATCATCTATATTTTATTTTTCTTCAAAAAATTGTTATTCTAATAGTATTTCGAAGACGGGAAAAATTTAGACATCAAAATTTGACCACCCCATATGGTCAAATTTCTCCTCTTTTATTCCTCTATCCTGCATCCCTCATCTGCGTTAATTAAATAATTTATTATATAATTAATATTGCCCTTTTTCTAAAGTTCCTAAGGTATCTAATTAAATAATTAATTACTTTATCTTTTATCCCCCTTTCCTCTCTAAATTAAATAAATATTCTAATTTATTTAATATAGTCATTTTCCTTTATGAATTTAAATTTAATTTTCAATTCATTATTTCTCTCTCCTTGTCTCATCCTCCATGATTCTCCTCTAATCGATGTTAATTTAATTAACCTATGATTAGGATGTGCACACCCCTTAATCAGGGTTAGTGTCACATCCTCCATAACCCTCCACTTTTCCTTAATTTGTCATTAATTCATCTAATCCCTTGTTTGCACAACCTAATCACCTAATTAGGTCAACCTAATCCTTATTCCATTTATGGCATACCCCCAATTCAACCTTTCATTAATTTTTTTCCCCTTTTGGAGAAGGGGGTCTCTTCCCCATGTGAATTTTAAATTCACATTTATTCATCCTAGGCCTTTTAAGGAATTTTTAATTCCTTAAATGTCTTATCACCTACATGGGGACAAGGACCTCCTTTATGAGGATATCTAGTCCCACTCACAAGGTACTATATAGTACCTCCACCTCATCTCCCCTTGGACATCTCACCCAACACATGGAAAGACATGAGGACCTGTGAGTTCTCAACTCACCCTAGCCCTTGATCTTGTCAATGGTGGCTTCATCTTGACCCTTCATGGTTTAGGGGCACTCCCCCTAAAATTAGAAGAATTTTCCATCATTTACAGTGAATCAATCAAGAATAATTCATTCAATCAAGAAATCAAGCACACAATTATCCAAGCATCCAAAACCATCATTGTTGCAGCACCTCTTGCATCCATATTGTGCATCCATTGCAATACCCACTTTCATCATGTTACATTCCCCACCATCTCATGATCATTTAGAGCTATGTTTCATGCTATTTTCCATCAAAAGAAGCACACAAATCAAATGATCAACAGGTCCAAACAACTAATCAACTTTGACAAGGTAAAATAATCTCTTTATCTCTTGTTTTGTTCAAGTTCAACTAGGCTAATCATTGAGGTGTTGTTTGTGTTTTTCTTTATTTGCATTCTCTTTTTTTTTTCTCTTTAGACTAAGAATTTCACATGCACTTACATGGAATCTATTAATGGAAACTTAAAGCTATTATGCAACTACAAATAAACTAAAAATATGCTAAATGTATGAAAATTATGAGTGTGAGTGTGAGTGATTTCAATAGAATAAGTTCGATGTTGAGAGATGGATCCATTTATCTCCAAATAGTGACCTATTTATAGGAAAGAAAATGGGAAATGGAGGGTTGAGATTGAAAAATCTAATCAATGGTCAAGGATGGAGGAAATAGGAGGCATGGATCATGGATTCTCATCAATGAATGAGAATGCAAGATGAGATTTAATCAAGGTTTATCATTCTTTCCAAACAAGCACACTTTTGACCTGAACAAGAGGTCAAAAACTAACTTGTTCAAGAAGTTACAAGTTAACTTGCTCAAGAAGTTACAAATTAACTTGCTCAAGAAGTTACAAGTTAACTTTCATTTGAATTTTTGTGAGAATATTCCCCTTCTTAAATGATTGGAGGAGAAGGAATATTCTTTGGAATATTCATGGGTGAGGAAAAAGGATATTTTTCTAATTAAAAAAAAGTTTAATTATGGAAAAGGGGAGAGAATATTCCATGGGAATATTCCCTTACAAGTGGGCGGGATTAGATTAATTAGATAATTGTTGATTAAAAAATATTTAATCATGCAATTAGGGGATTTAGAAGAATAAAGTGATATTCATTAAATTAAATGGTTTAATGAATAAGGAAAAGGTGAGATGACATTTAATTAAATGACTTAGGATTATTTAATTAAATAGGAATATTTATGGAATTAAATAAAATACTTTGATTTATTTAATTTAATAAGATGAAATGTTAGCATGGAAGGGGATGAATTCATCTAATTAGATTAATGAGATTAATAGATAAAAATGATGCAATCAGTTAAATATCTAAACTAATTTAATCACTTAAGCAAAAGAGGATGGGTTTGAGGAGGAAGTGATGTTAGTATACCTAATTCGAGTGTGTGATATCATTCAAGATATTTTTCAATGTCTACATTTTTCCCCTCTTTGAAGTGAGGTACCTACTGCTGCGGTTCAAAGACTGATGCCCTTTGGATGAAAAATTGTTTCTTAAATCAAAAAATAAAAAAAATCTACTTTTTTAGATGCCCAGCAGAAGCATCCAGCTAATTCCCTACCCCCTCAAGAAATTGGGAAAAAAATTCTGAATTTTGGGTTGATGTCTTGACAAAGGTGAAAAATTGCCCCAGGGGTTTAGAAAGGCTTCGGGATGCAACAAATATGCCAAAAATGCAAAAAAATGATGCAAAATAAGGTTTAGATTGGGAAATTTGGTGAAAATGATGATAAACCCTAGCTTCATGGTTAAACTAGGGAAAAAAACCCTAACTTTCAAGCATAAATAGGGCAAGAAGGGTCACTTTCAATTCATTTGTGCATTCACACCTTAGATAATCCTTGCTTTTAGAGCTTTGACCTTTGGCAAAATGGCTCAACATGTGCTTCGTGTTCATCTTTCTGACTGAGTTCGAGAGTACTAGTGCTGAGCAGACGTAGGACCCCAGGTATGTGACTTGAAACTTCTTGTGATTTTTACGTTAAGTGCATTTAATAGGGCATCAAAGTTAGGTCAAAAAGTGTGTCGTTGGATATAGACACTTTGAAAGCATCGAAGGTGTCGTTATTGATTTTTTAGCGATGCATGTTCCATTTAGCACCACACCCCAATATTTTGGTTTAGCAATGCAATTGATAATGGTGTCATGGGTGCAATAGAGAAACACATGGGCTATTATGTTTCAGTGACACACAAAAGAAATTAGTGATGCATGCCTCAAAAAATCATGCAACCCCATTTTTTAATAGAGTGACGCATGCCTATACTAATTCCTATTGAGCATAGCAACATGTGTTGCCAAATTGGTGACGCACCCGATAAAGTAATATAGCGACGTAGCCCAAAATCAACTATGCTATTGATGTTTTGGGTGAAAAGCCTTAAATTTTGATTACTTTCTTGAATTTTTTGATAGATTGATGATGTTTACATGATGAGTGCAAGAGGATCCACCACTGTTGATGTCCTAAGAGCACATATACAAAATTTTGTCTATAGTTAGAGACCTTCATGATTTCGAGGTGGTGCAACTTAGGATAATAGGGCTAGGCTTTGTCATTTTTATGCCTGAGATTAGGACCCACCTTTACTTGATGACAATGTTGGTGGAGAGATGTCATAGTGAGACATCCTCATTCCACTTACCCACTGCGGAGAAAATCATCACACTTGAGGATGTGTGGTGCATTCTGCGGTTGCATATTCATGGAGAGCACCCCGATGTTGGCAGAGATGCACGTGTCTCTCTTTTACATAGATGGTCGATTATTCTAATTAGCTCCCAAATTGATCTGGATTTCTACCGAGGTCGGGTTGAGACCTTCAGATTGTTTGTTGGTGCTCTGATTTGTTGTGTTTCCCCAAACCGATGAGGTAGAGGTTCTAGTCCCGGATGGGGTCTAGCTTGGGAGGGCATGATCAAGAGAGACATTATGTATGCTTGGGGTTCAATCCTCCTTGTCTCCTTGTATCATGATATGCAAGAGGCCTTCTACAGAGATGGGAGGAGCATCGAAGTAGGAGTGACCCCACTACACATGGGCATATGATCATATTGCAGTTCTGATGCCCATTGTTGTCCTTGTTGACATTCGTGAGGATGAGCCCATTGTTTAAAAGTAGACGGTACCAATGACCTTACACCATATAGGGCCCACAAGTTTTGCATACTAGTGTTGTTTCATTGATGACATTGTAGTGTTCATATGGAGGTTGTGGTTCCAACATCCATGATGGTATGATGACTAGCATTAGTTGGATTTTGCATGACAAACTCAGTATATCTAGGGCCGAGAGCACACTATTGTTGAGCGGTATATTCTAGATCATGTGGCTCATCAGTTTGGGGAGACCCAGGATGTACCAGTGGATTGTCCCTAGAGAGATTCAACAACTAGACTTTTTGTATAAGAGTGGGGCACCACCTAGAGTAGAGGATCAACCGTTAGTTAGGGGTGAGTCGAGCATCCATCAAGGCTAGCCCAATTGTAGACCCTATTTTGATTGTTGCCTAATTTTGTACACACATATTATTCATGGGCTCCTTTTTGATAGCCTCAAGGATTTTGTACTTTTGATTGATATACATACACCGATTTAGATAATTGTACCATGACAACCACAATTTTTTGGTATATATATATGAGATGATTCAGATTCATGATGTGATGTGACCTTCATTTCATTTTTATGACTGTATGGATGCATATGATGTTGAGATGATGTGATATGATTATATATGTTATCACGTATGGATGCACTTTTGTTTATTTATGCTTATGTGATATGTGATGGTATATGGATGCAATGTTATACTCTTTTTCAGTATGTTTTCCATGAAGATATGATATGTTTATGGGATGGATGAATGATATGATATCCAGATGGTATGGATGCATTTATTTTTGTGTATTTTCTTAGACAATTATAAGAGATGATGATATATGCATATGCATAATGCAGATGTTCATGCTTATGATATGAAATGTATGCAATGATTTAAGATTCTTGGAATAAAAAATCTATATTATTCATCACCACTTAAATGATAATGCAAAATGTATGCTTTATGATATGTTATGATTATGTTGTGATGTATGCATGTTGATGATTTATAGATTTAGGATGGATGCATTGATGATGTTTTTTGTTGATTATCATGATATGAGGTTAGTGTCAAGAGAAGATAGAAGAAACAAGATGAACAACCATTGATTTTGGTGATTGCCTCAAAATATCCAACAAGTCTATGATCCTAAACCACCAAAAACATATACTAAGAAGGGAAAGAGGATTCCCCAAATAGGCTCCTAGGGTTTTTCACCTAAGGAGCACTTGGTGGAAGAATGTCACTCTTTCCTCTATGTTGATATGCTTTCGGTGATTGCATTCAAAAGAAGGGGGTTTGTGTTGTGTGTTTGATTGTGTATATAAATGTTGGAAACTGAAAATAGAAGCTAACTATGAATGTAAAACATATGAAATGTAAAGTGTTGGAAAACACATTGAGATATACAAGTATATATAAGATAACTTAACAAATATGCACTAAAGTAAAACAGAAGGTTAGAGATGAGAGGGGTATGCAACTGTAACCTTGTAGAAGATGGAAATGCTACTGGATTTGATGTTGAGACTGAAAGGGACACTTGTGCCAAGCCGGGCCATCTACTCCTTTTTTTTGGAAAATACCCAAAAAATGGTATGGAGCTTGTTTATGCCAAATGGGTGTCTAGAAATGTCAAAAACATAAAATGACCTATCTAGAGGGACTAGTTCACCATTCTTGGTGACTTATTCCTCCTCAATATTTTTGGAATTTCTGAAAAGGAAATGGAAGCGCAAGGTTTGCACCCTGGTTCTTCACAGTTTCTCGCTTCTAAAACTCTGATATCTAGGCCTGAGAGTGATTTTTGGTGGCTGGTTTGACCTTGCAAGAAAGGATAAGTCTTCTACAAGTCTTCAAGGTCTTCAATGATCTTCAATGATCTTCAAAGTACCTAAACCTACAATCACACAAGACAAGAAAGAGAAAAATGTTGATTGTTAGGGATTAGGGGTTTGCCCTAGTCAAGCCCCTTTTAGGTAACTAAACCAAAATGAAATAGAAATGTAAATCATGAATATGAAAAATGGAATAATGGAGTATATTACCTTTCCATGATGAGATATGTTTTTTTGTTGCAGCAATCAATGCTTGAATGCTTCAACAATGATGTCTTGTTGACTTGGAAGGATCAAACCCTAGCTGGCTTGAAGAGAAGAAGTGGATGAGAGAGAGAGAGAGATTAAGAGGAGAGGTGGAAAATGAGGGTACCTAATAAAAAATTAGGGTTTTGGAGGTTATTTATACAAGTTATGCCCTAACTTTCTTGAAATAACTTCATGTTGACCGACCTTAGGGTTCTAGAGACCTAAATCCCGATAGATATTAACTCAAAATTCCATTTTAAGCCACATGGGACTAGGTCGCCCAAGCCGGTGACCTAGTCCACCTAGGCAAATTACATTTATTTTCAGGGATTAAAATATTATTATTAGTGCTCATCAGGATTGTCTTCATAAAACATACTAAGATAGGACATATATGAGCATTAAGGGGTCATTTTGGCATAACAAGGGGTTAATTTGGTGATGACAAGCCTAGGAGAGTGTGAAAATGTTTTACAAAACCTTACAACACTTCGTCACAAGGGTTGGAAAGAGGTAAAAATGGGTTGAAAAAGGTCCAAGATCATAGGCCAAGGTCCAAATGACTAAAAAGTGTTAAGGTATACAAATTTTGGCGACACATTTAGCCCCCACTTTAGTGAGAGGATGAACTTGCTTGAAACTCACACTAAAGTAGCTACATGATTCAGACGGTGAAGGATGACAAAGAGGAGGAACGGGAAAGATGAAGGAGGTGGTCAAGCCCCCAAAGATTTGAGATTCTAAGTCAATTGACTTGACATCAATGCTAAAGACATTCAAGGGTGACTGCATTACAAAAAAATGAGATACATGATCATGCGATGACAAGGTTAGTGTAAAGAGAAAGCTGAAAATATGTGCTCACTCTGGGGCCATAAAACATTAGGTTTTCCATGGGCTGAGAAGTCCCAAAAGGTGAGAGACATACACATGGTTGGTATGTACTCAAAAAGGTGGCTATGGGGAAATTTTTTCCGCTCGTTGGGCTTCCCGCTTAACCATACCAAAGTTATACCTTGTGATAACTTTGATAAGGCGCCACAAAAGAAGGTGATGTTTTTCAATGATTTTGTTCAAATGGATTTTTCTTTTGTTCATGCAATGTATCAACCTAGGAAATATTATATGTAATGTAACCAAGAGAGGAAAAGTTCAAGTTTACTCATCTTGTATGAAAGAGAGGAAAGGGCTCATCTTGTATGCAAAAGAGGAAAAATGTGGATGTCTCAATCCTAAACAACATTGTGTGTAATGTTTTCAAGAGAAGGAATCACAAGAAAAATAATATCACATAGTGAAATGTGAGTGGTGATGTATGCCCCCAATTTAAAGTAATTGTGAATCGCCATACTATGAACAGTTACTTTAAAGTAGAAGAAGAAGAGGATAAATGAGATCTTGTTCGGAAAGCCCTATGCCGAGTCATATGGTTTTTGATAAGCTAAATCATGAAGAGGGGTGTATGTCACATGTGAGTCAATTTAAGACATTCCATCCACATACCAAGCTTGCTCTTATATGTTCATGAAAGGTTAATGAGGAGTTGAAAGAGACAACGACAAGTGACATGCAAGGGGAGAAAGGCTAACTAATCCCTTGCCCCCACTTAGTGCAAGACAAGAGTGAGTAAAAAGGGATTGAATGGATTAAAGGGAGAGTGAATTTGTATCAATTAGAGGAGTGAGGTGCCCCCACATGAGGGAGAGTTCCAAGCTCCTTAATATGTCTGATTTTGTTTCTCAAGGCCTTACACTCGTTAGTTTGATGACCATCAACTCGGTGGAAGGCACAAAAGAAATGTTTGTTGGAACATTTATTTCGAGTTTTGGGAGGGAGGGAGATCAAGTGATCTTGAAGGAGTCTCGACAAGATACCCTTTTGATTGAGGGGGGAAGGGGATCCTTGTGTGGGAAACAAGGAAGGATCTTGCTTAGTATGGGATTTCATACCTACGCAAGGCTCTATAGATTGTGAGATTTTGTAGACTCCTTTAGAGGAGTGTGTTAAATCTAAATCAAGAGGAGGTTGTGAGATGACATTGGCATTAAGAAAAGAGTCCTTTATTGGTGTCAAAGGATTACTTTGGAAGGTAGGGTTAGAAGGGTGATGTGAGATAGGGTTGGTGTTGGAATAAGGTTTGACAATTTTGATGAAAGGATAGAATCCAAGACCATGATGTGTTGATTGCATATTGGGCTCTATAGGGTTGCAAATTCCTTGTTCATTAGCACCACAACCTTTGCCACTATAGCCAATTTTTTTCATGATCTCATAACCTTTTCCATAAATATTTTTCAACTTCTTCGGATTGAGTGAGGGATCATTGTTTGCATTGGTGGCTATAGGAGTTGAGGTGGATTCTATCGAAGGATCGGTTGAGTTTTTTGTTAACAAGACTCCAAGTCCCTTTGGAGATTCATTGATTTTGGTCTTGATTTTTCCTAGTAAAGGAGGGGCTAAGTCTAAGGAACCCAAAACATCATCGAAGGACATGGGTTGCATGGGCTCCACTGGTGTGGTTGGGGTAGTGGTGAAAGGTTTGGATTTGGTTTTCTCAAGGTGTAAGACACTATAAGGTGTAGGATCAATGTCAATGGTGTACACTTTGTTTGTGTAGATGTACTTCATCTTGTGATAAAGTTTGGAAGAAACGCCATTCATTGCATGAATCCATGGTTTGCCCAAAATGAGGTTAGATGAAACATCATTTGGCATAACATGGATTGATGTGTTTAATGTGGCCACTCCAATTGTAAGAGGCAAAGTGATCACACCAAGAGGGTTTTGTCTAATACTATCAAATCCAGTGAGGTACATGGAAGAAGGTTGGATGGTTGATCTATCAATATGGAGTCTATCAAAGAGATTGACACTACACACATTGACAATGGAGCCATTATCAACAAGGGTTCGCTTGATCCCTATTCTTTCTTATTGAGATATGATCATCAAGGATTCAACTTTGTTTTGCACCTCCAAAGGAGGGAGCTCACTTTGGTGGAAAACAATGTCAGCATGCAAGCCTTGGATCATAGTTTTAATTTCATTTGTTTGTGCATTGGAAGGGAGAAGAATCTGTTGTAAGGCATCCTGCATCATGTTGTGATAGTGAGGGGAGGCTTGGATAAGGTTCCATAAAGATATTTTAGTGAGAGTATTCCTTAGTTGGTCAACAAGGTCATACTCCCTAAGGAAGAAATTGAATTGAGGAGCAGCAAGAGGAATAGTAGGGGATGAAGGTAAAGGTGTTGGGGTTGATGGTTGGGATCACAAATTGTTGCGAGTGTAATGTGTATAAGCAATGGTATTATAACTCAATTGCTGCAACACATTATGCATAGGTGGGGAGAGTGTGAATTCAAGTTTAGAAGGTAGGGAAAGGATGAGTTGAGGTTGAATATTATTAACATCTCCTTGGCGAGGAGAGTCAATGTTAGCCTTGGCTTGCATCATGATATCCATCCTAGAAGGAGAGTGTTTAGGAGAAATTTAAGCCTCCTATTCTTGAAATTCAAGGCTTGGGTCTTCTAAAGTATCTGCATCACTAGTAGGGGAATGATCATTGAGTGGATAGGGAAGAGAGGTATGGTTAAGTGGGGAGTCTATTTTATTTTCAAAGGTCTCATTCACTTGTTCCATACCATCTACCCTAGTAGGAGAGCATGGAAGAGGTTCATCACATGCTTCATCACAAGGGAGGGAGGCATCAAGAGAGGATCCTCTATGATTGTCAAATAGATTACCCCAAAGGGTAGGAGCATGAGGGAAGGGGGGGTCAATAGGCTCATTACCCTTGGGCAAGGTATCTTCTAACACCAAACTATCCTCTTTGCATCGAGGAGAGGTATTAGAAGAGGGGAAAGATTGATCATCATAGTTAAGGAGACTAGGTAAGGTAATGTTTAGAAATGTGTTTATAATTTCATGTTCTTATGTTAAACTATCTTCCCAAAGGGGATGAGGAGAAGAACAAGCAAGACCGTCAGGATGCTCTACAATTATCCCTTCCTTTAACAAGATACCTTCATCACTAGAAGGAGAGGTATCAAGAGGGGAACAATTATGATCATCCTAATTATCTATGTTTGTAATTTCGTCTAACACATCATCCTCACAAAGAGGAGAGATAGTAGGTTGTTTATGTTTAGGACAATTATAAACAATTTTATTTGCTAGACTCTCATAGCTAGGTAATGTATTGAAAGAATTTTTAACATGTTTAAAGACTTTGTAAACAATATAAAGATAAAAGGAATATATAAATATGTTTAAAGAATTTACAATACAAGATAAAGGAAATTCCATTTTTAGATTGCAAAACAAGACAATTTACTGATTACACTATCAATGATCTAGAAATGAAGCTTTACAAAATTGAAAATGTACAATGCAGGAAATGAGCTAATTTATGCTAATTGTAATAAAATACATGTAACAGAAACATAACCTATTGATACAGGTATGTAATGGCACAAAAAAAAGTCTCAAAAACTGGGTTTTCAGCTCTATAAAGGGCAGTTTCAGAACCCTGAAGGGACTAGGTCGCCCAGAATGGTGACCTAGTCCTCCTAATGATTGTTTTGAGATTTTTCAAGAGGTCTAGGTTGGTATAGGTGGTTTATGGATAGGGTAATGTAGACTTAATAGAAAAATGCAAAATGCAACCTAAATGCACTTTTCACTAATGCAAAATTTGAAACCCTAGGATGCACTTTCATTAATGCAACATGCAATGCAAGATAATCCTAGGAAAATGATGGAATCTAAACCAGAAAGGAAGGGTTCACCAAAATGAACCACCAAAAACATATACTAAGAAGGGAAAGAGGATTCCCCAAATAGGCTCCTAGGGTTTTTCACCTAAGGAGCACTTGATGGAAGAATGTCACTCTTTCCTCTATGTTGATATGCTTTGGGTGATTGCATTCAAAGGAAGGGGGTTTTTGTTTTGTGTGTGATTATGTATCTAAATGTTGGAAACTAAGAATAGAAGCTAACTATGAATGTAAAACCTATGAAATGTAAAGTGCTGGAAAACACATTGAGATATACAAGTATATACAAGATAACCTAATAAATATGCACTAAAGTAAAACAAAAGGTTAGATATGAGAGGGGTATGCACCTAGAACCTTGTAGAATTTGGAAATGCTATTGGATTTTATTTTTGAGGTTGAAAGGGACACTTGTGAAAACCTGGGCAATCTAGTCTTTTTTTTGGCAAATTCTCGAAAATTGGTCTGGAGCTCGTTTCTGCCAAATGGGTGTCTAGAAATGTCAAAACCACAAAATGACCTATCCAAAGTGACTAGATCGCCATTCTTGGTGACTCAGTCCTCTTCAAGATTTTTGGAGTTTTTGAAAAGGAAATGGAAGCCCTAGGTTTGCACCCTAGTTCTTCACAGTTTCCCGCTTCTAAAACTCTAATATCCGGGCCTGAGAGTGATTTTGGGTGGATGATTTGACCTTGAAAGAAAGGATAAGTCTTCTACAAGTCTTCAAGGTCTTCAATGATCTTAAAAGTACATAAACCTACAATCACATAAGACAAGAAAGAGGAAAATTTTGATTGTTAGGGATTAGGGGTTTGCCCTAGTCAAACCCCTTTTAGGTAACTAAACCAAAATGAAATAGAAATGTAAAGCATGAATATGAACAATGGAATAATGGAGTAGATTACCTTGCCATGATGAGATATGTTTTGTTGTTGTAGAAATCAGCCCTTGAATACTTCAGAAATGATGTCTTGTTGACTTGGAAGGATCAAACCCTAGTTGGCTTGAAGAGAAGAAGTGGATGAGAGAGAGAGAGAGAGAGATTGAGAGGAGAGGTGGAAAATGAGGGTACCTAATGAGAAATTTGGGTTTTGTGGTTTATTTATACAATTTATGCCCTAACTTGCCCGAAATAACTTCATGTTGACCGACCTTAGGGTTTTAGAGACCTAAATCCTGACAGATATTAACTTAAAATTGCATTTTAAGCCACATGGGACTAATTTGCCCAAGGTGGCAACCTAGTCCACTTGGGAAAATTACATTATTTTTCGGGCATTAAAATATTATTATTTGTGCTTGTCGGGATTGTCTTCATAAAACATACTAAGATAGGACATATATGAGGATTAAGGGGTCATTTTGGCATAACAAGGGGTTAATTTGGTGATGTCAAGCCTAGGAGAGTGTTAAACATTTTTACAACACCTTACAACACTTCATCACAAGGCTTGGAAAGTGGTAAAAATGGGTTGAAAAAGGTCCAAGATCATAGGCCAAGGTCCAAATGAGTGAAAAGTGTCAAGGTATACACTTTTTGGCGACAATTATCCATCAAGACTTGATTAGAGATGGTGATGACAAATGCATGATGATGATCTACTCATATCTTGGGATTGGTTTTTTTCGTCGTTCCTTATTGTTTGATATAACACATAGACACAATGCATCAAGGTATTGATAACTAGGATGGTATTGTATCTAGTGTAATGGAATTTGACTCAAAAAATAGATAGGATAGTTCTTGTTCACACCTTGAAATATAGAAACCTCGTTAGAATGTATGTTAGGAGTTTAGAATATATTGGACCAAAGCATACACAATAGTCAACAACATACCCCAAACAACTTTCCTACACACAACCAAGAAAGTATGTGCCAGGATTATTTTATAGGAGTATCCACAAGCACAACAAATGAAAGATAATGATTGATACCCCATTCCTTTCTCTCTAAATTGTTTTGATAGACATCATCGAGAGGTCCTCAGAATGGTTCATTAAGGTGAATCATAAGAAAATATCAAAGACAAACCACTAGTGTTATCTATATCTCTTTCCAGTTTAATTTAGCTAAGGTGATACCTAATATTGATGCCCATTGTAGGAAGGACACATCCTAGGATATGTTGATAGGATGGTTTGATGTTAGGATGATGATGATCTTTATGATAAGTTGTTAATACAAAATTCACTAACGCATTTACCTATGATCTAGACTTTAGATTTTGACACTTAAGTTCTCACTATACGACTCGCTATACTTGCTTTCTATTTATTTTTCAAAAGGTTGAAGGTGACGATCAATTTATTATGGATGAATATTTAATGTGGGTGGAAGAAAAATGAGATGGATGGTTTTGGATTTTTTGGAATATTTCAATTTTTTTGGTATTTTGAAAATGTTTCGAGGCTGTTTTTGGTGTTTTTTAAAAGTTTATGTGAATGTTTATGTTTTTCAGTTATTTGAGGCTTTTTAGGGTTTTCCAAATGTTTTCAAATGTTTTTATGTTTTCAGATTTTCAAATGTTGAGGAGTTTTTTGAGATATTTAATTTTTTCTGGATTTTATGAGTTTCATCCAAGAACCTAACCTAAAAGACCTATCCCAGGGGCCTTGGGGGCTGATCCAGATAAGCCTTGCCTACATTATATATACAGAGACCACATAGTTCGACCAACTCAACTTATTAACAAAGAGATATTAACAGTTGATGGAATGTCAGTTTATTATGACGAAATCCTAAAGGACTGACCTAGGGTGTCTCGAGGTCACATCAATGATGGCCTTTCCTACGTTCAAGCTCAGAGATGATGTACTTCGACAAGGTACTATTTTTTTGGATTTTTGATGCTTTTTTGATGTTTTGGATTTTCCTTTACAACTTTTTGAATGCTTTTGGATTTTAGCTGTATAGGATTTTGAATGTTCTTTTATTTTTTGAAGAACTCTTTACGAATGTTTTTGGGATTTTTGATGAGATTTTGAATAACCTTAAGATATACAAAAACCCTATATGATCCATAACGAATTTCCCCCAACGTGACACAATAGACTACCTCGATGTAGGCAAGACAAATTGAACTTAGGAATATGCTAATTATTACTATAGGGGATACGATACTTCACAACATTAGACATAGATGGGTGATGGAATAAATAGGATAAATGATGAGGTGATTAATGGAGGGTGAGGAAAAGAATGATAGGATAAAGAGGCAAAGAATAGATGGAGGTACTTTATTTATTCAAGGTGCCTATTTTCCAAGTTTTCACCAAGGAACTTTCCCAAAGATCCATTGAAGTGGTTTTCACGAGAGGATGATTTTTTTCTTTACTTTTTCAATTCTTTTTCTCATTTTTTGATTTTTTTTTTAGATTTATACCCATAAAAACTAGGCATAGAAATTTTTGAGATGAGAATTGTTAGTTGGATCCTACAAGGGTTCACAATCGGTATGCTTCTAATCCATAGCTTGTTGTGATGACAAATGTGTTGGCCCACAATTGTCGTTGCAACAAAAGATTGACCTATTAATGCTCAATACAACTACTAGAGTTAATGGATCCACGGGAGGCGATTAGTCCATGTCATGAATCCCAAGGGGAGTGTTGACCATCTATTAACAAACTCCCCCTCAGTGTTACTCAAGGGGATTCGAACCTGACACCTTTGGCTCCGATACCAATTGTTGGCACATAGTTGACATTGCACAAAAAGATCGACCTATTAATACCCAATACAACTGGTAGATTTAACGGATCCACAGGAGGCGGTTAGTCCATGTCATAAATCTCAAGGGGGGAACTAACCATCTTCCAACAAAAAGGACCCAACCAGTCAAGGTCAAACTTTCCTTTACTATCCTAATCTATTATATTCTTTTGATTCTACTTTAGGACAAGATCCCCTACCTAGAAGGACCAACATTTGATATTTTTGTTATAGATCCATTTAAGTTGGTTTTGATATAATTGCAAGTGATTGAGGGCATGAAGAAAATGCTCATCCAGGAATTCTAGCTCATTCAGTCAAGAGACTCTGTATTTTTCATTAGTGATCAGGTTCTGTAGTGGCACTCACAACGATGGGAGCTCAACCTCAATAGGAAGAATAACTTTTGATCCATAGACTAGGGAGAAAGGGGTTACACCTATTGGCATGTGGATACTGGTTTGATAGACCCAAAGAGCCATATTTAACTACAGATGCTAGTCACGACTAGCTTCATTGACTATTTTATTTAAGATTTTTAGGATGGTCTTGTTTGTATCCTCAGCTTGACCATTACCCTAGGGATAATAAAAGGTAGAGAATCGCTATTGGATGTTGAATCTTTGTCATAAATCTTTCACATCCTAATTTTTGAAGGGTGTTTTGTTGCTTGAGATAAGGGTTTATGGAACACCATAACGGTAGATTATGTAATTTAGGATAAACTTGGAAATTTTCTTCCTCATTATGTAGGTCATAGGAATGGATTCAACCCACTTGGTAAAGTATATAGTGGTTGTTATGATAAACTTATGGCCATTTAATGAGGTTGGAGTGATTTTTCCTATGAGGTCGAATCCCCACTATGAAAAAGGCCATGGTGTAATAATTGGTTGTAATTCCTGAGCTGGAGAATGAATTAGATCTCCATGTTGTTGACACTGGATACATTTCTACACATATTGATGAGATTCTCTTTCCATAGTTGGTCAATAGTACCCATCCTCAATAGTTGCTAAAGTCACACCGCTAGAATGGGAACCACATATGCCATCATGTACTTTTATTAAAGTGGTTAAGGCTTCCTCTTGGTTAAGACATCGTAGTAATGTCCCTTCGATGCTTTGATGATAAAGGGTATCACCTAGGATCATGAATCAAGATGCCTTTTTTATAAAGTTATTTTTAAGATTAGAGGTGATATCAAATGGGAGGGTTTTTTACTTAGTTAGATAAATATGGCATGATACCATGGGGATCCAGGACCAACAATGACACACATGAATTCAGATTCAAGGATTTCAAAAGTTGTTATGAGAATTTTTCTACCAATAATTCACATTGAAGGACATTATTCGACATTTCTAACAATGATCTGGTTGTTTCATTGCAGGTGCTTCTTGGTTGTTCATGCGAGGAATCTGCTCAAAATTTATGCCTATGAAAAGGTCCTTGAGATTCTCTACCATCTTGTAAGGAGTGAGCTTTTCATCCTTGGTTTGATAATTGCCATTGACTTAGTTGATAACCAAATATGAGTCTCCATAGACTTTCATCTCTTGTATCTACCACTGAACTGCTATCCTTAGACATGTGATTAGGGCTTTGTACTCAGCAATGTTGTTAGTACAAGGAAATGATAGCCTGTATGACTTTGGAATGCAATCACCTTGAGGGGTGATGAAAATAATACCCGCTCGTAATCCATGTTGGGTGAACGATCCATCAAAGTACATCTTTCATTGATCTATGAGATTGACCAAGAACATCGATTCATCAAGAAACTTAGATACCAAAGGGTTCTCTACATAAATAGGTGTTTCTACTAATTGGTCTATGATCACTTGTCCTTTGATTTCCTTGCACTCCACATACTTTATGTCAAATTTAGTTAAGATCATTACCCATTTCGCATTCACCTAGTGAGAGTTTATTTGGATAAAAGGTATTTCAATGGGTCGATCTTTGCAATAAGTTTGATTTGATGTGACAACATATAGTATCTAAATTTTTGTGAAAAAAAAACTACTACTAGGCATGATTTTTCAATGGGTGAGTAGTTCATTTCATATCCCACCAATGTCCTACTATTGTAATAGATAGCTATTTACTTTCCATTTTCATCATGTTGTGCTAGAAGAGCTCCTAGTGTTGTTGATGTTGTTGAGATATACATGATCAATGGTTTGTTTGGTATTGGTGGAATGGACACTGGAGGTGTCAATAGATAGTCTTTGATCTGCTAGAAATCTATCTCACACTTCTCATCCCACTTGTAAGTTATTCCTTTATGGAGCATATGTAAAAAAGGATGGATTTTATCTAATAGTTATGCTATGAACCTTCTAATAGACTGTAATATTAATTGTAATCCTCTCATTTGCTTCAATGTTTACGGTGGTTCCATGTCGAGGATGGATTTTACCTTTGTTGGATCAGTTTCTATCCCTCTTTTTGAGACGATAAAACAAAGGATTTTCCCTAATGTAACCCCAAAGACACACTTTTTAGGATTCAGTCGTACCTTGTATTGTTCAAGCCTATTGAAGATGGGTCCTAAGAATCCTATGTGCTCACCTCTTTTCTTTGATTTTGCAAAAATATTGTCCACATAATCTTTGACTATTTTTTGGATCATGTCATGAAAGATGAGGGTCAAATTCCTCTTTGATAGGTTTCTCCTATATTCTTTAACCTGAATGGCATCACATTCCATCAATAGGTTCCCCACAGACAAGTGAATGTAGTATTATGTTGATCCTCCTTGGCGATCATGATTTGATTATAGCCTAAAAAACCATCCATAAGTGATATCATTTCATGCCCAGCTATTAAGTCCACAATGAGGTCGATGTTTGGAAGAGGGAAATCATCCTTCGGGCATGCCTTGTTTAAGTCTCTAAAATCAGTGCAGATTTTGATGCCCCCAATGGGTTTTGAGACTAGTACTGGGTTTGAAACCAACTCAAGATAATCTATTGGTTAGATGAATCCAACATCCAAAATCTTTTTCAACTCTAGTTTAACCAAGAGTGATATTTAAGGGTGCATCTTCCTTAATTTCTTCTTTACTAACTTGACTTCAAGATATATTTCTAAGTGATGCACAACCATTTCTCGATCGAGCCCTGGAATATTTGTGTATGACCATGCAAATTTAGATCTTCACTCTTTTAGGAATGCTGGTAGGTTATTTTTTTCTTCATCCAACAAGGATTTAACATAGAAGTTGATCTTAGGTGCTTCATCTATTCTCAAATTGACTAGAGTGGCCTTTTATGCTAGCACTGCTAAATTTTCGGGATGCATTGCACTAAGAGGGATATTGAATCCCTCATCCTTGGGCACCTTAGAGAGGTTTTCACCTTCAGATGCATCCTTTATTTTTAATATTTTAAGATCAAAGAGTGCCACAATGCAGTTCACTCAAAGATTTTCATATTAGTTGTATTTCATCAATTTTGCGACTGAAGGATTCAATCATCTCCCCATAGTACAACCCTATTTCTAGCTCTATGTTGAAACCTTCTTTATGATCTTCCCATGAATTTTGAGATTGCCTCATCATTTTCAAATAAATCCAGAATAGGTAGTCCTTGTTGGTCCCTGTCAATGAGTTGTGGGTATACTAGGCATATTTCAATTGGTTGATTTCTTGGAGCAAAGGATGTAATAGATATCATGAAGAGGTAGTTATTCTCAAATAGGTCAACAACATCAAGGGGTAAGTCATCTAAGGTCGTATCACGTGATGAAGGTAACCAAGAGGAAGCCTCAACCCATTTAGCAGAAGTACCTTTTCCAATAAGGTTGACCTTACTAGTAGTACAACCTAGGAAAAGATTCTTTAATCATTTCTTAGGAATGATAGGTTCTAGCAAGCCATTTTCATTTTTTCCTAGCTTCCCATTCTTTTTATATCCCCATCCTTTCATTAGTTGCAAGCCTTTATTTTTATCTTCCATGGCAAGAATAGGGATAGGTCATTGATCCTGATAGAGAACTTTAGAGACATCCTCCTCATTGATATCTTCTTGATTTAGATCCCCCCACTTGGTGAAGGTAGTAGCTACCATCTTGATTGTTTTGGGCTCTTTGGTACTATGTGGGTTTTCCATGGAATTAAGGAGAAAGAAGTAGCTCTCCTAAGATGAAGGTATCCTTCATTAGCTTGTAGTTCCCACAACCATAATGTTGAATCACTGCTTTGATGTAAAGAATGTTCTACACAATGGTTTTTTTCATTGTTGAGGTAGATGCAAGGGATGAGGGGTCAACAAATGAGGTAGATGGTGTAGGCCCTTCATCATTCTTGGGTATTTAGGGTATCTTATAGAACTTGGCCTCAAGATTTTTGCAATAGTAGAAGGGCTCGAGATCTCTATGGATGGTAATTTCTCGGCCTTCAAAGGGAAACTTTACACATTGATGATAGTTTGAGGCTACAACTTTAGGGCATGGATCCATGGTCAACCAAGTAGGATGTTATAGGAAAGATCAAAATCTAACACTTGGCATGTAGTTTCTGCAATGAGAGGTCCTACTTATATGGGAAGTACAATGATGCCTTGTGACACTCGCTCTTGGTTCTCCAATGCTCTGATAGTGGTACTCTTTTCTTTTTCAATAGTATCCTCTGAATAGCCCAGGTTCTTGATGAACTACAGGGCACAAATGTTCAGACCAACACTCGCTCTTGGTTCTCCAATGCTCTGATAGTGGTACTCTTTTCTTTTTCAATAGTATCCTCTGAATAGCCCAGGTTCTTGATGAACTACAGGGCACAAATGTTCAGACCAACACCTCCATCTACTAAGACTCTTTTGACCTTTTTTTTATGAATAATAACCTCAAGGTGTAAAGCACATTTATGAGATGGTTGTGATGGTAGGTCTTGTTCTGAGAAGGTGAGAAGATTATTACCAATATCCCCCACCATAGCTTGAATTGATCGGTGTCAATATCCTCGAGGAAAAATGACTCTAATAAATTTTTCTCTAATATCTCCCTATGCACGTGGGATAGCCACAATAGTTCCAATAATATATCTATGTGGGGGTCTTCTTAAGATGATCTAGGAGATTATATTTATTGGGATTCGAAGTTGGAAAAGTAGGTTGTGTCTTAGATTGAGATGAGACTCCTTGGATAGTAATTTTTCCATGTCATGCGGTGACTCCACACTCTACACTAGATCCTTTGATAGCGACGACAATAATGATGCTATCGTAGGAAGCAACAACATTGGAATAGGTATGTTGCACATTAGTGTAATCCTTAGCTTTTTCATTATTGTTCCCTTTGTTATGATCTGGCATAGGGTTCTTATATATCTTAAGATCCTGATTCCCAGATGGTACTTAAAAAAATATGGTGTTATTCTCTATGACGTCTTGGATAATGTTCTTAAGCCTCACGCAGTTTGTCATTTTGTGTCCTTTGATTTTTTGAAATTCATAGAGATCATTCTCATTGTTCTAGGATGGTTTCTCTTGCGGTTCTTTGTAGTTTTCAAAGTTGGGAAGTGTTGTCATATTTGACTCCACCAACTTCTTCATGATGGTTTTGATAACTGTGTGTATTTGCATTTAGGATAGTTGTTGTTTGTAGTTTACCTTTGTTGCATCTCTTTATTGTTGATCTGATTTCTCGAAGGAGGTGTTGTTTGCTGCATAGTTGGTTGAATATTAGCAACTTGATTGTTGTTTGGTCTAGGAGCACTTAGGACCACCTTAGAATCTACCACACCATCATTTTTTACATTTTTATTTTTAGCCTAGACACGATGCTTGTCATTTGAACTAGTTGATGGGTGATTGTAAGCTTGAGTATTTCCCTGTGAGATTGGATCTTTTTCAATGTTAAGGGCTCTAGGGACAAGATCATCATAATAAGTGATGCATTGCATTTTCAAGTGGAAAGATAGATCGAGGTCTAAATTTTCTATGATTATTCCCACTTGTTTTCCATCAAGAAGAGGCCACTTGCACTTACTAGCTCTTTGTCTCCACCATTGTAATAAATTAGCAAAATATTCTCCTTTGTTTTATCTTAGAGTTTATAATTCTTCTATACTTACGTCCATGTCTAGGTTGAAGGAGAAGTGATCGATGAATTTATTCATAATTTCTTGGAAAGTTTTGATACCAGGTGGTAGATGAGAAAACCAATCCATTATAGGACCTATTAAACTTCAAGAGAAGAGGCACATTAAGTAAGAATAATTTTAGGCCACCTACATACACATGACGTTAAATTCCTTAACATGGTCCATAGGACTTCCTCTCCCTTTTTATTTATTGAATTTGGGGATT
This sequence comes from Sequoiadendron giganteum, assembly GCA_007115665.2. Taxonomy (NCBI): domain Eukaryota; kingdom Viridiplantae; phylum Streptophyta; class Pinopsida; order Cupressales; family Cupressaceae; genus Sequoiadendron; species Sequoiadendron giganteum. The sequence goes on from CM021102.1 coordinate 298,225,902, forward strand.
TCAAAGTCGAGAGGGAATGGTACCATTGTGATGTTTCTATTAAATGGATAAGGACATAGATTCTGTGTATGGGGCTTCCTAGTCTTTCCCATTCTAAGGTCTTGCATTTCTTGTGATAGTGCCTTAAATTTCAATGTTAGATCATCTTGTGGTTTTGGTGGAGGAACATATGGTGGGATGATGGATGAGTTGTACACATAATTTTGATATGATGATGCGTTGTATGGGGTGTATGGTGGTGTTAGGTTATGCGAAGGTGATTGAGGTGTTGATGCATATCTTCCTAACATGTTTGTATTGACGATTTTATATTGAGGATTATATTAGTAACTTTGTTTTCATTGTATCTAATGTTGGGCATATTGTTGTGCTAGTAAGACTTGTTGTTGTTGCATCACAAGGGCTTGATGTTGGGCCTATTGTTGTTGGTGCACCACTAGGACTTGTTTTTAAGTTTGATGTTGTTGCTACACCGTGAGGGCTTTTTTTGGGGCCTAATGTTGTTGTTGTGCTACTAAGGATTCTTGATAGGCTTGTTGTTGTTGTTGTGCTACTAAGGATGCTTGATAGGATTTTTTTTGTTGTTATTTTTCTACTAAGGCTGCTTATTGTTGTTGTTGTTTCTATTATTGTTGTGTGGCTAAGGCTTCTTGTTGTTGTTTTTATTGGATGGTTTTTTGATAATCCTATTGTGCTTATTGTATGGCTAAGGTATAAGCTTGCAATGTAGGACCAGTTAGTTGTTGGGACACTTGTGATGGATTGTGTTTGTTGGTGTTTTGGATGGGTTGTGAGCTAGTGATGAGAGGTTGGGAGTTCCATTGGTTTAACATTCCTTTTAAGATGGTGGATTCAGGTGGAGGAATGTATATTTGAGGTCTCATTTAATTTTTCATAGTAAAGGGGCTCATGGGGTAAGATGAGGATGGTGTCATAAAAAATGGTAATGACATACTAGGACCTTGAGTCCATTGATTGAAAAGGTTCCCTTTTCCAATGTTGTGAGGCTTTCCTTATGCTAGATATGTGGATAATGGATTACCTATGTTGATGAGATTCGTTACCAAAGGATTGCTTTGAGATGGGTTGATGATGGATGGGATGGATGTGTTTTGTGAAACCAATGGTATAGATGGGAGATTGGGAAAATATGTCCCTATCTGCATTGAGGGTTGATTATGTGATATATTATTTCCATGCCCTTGTGTACTATTTTGAGACACTCAGTCCATACTACTTTTCATGATGGTGGGTACACTTGTGGTACTTATGGGTATGGATGAAGAGGGGTGTCCTCAATATGTGTAGGTTGTGGTGGAATAATGAAGGTTAAGGGGTTTATATGGTTGTTTAGGATTTTTGGGAACAAGAGGGGGACCAAAGGTAGGTGTCCAAGTGGTTGTTGGAGGTGGAGGATTGGTATCAAGGGTAATCACAAGTGTATTGCTTTCAAATGAAAGAGTTATACCAAATTCCTTAGCAAGGTCAGTTGCAAGGCTAGGATTGGATATTTTATTTATCCCTAGTGATGGATTTGTAAAGCCTTGTGCCAAATTTTGTGTAACAAATAATAGGGAAATAGGAGCTATGTTTTCAAAGGCTTGATGATCCATGATTTCCTCCCTAGTAAGCTGAAAGGGATTGTTTGTGATTTCTTCAATCTCACACGATCCTGATGAAGATGATGGTTGTTATGATGGGGTAACTTGACTTCTCGGATCAAATTCTAGAGGATTTGGATCACTTGAGGTAAATGTGACTTTGTTTTTCTCCATGATTATCTTGTATTGTGATCTTTTTTTTACCATAAATTTTGGGTCACTTTTGGGAGAGTTATGTTGAGATTTGTAATGTTTGAACTCTCTAGTTGACTCAAATCTAGGTAAAAGGGACACTCTAAGTATTTTTGGAGTAATTATGATAGAGGATGAAAATATGGGTGATATGGAAAGTGATATTAGCAAATGTTTTGGAACAACACTTTTCACTTGAGTTTGATGTTTTGATGTTTAGATAAAGGATTTTTATGAACTTGAGAATATTTAGGGTAGACTCACGACCTTCAAGATAAACTAGTCCAAATATGATAACTAAGTAAAATAAATGTATGGAAAAGGATAAATTTTACATACAAAGTAGCTAAGTTAGGGTTTGGTTTGATAGATGATGAAGTCAAAAAGTGTTGGTGTATTCGAAACTTTTTCAAAGTTTGGTGAAGTGAAGGATGATTTTTTTATGAAGGGGTGGATGAATGTTTGACCCAATGTTGACTTAGAATTAACCTTTCTTTTACAAGACCAAGGTAGTGAGAATGATGCTAGACCTCTAAAGATTTCAAATCCTAAAGACCCAATATTGACCTAAATGAGAGGATAGATGCGGGTATGAAAATCTGGTTCATTCCTCCTAGATCAAGAATAATAGTTTCTTAACAAGAGGTTACAATTGCGATAAAGTATTACAACTGATAAAGTATTACAACCCACTTCCTTCCAAATTTTGAAATACGATGCCTTTGTCTATAATGGAGGGATGTAGATCTTCCCCTATGAATTCTGATTGTGTGATAGATCATTCAAAGAAATTCAAGACCATAAAAAGGACCAATGTCTTAGATAGGTTGATTATCATAAAAAAAGACCTGGAATTTAACCCATAAAGAATGCATACATGTTAGGTTGTCTTCTTAGTTCACATTCATAAAATTTCGCCAACAATTTTTTTCTATTTTGGTATAATTCTGAAACGTGATTTTTGATTGCCTTTGAACTTCGATGCCTTAGTTTTAATTGATGAATTGTAGACCTTGTCTTGGGGATTTTGATTTTGTGTGACATCATTTAGATAAGTCTAACTCAACAAAAGAAAAGAGGATATTTATTGCCACATGGGGGGTGGTAATATAGGCCTTCTGGTCAAGATATCATCTCTTTGTTCTTCTTTATCTAAAATATTTGTAGCAATTCTCCACTAATTGGATATTTCCTTGGTTTCAAAAGTGAAGCTTCTCAAACTCCTATTGATATCTATTTGTTCTCCCTCAATGAATTCAAATTTTGGTTGAATAATAGCACCTGTAAGGTTGGGTTGTTGAATGGGAGCGATCGGTCTCCAAATGGTCATTTGGGGTTCAATTCTCAAGTAATCTTGCTTAAATGAATTTATTTTACCACAAACACTCATCTTGATAATATTTTCAAACAAAAATGTTTATGTCCAAAACATCATAACTTTCACAATGTCCATTTTGTGAGAATCATGAGGTTGAAGCCATAATTTCCTATGTTGTCTTTGGAAAATATGGATTGAGATATAAGTCAAGATATTTAGAAATCTCTAAGGATATAAATCCTTAGTACAAGCTTTAACATCAAGGCTAATTCAAGAGGTATCCATATTTAAGGAAAAGTGTTTGAAACTTTGAGGAAGATAGTGAATGCTTTTGTAATGTTTTAGAACCAAGAAATGTATTCAACTGACTCACAATCATTTACAATCCTAGGTTTGAAGTGGTCATACTTGTTGAGTCCCCACTTGGATTTCTGTAAACACTAAGAAATTGTGAACAATTATAGATTTGGTGACACTGGCTCCCCTGTTGGCCAGAGACACTGCACATGTCATTTGGTGTTGTCATTGATGGAAACCCTAGTCAGTGATTCAATCTACACTTCAATAGTTTCTTATACCAAAATCCAGATCAAAGAAATGTATTATCTATCAAAGCTAGAATGGGGTATCCAACAGAGTTGTATTTTTTGATTCATATGCAATTCTCTCTTATCATTTTGAGTTGTGGATCTTAGGGAAGGTTTTTTGATATATGAACTATGTTATCCTTGAATCATAGATCCTCGTATTGATTCGTGTGCAATTTAGAAGATCTGGTTGATTGATTTTATGTCTAACAATGCAAGAAGGCTGACTAAGTGAATATAGTGTGTTGTGGATCTTTTTGGGGTAATTATTAAAGATTTTTGTGCTTGAGATATGTTTATTTGGGTCCTCACTATGTTGTGGCCGACTTTGGTTGGTACACATTGAAAATTATCTATAGATTAAGCCTATGGTTTGTAAATATTTTATGTTTTATTGAAGCTGACATGTGGTTGGTTAAATCTTTAGTTGTGGATATATATAAGTGATCACTTATATCATTTGGATGTATGTGCAAAGTTTTTTGGTGTGTGTTATGAAATTAAAAAGGATTGTAGAGTGATTATGCACAGTTTCACTTGTACATAAAAGGATTTGTGATGTGAATTAAAGCATACAAAGAAGAAGAGAAGAATTAGAAAAAAGGTCAAGAATGTGATTGTTGTGCTTAACCAAAACTATACTCAGGAATTAGAAGATGCTACTTCATATTTCACCTACACTAGTAGTTTTTTGGAAGTGACTGTAAGACAAGGAGTCTCCATTTTGTATCTAAGAAGTGTGCCTGAATGCATGTGCATTCACATTTGTAAACACTTATATTTGAGTATACTCATATTTTGGATTGGCCTTCCATCATGGTTTTTCCCCTAACAGGGTTTCCACATAAAAACCCTTGTGTTATGGTATTGTGGTTGATTGTTTTTTATTCTTGCATCTTTCTTTTTGTTCAATGCTATAATTGGTTGAAAGATCAAGTTAATAAAGTTATATTTTGCAGAACATTGATTCACCCCCCTCTCAGTGTTCCTTGATTCCAACAATTGGTATCAAAGCATAGTTCCTCGAAAGAAGTTTAAAATCTTGGGGAAGATCTGGGAAAGTGAATCAATTGATTTTGGAAATCTTCAACAACAACTTATGGTGGCACTGTATGACCTTGATCAGTCTAAATCTGGAGTCCGAGAATTGCAAGAAAGCCTCTTGAATGCTAGGAAATTAATTCACTCATTGAAAGATAAAATTGATAAGTCGAGGGAAAAGAGAAAAGAACTATGTGATCAAATCAAGCAGAAAGATAGTAAAAGCATGTAAGATGAACACCTGAGTCAAGCCTTGAAGGAAAAGATAGAAGAATGTGAAAATATCACCAGAGAAAATATTGTCCTGAAGCATGAGATGGAATATATTATGATGAGGATGACCAAGGAGATTGAAGATAGAAATAATAATGAAGAGAATCTTGCACAGTCCTTGAAAGAAAGATCTGATGAATGCAAAAAATTCAATCAGCTGGAGCTTGAATTGCATCAATCCATAAACAATGAAGAAGATCTTGAAAGACATATTGTAATTCTTAGAGATGAACTTGATATTGAAAATGAATACAAGGAGAAGTTCAAGATTAGCTCAGCTAAGCTTCATGAACTAATTAAAATTCAGAGGACTAGAAGTGACGAGCGAGGTCTTGGATATGAGGAAGGAGAAAGCTCTGGATCTAGACAAAGAGATTTAGGAAAGGAAATCAGATGAACAAAGTTGGAAGGTAACCGGTAAGACAACCTAATTCTCAAAGGTTCGATGGTTACTATTTTGTTTGCAATAAATTTGGTCATATGGCTACTCAATGTAGAAGTAGAATCAATCCAAGTGGTCCATCATTTTTCGATTAGTGTTTCAATTGTAATAAGTATGGTCATAAGTTAGTTGAATGCAAAAATATTTCAAACAACTTTTTCAATAAAGATATCAGATGTTATGCATGCAATAGATCTGGCCATATTGCTAACCAGTGTAGATCAAGAGAAAATCAATGGAATAACTAGTTTGGACAAAGAAATGTGATATGCTACAACTGTAACAAATCCTATCACATTGCTAGATTTTGTAGAAGCAAAAAGAGTTTGGTAAATCAAAGAAAAAATATGCATAAGGATGAAAAGGGAAAAGGAAAAGTTACTACATATGAGATCAGGAAGAAAATGAAGAAGACATGGGTGAAGAAGAGTCCTTCTATTGTAGGAAATGATCCAACACCAGAATCTGGTACTGGAAATTCATCCAAGAATTAGTTTAAGGGCTCTGGCCTAGGGGGAATTCTCAAGAAAATATTTTAAACCCCTTTTCGGTAGTTGATACTGGAATGTAGCAGATATCATTGATTGCATTAGTGATGTACAGATGTTTTGGGATCTCTTATAGAGGAAATTTGTGCAAAATTAAAGGTATGTAGAAGAATTTTCTTTCATAGTCTGTGAAAATAGGGTATCCGATTGACCTAGGGAAAAAGAATTTAATGCAAATGAAAGTTAGGTGTGTGAATGATAAAAATTCATTTCTATCTCTCATTTGTCACATTTCATTTTGAGAAGAATTTTGGAGAGATCTTAAGGAAAATTTGGCAAAGATTCAAGTCTGAAGGCGATTCAGTGATCAAACCCTAATCTGACGAAAGGTATCTATCTATGAACTCGTGAACTTGAAAATTATTGAAATGGATACTCCATTAGTTGTCAATATTAAGGATAGGCCCCATCTAGAATTCACATGACACCCATTCAAATCCATTGAGACAAAATCATTAGGTGCATTATCTTTCATTTTGTATGGCATTTTTCATATTGAAGATATTAGGGCATACATTCATGCAAATATTAAAGAATTAAGAAGCTCCGAGTTGTTGAATTTGTACACTAATCACATTTTGGGAGAATATTTATGTGTAAAACCTGAATTAAAGACTCTGGAGGAGAATAAATTCACACAAATTGTGAAGTTTCCCATGTTCAACGAAACTGAATGGGTTTGGTATATATTGAGTCGAGTATATGTTGATTTTATATGGTTAAGTCATCCTTTCAAGATTACAAAGGAAGCTATAAGGATTGTTACTGGTTTGAATTCATCTGATGGGTTGCTGACATTGAAATCCATGAAAAACCAAACAGTCACAAATGCAACCGGTTCCAATTTTGATAGAAGAGCCATGACAATCAATGATATCATTGAAGTGGATGTCATATTTTCCTCTATAGTTATTGATTAGAAAATCTATCACTCCAATCGAGATAGTTCTATATCTAGTAGTGCAATTTATATAGCATATCAAATGGTCAAAGAAAATGCAGAGTATGAACCTATGTGAGCTAATCATAAGCCAGCTAATTGAAAACCTTGGGAAAAATCGAGAAGGATAAGAATAACATCTTCAACTATGGAAATCTACTTGTGTGTCTATTCTTCTACTTCATGAATGAAGTTCTGGGAATTGGTAGAGTACAATAGGAAAATGACAGACCTATAGCAGTTCAAATTAGGGATATATTGTACAAAATTGGAGATATCAAAGCAAGTAAAAATGCTATCTAGGGTTACTTCAAAAACTTTCAGAGTGTAATGTAAGATAGGGAAAGGATTCCCACATCAATTGTGGAAAAGTATAAGGATATAATTTTCTTCATGGTTGATATTGATCAGTGCTTAATGGAAGCTATAGAACCTAGAACAATGTGGATAATGCCTATGGGTTATGAAGTTGAAGAACACATTTTGGAAATGTATGTTGAACACTTGTTGAGTAAACCTCGAGATTCGACAGAAGAAAGGTTTGGTACCTTTTCAGAGAAGGATATACAATTGCATAACCAACTGAGAAATCCTTTGATAGTCCAAAGAGTGAGAAGGGAAGTTGAATATTTTGCAGAAACCCTTGGTATATCTATTGAAGCTGTGAGGGAATCTAGGAAGAAAAGAGAAGAAACTAAAAAAGGAGAGCCTATTAGAATTGAGTCAGCTAGTCCGGCAGCATCCTCTGCCCAATCTAGAACTACAAGGAGCTTTGTACCCTTATCCAATCCTGCAAAGAAGCCAAGTCATGTAATAGCTCAAGTCAAGACATCTAGGAGAGAAGGAAAGAGGAAAAAGGATAAAAGCACAATAGTTTATATTGTTATTTAAGAGGATGAAGAAATTGAATTTGATGAAGAGGTAAGAGAAATTAAGGAAAGTGGTTCTCAAGCTTCAAAATTCTAAGGAAAAGCCTTCCAGTGAAGAGAAAGCAAAGAAAAAGATGAAAACTAACAAATTGGGTATTTCTGTAGAAGAAGTGGAAAAATCCTTGACTAAGGACGGTAATCTTAGGCCACTTTGTGAATGGTTTGACACCTTTGATAGTGTCGGTCAAATAATTCTTGAGGAAGCCACAATAAGGTATTTTAATTTTTTCAATAAGACTCTCATAGAAATAATGTCTGAGTTACCTAAAGGATTATATGAAGTCTTAGAAATGAGGAGAGAAAATGCAAGAACTGAAGAAGAGAGAATGAGAGAATGGATACTTGTTGATCTATGTCTGCTGATGTCAATGGATGAAATGAAGAAGATCCTAAGTGATGCAAAAAAGGGATTTTAGGAGGAAAAAAAGGGTGAACAAGTTGATGATTGGACAGGCTAAAGAAGTTGCAAAAGACACTGAGAAAATCCTAAGGCAATGCTGTTGAAAAATGGATATAATATTTTTGAAGAAGCTCATAGTGAATAGTCTCCATCTGGTCCAGTAAATGAAGAAGGAAAAGAAGATACATTTGAAATACAAGATTTTGAAATTTGTATGGAGACTAAAGCTCCTAAAGTTGTGTTAGTTGATGAAATTGAGATTCCTAAAGCTAAGGAAGAATGAGTGATTGAAGAAAAGAAGGTAGAAGTGAAGGAGATTCCTGTGGAAGCAAGAGACACTGCTAAGGTAGAAAATGAGTTTTTGGAAGAATAACAAGAGGATTTTGATTCTAAACTAGTTAAAGGTCCTATCAACTTGGCTACTCTATCTCCTATTGAGAAACTGAAGGTAGCATCATTTGCTCAGGCCAAGGCAAGGGAGGAGATTCTGAAATCTCACATTGAAGACAGTGACTTGTTAAAGCTTGCATTAGGTATTATGGAGAATCTCATGCATAAATATGTCAAGGATTCATTTGATTCTCCATCTGGTCAGATGAAGAAACTTTTTAATTATGTAAGTACTCACTTTGAGTCTCTTGAAAAGTCACCTATGGATAAGGTTCAAAAGGAATTTGATTCAAACAAGTTCGATAGATTGAAGGGAATGATTGCAAATGATAAATTTTTACTAGCTACCTATGTAAAGAATATTCAAGGTGCTTTGTCTGAAGGTGGAAACATTTATAATTCATGCTTATCATTGTCTAAATTCATCGAGGACACTAAAAATAAATTGAAGGATTATGAGAAACAATTAGCAGATATTTCTCAAGAATTTTATCCTCTAACAGTTTCTACGAATAAGAAAGAAGGTCAAGTCATATCCTTGAAAAAATTAAAAGTTTGAAGCATGAAGAAGGAAGAATTTTTGAAAGAGTATGTGAGCTTAGAGGACTAATTGGTCCCAAGATGGAGATAATGCTTAGTGCATTAAATGAAGCACAAAATTCTATGGTTGTCAATGATCCGACAAACATTGAGATACCAAAGATGCAATCTTACTTATTATGTGGTTACATGACTATTTTGGAGAGTCTAAAAAAGAGGTTGCACACAAGTTTGAGCTTGTTGAAGAGTAATTTTGTAGATGTATTCAATTTTATGTAAGTTGTATAAGCATGTTTCTACATATGTAGTTTGTTCATAGAAATTTTGTTTGATTTTTGGCATGAGGATTCCTGTCTTTGCCATTGATGTCAAAGGAGGAGAGTGGGATAGTGAAAAATGTCATATTCATCTCAAGGGGAGTTGCGTTTTGAAGTTTTGAAAGTTGGCAGTGTATTCATGTTGGTACAGATCCGACACTTAGTTATTTTTCACTAAGTGTTTCCATCAATGCCAAAGGGGGAGATTTTTGGAAAGAGACATTGCACATGTCATCTAGTGTTGTCATAGATGGCAACCCTAGTTAGTGATTTGATCCACACTTTAGTAGTTGCTTATACCAAAAGCCAAATCAAAGAAATGTATTATCTATCAAAGCTTGAATAGGGTATCTAACAAAGTTGTATTTTTTTATTCATATGCAATTATCTATTATAATTTTGAGTTGTGGATCTTAGGGAAGGTTTTTCTATATATGAACTATGTTATCCTTGAATCATAGAGCCTTGTATTGATTCGTGTGCAAGTTAGAAGATCTAATTGATTGATTTTTTGTCTAACAGTGCAAGAAGTCTGACTAAGTGAATATAGCGTGTTGTGGATCTTCATGGGGTAATTTTTAAAGTGTTTTGAGCTTGAGACATGTTGTTTTGGGTCCTCACTATGTTGTGGCCAACTTTGGTTGGTTCACAATGAAAATTATCTATAGATTGAGCTGATGGTTTGTAAATATTTTATGTTTTATTGAAGCCAACATGTGGTTGGTCAAATATTGACTTACAAATATATAATTTGGATGTATGTGTGAAGTGTCTTGTGAAATTTAGAAGGATTTTAGAATTATTATGCACAGTTTCACTTGTGCATAAAAGGATTTGTGATGTGAATTAAAGCATACAAAGCATAAGAGCATAATCAGATAAAAGGTCAAGAATACGATTGATGTGATTAACCGGAGCTATACTCAAGAATTAGAAGATGCTACTTCATAGTTCATCTACTCTAGTTGTTTTTTGGAAGTGATTGTAAGACAGTGAGTCTTCATTTTGTATCTAAGCTGTGAGCTCTAGGTAGTGTGCTAGAATGCATGTGCGTTCCCATTTGTAAACACTTATATTTGAGTATACTCATATTGTCAATTGGCCTTCCACCATGGTTTTTCCCCTAACTAGGTTTCCACGTAAAAATCCTTGTGTTATGGTTTTTTGGTTGATTGATTTTTGTTCTTGCATCTTTCTTTTTGGTCAATGCTATAAGTGATTGAAAGATCAGGTTAATAAGTTTAGATTTTGCAGAACACTGATTCACCCCCCCTCTCAGTGTTCCTTTATTCCACCATACCCTCCATAGCACACACTTCTCAGGACCATGAAATCTCAAAATCTTGAAGATCCTAAGATCCTAAGGATTTTTCTATTTCAACAATGAATAGTACAAATGTGAGGTTGCTTCAGAATGGCCATTCTTGCACCAATAAGTATTAAGGATTTTGGGTTCTAAAAAATGGTTCATAATAAGGGCTTATGTTCAAGGTGGCCATACACACGGGAATATTAGCTCAAGATTATTTCAACCAAGAGGCCTCCCAATCTCTTCCTAATAAGAGATTTTAAGGGATGGCACTTGTCGGTATGATGCATCCATACCTATTTTTTATGACTTTAGTCACAAACACATTTTTATATAGCGACTTGGAAGATCTTGGATTTAGCTTGTTACTGCTTGGGTCGTTTCCTCCTTTCGAAGTGCGGAAGCAAGCCCTTCTAAATATAAACAATAGCAAGGAAGTATGTTTGTAGTTTGATCATCCTAGTTTGCATAATAGAGGGAAAGAACACACACCATGCCTTTTCCCCATACTAGCAAGGGGTTCATTTTTAATCCAAATTGAAAGATGTAGGTGACCAAAAAAGTGTAAAGGAATGTTTTTGTTTCTCAATATCACTGAGTGGCACAGAAGAATTGCATAAGCATTCAATAAAAAAAGTGTAAACCACAAAACATGGAAAATAGTTATAAATTTTAACCCCTAAGCTAAGATGAATTCATTTTATGCACCAACCGAAATGTTAAGTTGTCTTGTTCAATTTTAAAACCCAAAAGACAATGATGAGATGAGGGTTCAATTTTAGTCATGTTTGAGCATTTGTTTTAAACCCAAATGAAATTTAGTGAGGTCCTAGAACGTAAAGTAAAAAGCATAAGAAATTGGGTTATAATTACCCCAAAGCATCAAACTCTTGTTACAATTATAAGATCATAAGATGAGAATGCTCCTTTACTTCAACTTTCATTGTTTGACCTACAAAACCCACTTAGCCTAAAAACTAGAATGAAAAGGTCAGAGACATGTTAAAAGTTAGATAAAGCCAAGAAAATTCAAAAACATGTCAAAAAACCAGGTTAGACCTATTTGTAGACACCAAAAATTGTCCTAGGCATGCGACTCTTAATTTCTTCATAATTCTTTCATCTTCATTCTTCATAATTAAATAATTAAAATTATTTAATCATTTACTAAAGTCATATGTTCTCTATAAATTAAATAATTTTAATTATTTAATTAATTCATTCTTATCTTTTTTCTTCTTTGATTAATTAAATAAATGATATTTAATTATGTCGCTAATTAAACATATCTTTTTTCTAAAATTAAATAAATATTAATTTATATTTAATTTCCACGCCACTTTCCACTATAATTAAATAATTATTTTAATTATTTAATTATTCACTAGCTTTCTCCTCTTTTTAATTAAATAAATCTTTATTTATTTAATTAGATTTCATATCTTGATTTTGAATTAAAAATCATCATTTAATTAAAAATGATGACTTTTCCTACTTATCACAATCTTCCATAATTAGATAATATCTTTATTATCTAATTAGTCATTGGCCACTTAAATGGAAAAAGATTTGATTTTATCTCCAACTCAATCCTTCTTTTGTGACAATCTTATCTTCTACATCCCATCATTATCCCTCTTTGTCTCAACTAATCTCCACCATTGATTAAATTATTTCTTAATTTAATCTTGACCATTCATCTTTTCTAATTTAGCCCTAACCCTGTTACATGCCTTATCTTTTGATTTTGACCATCAATTAATTGTCTTTCAATCTCAGCCTTTCATTCGAAGTCAGTTTCTCCTATAAAAAGGCTTTATCATTGTCATTTCAAGATCCTGGAAAATATTAGAAGTTTTAGACATCATAGAAATCTTCAATATTTTTCTGTTGCTATTGTATTTAGGTCATACCTGCATACTCAATAAAAAATCTAAGGGCATTTATTATACTATAGCAAAATGGAGGAATGTAATGAAGGTGATTCATGGAATGCATAAGGTTTTGGTAAGATCTTTCATGTGTTTATGCTTTAGATTCCATTGTTCTTCATTATTAGCTAAGGGTTTTGATTGTTTATGCTTGATACTACTAACCTAGAATTTTCCCTATGCTACATTTGGTGAACCCGTCGTTTGGACAAAGATTTTGCAAATTTTGTACAAGTTTCTTTTTTTTGCAAGTTTTCCAAATGGTTCGATGCAATCACCAAGTTACAGTGACACAATCACCTATGGAGTGATGCAACTGCTTTTCATTAGGGCATAATTAAAATTTCTTTAATATCGAGTTATTTATGTTAAATCTAGGATTTTTAAGGTTTCTGGTTTATCATTTTAACCATAGGGTGAGGTTGTAGGAATTGTTAAATCAATCATGTTTGGTAGATTTTTGGTTATTTTATAGGCTCTAGATCATTTGATGCAACTGGTTGTCTTTCACTGCATTCACCATCCCATTCACCACAACCATCAGAAACTTGAGCTGCATCTGCTGTCATGAATTGCAATTGACAATTTATGAGTCGCAATTGTTGTTCCCAAACCACATTTGATCATTATTGCATGTTGCATCTGCAGATTCCATGACACAACTACCTGTTGAGGGTTTAATTTTTAATTTTTGTGAGTAACATTCAATTTTCTGCATTTCTGGTTCAATGGATTAGGGTTTTTGGTTATTGATATTTTGTTGGCAGCATGTGATAAATTTTCCTCTCATTTTTTGAAAACTTGAATTAAAATTACTAATGAAATATGATGCAGGATGTTTGTTGAAGGCTTGAATTTAAAATAGATTTTCTGTATTAGCATAGAACATATTTCATTTGGTGCCTAAAATGAATAATTTCTTGTTGTGTTTAGTGCTTTTGCATGCTTCTATTTAGATTAGATCCCAAATTTAATAACAAAAGTATCCTCTCCCATTTTGCACTTGTGTGATCCTAAGTGCAAGAGAAATTGTTATTAACTTTAGAGGTCCTACCTTGGTGGGAAAAATTACTCACCCTAAGGTATAACCCAAGTGGTAACGAGCTAAAGCCAAGCCCTTCTGAACCGCTATAAAAATGTGTGATTGCAAGGAAATTTCATAATCAACGGAAGTGGTATGTGGTAGCTCTCCTCCAGTATCTTTACGATACGTAAACCCTTGTTCTAAGGGCTGAAAGAACTCTCACATGGAGTATATCACTCCACCCCCTAAACCAGAAGCCCTTACTAAACACCTCTTTTTCTAGAAAGCCTATCCCTTCAGCCGTTGCTTGGTATAGTGCAGGGTAAGTAACATGCTCGAAGATAACTCATTACTAACTCCCTTGAGTAGAGATGGAAAATTCCTAGGAAGTGATGACCTAGGAATTTGAAGTTGGTGATCCTAAGAAGTGTGTGTCATGGAGGGGAGCCCTCTCCACCAAAACTTCTAATTTATTCGCTCTCAAGAAGGAAATGTGTTCAGCATTGATCTGGGCTATTTCCGTGAGTTTTACCAAGTATGTACAAACCTTTTCTACTAGGATTGTGCTTGTTTTCAAAATGTTTCTATCAAACAACCCATGATAAGATAATGTGTTTGAGTTTTTTCTGAACTTATTGAACAAACAAAACACCTCTAAAATCTAGAAACTTACAATTAGACTAATAAATTTGTAAACTTGAAAAAATTGTTGAGAACCTAATTTTGTTCACTCTGAACTGCAACTGCAAACTTTGTAAACCACAACCGCCTATTAAAAACCATAATTATCATACAAAAATGCCACAAATGACTATTTTGAATTGCAACTACCATATAGAAAGCCATAATTGACTGTCTTAAACCGCAACTATCATTTTGGAAAAAATGCATTTGATTGTGTTAAACCACAACTTCTTGCAACTTAGAAAAATGATTTTTACTATCAGTCTAAAACCAAAACTTAGAATCTACCTCTAATTATTTCTTTAACAATGATCTCTAAACAAAAACTAGAAAGTTGTTCTCAAACCATTGACCAATGCATCTTTTAGTTGATCATTTAGTCTTGACAAATAGGCATACCACTTGCAAATTTTAGTTACATCTTAGGGTTCATAATCACCTTTAGGGTATGTGCAGGATCATGATGGACCAAAAAGTGGCGATATGTAAGTGATATGATGGCCCAAGTGGCTGACGCCTTTTTTTTAACCCAAAATTGGTGAAACAAAAAGGGTTTTTAAAGGATATTCTTAGCTTTCCACCAATATAAATTATGCTTTACTTTGAATTTAATAAATAATTATTATTCATTTTCTATTTGAATTACGACTAAAGTCCTGATTGGTAGGCTAATTGAAAAACATCTATAGCTTTCAAATGGTATCACATTTTTTGAATCCGAAACATGTGTCACATTTTATGCTTCACATACTATAGGATTTTTATTTTTATTTTAAATCATGAATTTTTGACCAAGTTAAGGTGGTCAGACATACGAGTTTTTATATTTTTTAAAAGTTGTAATAAAAATTCATAATTAATTATTTACTTGGAAAAAAATTACAAAACAATATGCATCACATCGGGACATGAGTCCTCTACTTATATCTAAAATATTATAAAAAAGTATTATCATTTTATTGTGGTTAGGGTGGTCAGACAGACACCTTTTTCTTATTTTTCCCTGAAATTTAAGTACTATTGCATTGAATTTTCAAATTTTCACCAAATAGATTTTTTTTTAAAATAAAATAAACCTAGTAGTTTAGAAACTACATTCAATTTTCTATAGATTCAATTCTAACATGTTTTTGAAATAATATAGATAACTTATTCAATTTTTTACGTCAAGTTTCCTAACTTTGGTTTTCTGAATTTTCATTGCCACTTAAGGGCCTATTTTTTCCATGATGATCATGCACATACCCTTCAGCATAGTTGAACTCTTAAGGACATTACCTTTTATAGACTTTCAAAATAGGCCAACTTTCCATACTTTTTTAAGCCATTGCTTCAAGGAAGAGTGTCATTGTACCAAGTCATTTGTCACACTTTTGAGTCTTTGTCATTTTTTTTGAGTCTTTTCCCAACTCACAAGTCTAGTTTGGGAAGCTCACTTTGTCTTGGTCATTTTACTTGGTCCCACAAAGTTCCTTTGACAAATCAAAATTTAAGCATTAGTAAAACTTTGGATGGTTAGTAAACCTTTTTCTTAAAATCTCATAAAATTTGATAACATTTAGAGTTTACACCTTGTATTTAGAACATGTCCATAGAATACCTAGACATTAGACATCATTCACACCTTATTTTAGATACTTAGCATCTTCATTTCAAAATTATTGTCACATTGCATCCCTTATTCCAAAAGACCAAAAAAATAGTTGCATTGCTTTTAGGCATACCTAATTACAAAAATCTAAAAACATAGACTTAGTACATTTCCATATCATTTACATTACCCCTTTTGAGCACATCTTACATGGTCGAAACCAGGTCAAAAGGTAAAGAAAGAAACAATATGGCTGACCCATAAGACTTTATCAATCCATTTTCAAACTCATCACAAGGGACTTCAAGATCTCACAAAACCTTATTGAACAAATTTGTCACTAGAGACCACAAAGGATAAGTTTTAGTTGAAGACATAGAGGATGCTGCTCCAGACCCATAATTTGCCTCTATTGTAGATGAATACTTGGCACAAGACCCTCAATGATATTTAGAAAATTTATTAGCAGAAGGTGCCACATTACCTCTTGGATTTGATATACATTCATTACAAGCTTCATCTACCCAAGGAAACAACACAAAGGTCTCTAGTGGTTCCATCCCTCAAGTAAACACATCCATACCATTTGTAGGATCTACCCAAGCCATGAGAATAGTCCACACATCACCCTTTGTCATATAAAACATGATACAAGGTATTAACTTCACCATAGGGGCATCATCATCAAATCCACATGGCATCAATAGCGCAAGAAAAAGGCCCAAAGTTAACACAAACATGACAAATGCCACATCAAAAATCAAGACCACTAGTGTCATACCACAAATAGGGGTTTCACAAACAAGCCCTATACCTCTCATACAATTTAGAAAACAACACAATCTCTTGCATAGCATTCACATTCCCAACCAACCAACATCAAACCAAAACACATCCTCTCATATTCCAAACCAAAATCCACCATCCACTTATAAAGTCCACCAAAAATTCGTCAGCTAATGTTGGAATCCAAAACACTTACATAGATCCCAAAAATATACCAAACACATCATTGACACAAGTGGATGTTTTTCAAACACAAATACAATCCCTTCAACAACAAATGGAAAATATGACGATATCTAGCATAAAGACCTTTTCAACAAAAGACTTATGTATATTTCCCTTTTTTACAAAAGTTTACACATGCCATCCTTCTTGCATGGATATGTCATACCAAACTTACCTAAGTATAATGGGAGGCGTAATCCTATTGAACACATAAGGGAATTTTACACAATGTGTATAGACATTGCATATGACCCCACATATCTCATGAGACTTTTTCCACGAAGCCTTATTGGAATAGCACTTGAATGGTTTTCTCAACTTCCACATGGCATAAGGTCATGGGGCGAACTTGCTGAAAAATTTGTTCAACAATTCACCTTTAACATTGATAATGAAATCAAAATATAAACCTTATGTCACAGTACACAAGACAAAGGAGAGAATTTTATCAACTTCTTCCAAAGATGGAGGAGTCTAGCTAGCCAATGTCTTGTGGAAATACCTGAAAAGAAAAAGGTCACCATATTCCTAGAAAATTTTAATTCAAAATTGAGAAGTGACTTAAGAGCACATTGATGCACCTCCTTTTCTAAACTAGTAGAAAAGGGTATCATACTTGAAAATACCCTCATTGAAAAAGGTGAAATAAAAATTCCAAATAAAAATATGAATGTCCAATGTGCTCCTAATGACAAGAACACATATTGGTCCTGAAAAAAGAACGTAACCAATGATGGCATTTTTTATGCTAAAACTATACACACAATGTTGCAAGGTCTCACCCTTGGTCTCCTCAACATGGGCCAACATAGTGCTCGAGCTTCGTGACATGGTTTAACTACCTCCTATGGATCTTGGATCTTGTATAAATCTAGCAGGTGTATCGAGCATTAACAGGTCAATATTTTGGTGCAACAATAACCGTCTTTGCAACAGTTGGTATCAGATCCAAGGTCATAGATTCAAACCCCCCACTTGC
Source organism: Sequoiadendron giganteum (assembly GCA_007115665.2). NCBI lineage: Eukaryota > Viridiplantae > Streptophyta > Pinopsida > Cupressales > Cupressaceae > Sequoiadendron > Sequoiadendron giganteum. The sequence continues at coordinate 298,243,949 of CM021102.1, forward strand.
ACTAGGGGGATTATTTCAAGGTGTCACCCTTGGTCTCCTTAGCATGGGCCAGTACAGCGCTTAGGCTTTGTGACATGGTTTAATCGCCTCCTATGAATCTTAGATCTTGTATAAATCTAGCAGTTGTATCAAGAATTAATAGGTCAATCTTTTGGTGCAATGATAATCATCTTTGCAACACACAGGATAAATCACTACACTTAGAGGACACAACCCCTCTAACAACATGCCAATAAATTTTGATCAAACTGCTAATGTTTTCTAGAACACACCATCAAGAATACAAAGGAAGTTCCCAAAACGTGAATACACTCCCCTAGGGGAACCGATTGAATCAATCTTTAAACAACTGTTACACAATGTCATACAACTTCCTGAGCCAAAAAAACATGACCCTAGGTAATTTAACCCACTTGGTGGGATGATAATGCTTTTTGTGATTTCCACCAAGCTAAGGGGAATAAGCTATCACAATCTCGACAGTTGAAAAACATTATACAAGATCTCATGGAAAACAAAAATATTGAAGTTAATGGATAGAAACAACCATCCTCAAACAGTGATCACAAAGTATTTTTTGATCCGCTACATGACCATGGAAAAGGAAAAGCCTCCAGTTCAGGAAATAAGACTAGTGATAATATGGCCAATTATGTTAATATCAAATATGACTACAACCAAAGTACCATCATAAACCACATTTGAGTTGTTGATGAACATGTCAACACCATTACAATCAAGAAGCTTCTTGAATGTGCTTCCAATACTCACAAAACTAAGGTAACCATTCAAGGTCCTCTCCCATAGCAACCACAATAGTCCTCCAAGCCTCACTACAATTTACTTGACAAGTTGGGGAAGACCCCAACACAAATTTCTATCTTGGAACTATTGTGTATATCACTTGATCATTGAGTTTATCTAGACAAATCTTTGCAAGGCACGATCATCCCGACTGATCTTGATGTCAATCATTTTGAGGAAATAGTAGTCTACCTAGCCAATTCCTATTATGCTAATTCTTTGAACAAGATTACTCAACTGATAAGACATACCATAATGACCAATTGCACCTTGAAGTCCTTGTTCATAAATAAAAAGTTAGACGAGTTTTGGTAGACAGAGGAGTAGGGTTAAAAATTTGCACCTTGTCATTAATTAAGGCATTAGGATTCTTGGAATCATGTATAGACACTACCAAGAGTATTGTCATTAAAGCATATGATGATGAAGAATAGAGATCTAAAGGAGTCATAACACTTCCTATCATAATCGGTCCTGCAATTGTAGATACCACTTTCCAAGTCTTGGATCTCTTCCTCCCATATAATATTCTACTAGGTAGACCATGGATACATGCCATGAAGGATGTCACATCCACCTATCATTAATTCCTTAAATTTCCATATAATGGCGCTAAAATAACCATAGTTGGAGATCCTGATCCATTTCAATATTGCACTAATTTAAGGGGAATCACTCAATTCCAAGTGCCAATTAATAATGAATCTTCATCCTACACTTCATCACACTACATTGATCCATCTTCATTGACTAAAGTATCCACTTCATCTACCATACCATCAAATCTCAAGGTCCAAGTTCATGATATGGGATGTGGAGAATATCGAATGCACAAGTTATAGATAAATGACAATTCTACTGCTGCTAAGGATAATTAGACTTCCAACAATGATGTAAATACTACTTCAAAAGCTACACAAACAAATGATCATGCTTGGATCGAAACCTCTTGGGATCCTGATGATGTATCCACCTTCACCCTATCCTCTTCTATTCAAGATTTTCATATCCATGCCAACCCCATGTTTGACCAGGATATATATGATAATCCACTCTTTGAGCGAGATCTAGCTAACGATATCCACAGATCATCCTTCTATACTCCTTATCCTGGGTTAGGGTATTTCCTCCTACTATCACCTCTACCAAGTCATCTTTCCAAGTCATTAAGGATTTGAAAGTATTCATTGACACAAATGATACTGAAAAGGATAGTCACAAAGATAACATTGTTGACATCGTCACTCCCATTCATGTGCCAAGCATCCTAGTCACTCCGTTCATTCCACTCCCATCCATCTGCATCATAGACATGGATCAACAAGTCATATCTAAAGAAAAGGACAAAGGAAAATCCCAATAATGAATAATGAAAATACCTCTCAAAGGAGATGAATAATCAAGAGACATGCTAAAAAGAGAAAATAAAGAAAAGTCTTCTAGCCAAAATAAAATGCTATTGGATCAATCAAAAACGTAAGTCAAATATGAGAAAGAATGTCTAAATACATCCTCTAGCCAATATAAAAATCTATTGGATGAATCAAAAGGTCTCCAAGAATTCTCCCCCACCAAAAATCATTAGGGGCACCTATCTATGTAAAAATTCAAACAAAGAGCTTGTTGATCCAAGGTATTCATCTCTATCACTTTCACTCATTCCATACATTACATTCAATCCATCCATATTCGCTTATCATATCACTTGCATTGGCAATTTCTTTTAATGTGCCTTTGACAACGACCCCTCGATGTACTCTAGCTCATCGGTCACCCAAACTCCTTTTCATTTGATGCCTAGTGGCCCACGTAGTGTTCACATTAGGGATCATACCATAACCTCTTTCACCTACCACCTATATCACTTGTCATATTTTCCACTTGTATTTGGCATCCAAATCAGGTCCTTTTGTCCAGCATGGTCATCTGAACAAGGTCAAGGCATCATCATGATGTATCAATTCTACACATAGCTTCCCAGAGCCTTGTCTTAATTAGGGAAAAATACAAAAAAAAAAAATAGAAAAGTCAAAAAAAATGTTACCTTGATGAAAACCTGGCAAACAGGCATCTTGGTAACATCAAAAAAATTAAAAAAATTAAAAAATAGTAAAGATAAATAATTCTTCCCATAGTGAAAACCACTTTGGTGGTGCTTTGGATAGGTACCATGGTGAAAACCTAGCAAATAGGCACCATGTGTAGTCAACTTTTCTCCTTCATCTACCATTATTCCAATCCGATTTCCCTTCCATACCACTTATTTTTTTTATCCATGCACCTTATCATTTACCATCTTTATCATCACCCACAATAAATGGTTGTCCTTTCCATAACTTGGAACGATTGACATCAAGTACACTCTACATCCCCATTCCATCCTATTCTTAATAAAATTGGTCTTATACCCGATTGGGGGCAAACAATCGACCTAGGTCATTTGGATATTACACTTGTTGTTCAGAGGTCATAAAATGTCTTGAAAAAACTGTAAACACCGTAAAATGTCTTGAAAATTTCATTAAAATCATAAAATGTCCTAAAAAAGCCAAAAAATTCATAAAACCTCAAAAAGATAAAAAGAATCAAAACATGTCAAAACCCAAAAATATCCAGATAAATGTTCGAAATCCCAAAAAATAGAGTCAAAGTCAAAGTTAGTCATGTCAATCTTTGTCATTGTTCAACTACATTGCCTCTATGACTAGATGTAGGCAAGGCCATATCTCGATGTGCCCTTGAAGCATTAGGTCAGTCCTTTTAGGTTTGTCATAATAAAATCATGACTCAGCTCTTTGTCCATAAATCAAATTCAATGGTCACATTGAACTGTGAGGTCTCTCAGCATTGTTACGTAGGCAAGGCCATCTGTCGATGACCCCCCGAGGCCACATTAGGTCAGTCCTTTAGGGTTCATTGCATTAGTCAAATAAGTCAAACATTTTCATCAAACACCAAACAGTCATTGAAGCATAAAGACAAGTCACACATCAACAAGACAAAATAGCCAACAAATTCATTAAGTCAAATCAAACAAACTGTCAAAATGGTCAAATCATCAAAACAACCAAATGTCTTATACAAGATGTGTGCTTCCTGAAATAAGACATCATCATTTAGTCAGACATCATCATTTTCCTTATATAGGTTCTCACTTGATCAAAACCAGACTAGATTTCATATACGATATGTGTCTTTCCTAAAACCATGCTTTGTCAAACAATCAACCCGTCATTTAAACATCAAACAATCAAATTTTGGGAAACACTCTAACTAGCTGCTGACATTGTGGCTTGTCTTGTATATCTTTCTTTTTGGAATTTTTCTTTGTGTTAGGTTACTGTTTCCTCGAGGATGTCCCATGAAGTATTTAGAGGAACAATGATATCTCATGACTCTTTTCTTTGATTGTTGTTTGTGAATCGTCTTGGCAAAAATACTGGGGGAAGTTTTCTCTTAGTATGAGCTAGGACATTTCCTTGTTTGTGACTGTTTGTTTTGCAAGTGGGTGACCTTGCACACCTTTGTCTATCTCATATCAAGGTGTTTATTCTCCATTTGTGTCATTTTAATGGCCAATGATGACTCATGCAAGACCTATTATGTATTTGGAAAAATATTGAAGATTTTTTTGTCACATTAACATCCATGTCTTTCACATTAATATTCATGTCTTTTGCACTAACACTTCTTCTTCCTTGCATTATGATGGTATCCTGTGACACATAAAAAATGATCATTTCATATACATTCATATTAGAAGCATCATTTAATCATTGTCATACATACATACATATTAGATCATACATATATCATGTGTTTGAAAATACAAAAATATTCATATCTATTGCATTTAGGAAACCATTGCATAACATACAATCCTTATCATCCCATTTTAAAACCATCATAAATTGTATAGGATATTACCACATTGAATACATTCACATTACATTGCAAATGCATAAAATCACATTGCATCTCATAATCATTAGCATAATATCTATACATGACATATATAACACCATAAAATTAAATGCATACATCATCATATAAAATCAAGACATCATCATAGGTTGCATGAATATCATAAAAAATACATCATCATCCATAACACATACATATAAAGCATTGCATATCATATATAAAATTGCATATGATATAAAGAACTGTATATCATATATTTTCTACCAAAAACGATATATATATCACAAAAAAATGTGTCATAGTACAATGTCATAGTGTATCTCCTAAAAATAAATAGAGCTCATCAGCTGAATGGAAAAAATATAAGTGTCACAATACATAAGTCAAAATGCATCTAGCCAGTGCTTCCATGGTCTTATGAACGGATCATGTTGTTGTTGCTCTCTCCTTGACTCGATCTGCTATGAGACCATCTATTGTGAGACTGCCCACTATTGACAACCTCTGATACACTGGGTGTCTACCGCACCGGTGGAACTACCTCCTTATAGAGTTTCCTATAGTATTTCTCTCTACGTCCAATAGTGGCAACTGCTCTTACCATATCTTTCGAGGATCCACTACAGGTAGCAATAGATTCTAGACTCCTTTCCTCTGTCTATTGTGCTCTAATGATAGATGTATCCCTCTCTACTTGGAGCCCATCTCTCTCTACCCTTAGAGCCCAAAGCTTAGCCTCTAGTGCATGCACTCTAGCCTGTAGCCCCTCCATCTCCTGATCTCTATCTCTTGTCTCACCTCTGATAGGCACATCCTCATATCCCTCCTCCCCATGTAGAATCCTCTCATGGAGTATTCACTCCTCCTCACCCATATCATCCTCATTGGTCTACTCCTCATGCCCTACTACGTCCACCTCAATAGATGCTCCTGATAATACATCTAGCTACTCTCCTACGGGCTACTCTGTGTCTAAATCTACATCAAGCATTGCCTCCTATTAGTCCTCCTCTCCCTCCTCCCGAATGGGCAAGAGTGATCCGCTCCTCCTCCTCCTCAGCCTCTGCCAATGCCTCCTACCATCCCCTACCACCATCTCCTTCATCTTTTCCATCATCACCCTGACCACCACCCCCTCTTCCTCCATCTCCTCTCCCTTTATCTACATCCCTCGTTCCTCAAGGACCTCATCCTCGTCTGACCACTAGCATTGGCTGATCTAGATCTATCAATGGCACCGGTCTATCCACTCGCCACCATGCATCATACTCAGAAGTGGTACCTTCATCTACTGGTCCCCCTCTCTATGCCCACTATTGTGTGTGCAGCCCATCTAACTGTTGCTCTATTTTGGCCACTAAAATCATAGGACCCCATGGCATCACCTCTCTGCATGATCAAGAAAATACTGCTAATCCTCATGGCTCCCCCTACTGCTACCCGAACTGTCACAAAATGCGATCTAGTAGATACATCCCAATAATATGCACTGAATGGATAGTCTGCCCAATCAGATACCTCTCTTGTTGACACCATGGTAGATTCTCACTCTCATCTAGCCATGGATGATAATCCATATATGGCCTCCATATGAAAGTGACCAAGGTATCCAATCCATGTCTCCAATAACCAATGTCTCTGACATGTGTCTATGTGATTTCTCTTATGTACATATATACATATGGTACAATGGTCTCCAACTTCTGAACAACTGGTGGATGAAACATGACAATATGCTCCTAAGCCCAGACCATCAACAAAGTAACCCCACAACTCATTGACTAGCCCCTTCAATATACTATGTCATGCAACTAAAAATAAACTATCACCAAAAAATAGGGCCCCTATGCATACACTATCTCATTTTCCATCATACCAACATGAATCTCCCCCCACCTGATAGGAAATCCATGTCTTCGATGTTCTAGAATCACTAACCTAGCTATCACAATGCATCATATATGGTCCAATCTCTCATATATGGCAGCTAGTGTCTCCCATCTGATCTCATATCAATTGATAGCTAGCTATGACATATCATCATACACATAGAAGGTGGTCAAGGCCTGATATCCTTGGACTAGATCATATTTGACTCTCTCCCCTTGAATCGACAGTTGAAGGATCCTATACACATCCTCCAAGGTGATGGTAGTCTCTCCTATAGGCAGATGAAAGGAATGTATGTCTCTGAATGCCATCACTCAACAAGTGAAATCAACATCCCTTGTTTTCCCTAATGATGGGCATGAATATGACGTGATACAAACCAAGATGCCATAACCTATGCCTTTCGATGCTGCTCAACTAGTCCCTCAACTGATGAGTCTCTAGCGGTTGAGACTCTCATGTATAGATCAGATCTATATGAGCCTGTGACCAACATGAGAACCACTGTGTCAATTAAACAACCTACCTCAAGCTATGTTGCACATCTAATAAACACAAGTCAATCCTAATCTAAGCCAACTCTAAAACCAGTCAATTGCATTGCATAAATTTCAATTGCTTCACAAAACTTGCAATTGCATCGCTCCCTAGTGGATGCGTCAAACCCCCAAATCAATTGTGATCTACCATTACACTTACATAATTCCTAAGTAGTTGCGGCTAAGCCCTAAGCGGTTGTGCACAACCACAGTTAGATGTGTCACACATATGTAGATGCATTTTAGCAACTCACGGATGCATCACACACCAACAGTTGTGTTGAAAATTTTCAAAAACCTATCCTATCCTAGTGTGTCCTAGACAATTACGTTCAATGTAATAGCATTTACGACTATTGCAAAATGATGCAATTGACTATAAAATTTATTTCCTACCTAGAAATGTGTGAAATTGAAAATTGACAAAGTGGGTTCAAAGAGCCTTGCTGGATCTCCTGCGCCCTCCAGCTATCTGAATATGAAAACTCTATAAGCTCTGTGCTCGCTATGGGGAACTCGCTCCATCTTCACTCAGAGCTCCTAATCTCCAAGGTTCAAAACTGCAAAATGAGCTTTGACTTTCCAATTTCCTATTTACACCCCCCCAAAATTAGGGGTTTTCTAGGGTTTGTGCTAGTTGTACCTTTCTCGGGACTTCCAACTGCATTATGTTGACTCTGACGGTCTTGGAAATCATTTCTTTTGTCACCATCAATTTGACTGTTTGGAACAATTTTCAAATTTTTTGAATTTTTTTGAAAAAATTGTAAAATTCTTCTAAAGGGGGCATAGACCTACCTTCTTACACTGGGGCACATTTGACTCAAATTTCTTTGACACAATGCAATAAATGACATTGTATCAAAGAGGGGCAAAACGTAAACACTAAAAATTATCTTACACCTATGACTCTTAATTTCTTCATAATTCTTTCATCTTCACTCTACATAATTAAATAATTTTAATTATTTAACTATTTCCTAAATTCACATATTCTCTATTAATTAAATAATTTTAATTATTTAATTAATTCATTCTTATCTTTGTTCTTCTTCGATTAATTAAATAAATGATATTTAATTACATCGCTAATTAAACTTATCTTCTTTCTAAAATTAAATAAATGTTAATTTATTTAATTTCTACGCCACTTTCCACTATAATTATATAATTTTTTTAATTATTCGCTAGCTTTTTCCTCTTTTTAATTAAATAAATCTTTATTTATTTAATTACATTTCATATCTTCATTTTGAATTAAAAATCATTATTTAATTTAAAATGATGATTTTTCCTCATTATCACAATCTTCCATTATTAAATAATATGTTTATTGTCTAATTAGTCATTGGCTAGTTAAATGAAAAAAGATTTGATTTTCTCTCGAGCTCAATCCTTTTTTTGTGACGATCTTATCTTCTACATCCCATTATTATCCCTCTTTGTCTCGACTAATCTCCACCCTAACCCTAATCTTGATCATTCATCTTTTCTAATTTAGCCCTAACCCTATTCTATGCCTTATCTTTTAATCTTGACCATCGATTATTTGTCTTTCAATCTCAACCTTTCATTCAAAATCAGTTTTTCCTATAAAAAGGATTTATCATTGTCATTTCAAGATCCTGGAAAATCTTAGAAGTTTTAGACATCATATAAATCTTCAATATTCTACTATTTCTATTGTCTTTAGGTCATACTTGCATACTCAATAAAAAATCTGAGGGCATTTATTATATTATAGTAAAATGGAGGAGTGTAATGAAGGTGATTCATGGAATGTATAAGGGTTTGGTAAGATCTTTCTTGTGTTTATGATTTAGATTCCATTGTGCTTCATTATTAGCTAAGGTTTTTTATTGTTTATGCTTGATATTGCTAACCTATAATTTTCCATGTGCTACACTGTTTACTAGTAAATAGCAATGCTGAAATCAATTGTCACTAAAATTTGACAATAGCATCGCCATACAAAAAGTGTGTCACTGTATTGAAAAATTAATTGCAATTCTCTATAGAAAACAATGGCATAAAATTTGTCGCTAGATCGATAGTGTCACTATACTAAAATTCATTCTGTGTTAAAAAAAATCAATAAAATTGCTAAATTAAAATACGGTGATGAAATTAATTATGCGTTTTGATTTTAATTGTGCATCTCTAGAATGAAATCATGGATACGTCACTGTATAGTGACAAATCATCAATTGCATTGTCTTATAATCAAATGCATTGTTGTACTTGAAAAACAAGGACAATAGAGTTTTGACAAGAAAAACATCAGATTAGTTAGTTCATGCCCTCCTTCTAGCACCAAAATGTGACCTGCGGATTAGCATGGGTTAACCACACTTGATCCATGAGGATACGAAGTGCAATTTAGCCACTAAACCTTAGTCCCAATAAAATCATCTAATGTAGATTAAAATGGAAGACATTAACCTAATCAAGTTAAACCATGAAAGCTTTTATAAACCCCTACTTTAATCCATTAAAACTTATTCTATTGGAGAATTGGTATCGTCTTGATGTGGAACAAGTACCCTGTCCCAATCCCATGATTAGTGAGCTTGTTTCAATCAATTTTATTGAAGATAAATGATGAAACCACTGTGATATATAGATGAAAACATGATTATGCTAAATTGAACATGATGTAAGAGTTAATCTACCATTATTTTATGCTAAAAGATGTAGATTTGAAATTCCTAAGCTAATCTAAGTGAGATTAAGCTAAAAGATTCAAACCCTATTATCTATTTAACTAAATGGATGCATGGAAGCCATTAATGGAAGCTTCAAGCTATTATGAAACTATAGATAAACTAAAAATATGCTAAATGCATGAAAAGTATGAGTGCGAGTGTGAGTGATTTCAACAACATAAGTTTGATGTTGAGAGATGGATCCATTTGCCTCCAAATAGTGACTTATTTATAGGAAAGAAAATGAGAAATGGAGGGTTGAGATTGAAAAATTTAATCAATGGTCAAGTATGGAGGAAATAGGAGGCATGGATCATGGATTCTCATCAATGGATGAGAATGCAAGATGATATTTAATCAAGGGTTCTCATTCCTTCCAAACAAGCACACTTTTGACCTAAACAAGAGGTCAAATGTTAAATTTCTCAAGAAGCTACAAGTTACCTTGCATTTGAAGTTTTTTGAGAATATTGAACCACTTCTTAAATGATTAGATGAGAAGGAATATTCTTTGGAATATTCATGGGTGACGAAAAAGGATATTTTGCTAATTAAAACAAAGTTTAATTGTGCAAAACGGGAGGGAATATTCATTAAACAAGGTTTAATAATGCAATTAGGGGATTTAGAAGAATAAAGTGATATTCATTAAATTAAATTATTTAATGAATAGGGAAAAGGTGAGATGGAATTTAATAAAATAACTTGGGATTATTTAATTAAATAGGAAGATTCAGGGAATTAAATAAAATACTTTGATTTATTTAATTTAATAAGATTAAATGTTAGCGTGAAAGGGAATGAATTCATCTAATTAGATTAATGAGATTAATAGATGAAAATGATGCAATTAATTAAATATCTAAGCTAATTTAATCAATTACAAAAAAAGAGGATGGGTTTGAGTATGAAGTGATGTTAGTATACTTGATTCGAGTGTATGATATCATTTAGGACATTTTTCAGTGTCTACAAAAGGTAACAAAATTTTTTCTCCATGTCTTGGATAACCAATTCAAACCATATTAAGGTCAAGCTTTAACATTTAAACCACATGCTCTTTTTATTTCACAACAAAACTATCAGGAAGTCACATATAAATTGCCTCCTCAAGATTCCCATGTTAGAAAGTAGTTTTGTTTAAAATTTATTTTCTCTATCTCAAAATCATAAGAAAAAATAATAGATAATAGGAATCGAATTTAGAATTCAATGTAGCAATAGCAGATAAAATTTAACCAAAATAAACTCCCTCTATTTGGAATTACCCATTCGGCACTAGTTTGACCTTGTACATCACTAACTAACTACACAAAGTTTATTTTTGAACACCCACTTGAAACCAATGGGCTTCTTTCCTTTGAGAAAAACAAGAAGATACTAGGTGTCACAAATATCCAAGGTCGTCATCTCCTTGTTTATGGCTTGGATCCAACACTTACTTTCCTTTCAGGATAGAGCCTCCTTCAAAGATGTAGGTTATTTTTTAGTACTCAACAAAGAAAATACACAATGAAAATCAGGCGGGTTATACCTATCAACTATTCTTTTTGTCTTGTGGACCTCCTCAAGGTATGTGTAATGGGATCTTGTTAACTTGTTCTTCTTTTGTGTGCTCATCGTACACATCATTTGAGCTCTATAAACCTTCTTCTTCTTCTCCATCACCAAATCCATTTGGTTTTTCTTCCACATGTGTAAATACCTATCTATCAATATTTTTCTTGAAGTGCACTATTTTTGTTTTCTATTTCACTTTTGGTTATTTTTTTCTTGAGTAAGGTCTAAACTCCCTAAAAATAACATATCTAGAAAATAATTTTATGGGTTAGAAACTTAGAAAATTCAAAAGCTTATAAGTGTTTACACTCTTAGGGTAACCAACAAGTATTCTTTTGTTTTTTTTTATTCCAATTTAGATCACCTATTGATTTGTCAAAAAATGTCACGCTATGTTTGGGAGATAGATCAACACTTTTCTCCAAATATCATTCAAAGAAACCTTAGAGATATCAATCCAAGGATGGAATGAGGGAAATGTATTTACAATAGGGTGTTCTAGGGTATGTTTAGAAACTAAAAGGGGGTTCACCACCAAGATAGGGCTTGGAAAGAAAAGAAATGAATGTAACATTCAAAGTACTATGCAAAACCTAACTAAATGACCTTTGAAATGAAACTAAAATGTAGAATAAAAGACTAAGAAAGTATAAAGGTGCACCTGGGAGAGTGATGTGGTCAAAAAAAGCTCCAAAACCCTAAAAACCTATTTTGTGATGCCCACTGGGACTCATACGCTAATCTGGGTGATTTAGTCCAAAACTAGGGTTTATGTGCCAAAACTGGAATATCACCGTGGTTGCTCTGAATTCACTAAATTTAGAAAATGTGTTGTATTGGGACTCATATGCCACAAGTGGCATATCGGTCCCACTCTACTTTTTTGAAGGGTCAAAACCAAATTCTTCTCTCATATCTTTGTTCTTTCTTCTCAACCTAATTTCTAGACCTAAACTGCTAAATTTTTCTTTTTAGGTGTCTTTCCGTGAAGATGACAACTTGATAACTTTCTTCAACATTGCAACCTAATCTTCAAAGGATCTCCAAGTCTCAAGATACCTATATCTACAATCACACATGTAAAGAGAGAGAAAAACTTGTTGATTGTTAGGGGAATAGGGTTTTGCCTTGGTCAAACCCCATTTAGGTAATTAAACCTTATGATGAAACAATAAAATATGAACATGAAACATGAAATATGAAACATGAAAAATGATACCTTAGATGATGTCTTGATATGTAAATCAACAATCTAACATGAAATGGCCATGTAGAATGTAGATCTTGATCTTGAATTAGATGTAGAACAATGCTTAATCTTGTATCTTGAATTCTACATCACAAGACTAGCTCAACAACATGCTTGATGCTTGATGACCTTGATATGATGATGGGTCTTGAATTTCTGCAACAAATGATGAAGAAATATGCTCTTGAATGCCTTGGAAATGCTCTTGTAAACTCTCTTGATGCTCTTGTGAGGTTTTAGAATGCTTAAATTTGATTTCTTAGGATGATATCATGAATGCTTAGTGAAATTATGATTTGAGACCTCCTTTATGTTAGAAACCCTAGATCAGACATGCAAACCTAAACACCTTCCACAAAAGAGAAAACATCAGAAAAGCAGAGATTTGCATGTAATGTGCAAAATGATATATTCAGGAATTCAATCTTACAATGAGATGATTTGCTTTATAAAAGCAAAGTATGAAACCCTAATGTTGACCTAAAATTAGCTCAACCTAAGTAAAGTTATGCAAGTGTAATTAAATATTAATTACACTAACACCCCCCCATAAGTGCAACTTAGGGAGACTAAATAAGCATGCACCTAAAACTAAGATGAATGCAAGAAAGCATGAATGGGTCCCGGCAACAAGGCCTGATCAGGTACCCATGTACAAATGCAATAATGAGGTAGAGAAGGAAAACCCAGTGGGACAACCCCCCCTACAATGAGATGACTGCTGCAAAGAAGCACTGGAAGAACACTATGGAGTAACACTGGAGCCGCAATCTGGCAAGCAAGGAAAGATACTTCTGTCTACAAGAAACCATATCGGAATCATAAAAATGTGACAGCAGACCCGATGCCACGAAACACTCGAACACTCCAAATTGGAACAACCCTGGAATCCATAGAGCAATAGTAGATGATATGATGATGATAGAATCTGGAAGCCGTGAATCTCGATGCCGATGCCAAACTAAGACTGAAACTCTTCCATGGGAAAAAGTACCATACAGACTCGAGAACAATAACCACAAATTTAGTGGCCCTCAAACTAAGATGGATCCGACGCAGATCACTAACCATAGGCTCTCAATCTAAAGTGTGAACCAAAATGAATCTGGTATGTGTCAAACTAATACAAAATATGGCCAATAAGAAACTAAGAAACCAGATTACAACCCATGTGAGTTGCCATCAAAACATGATGAAGATTATTATGCAAGAAACCCCCCCGATGGAACTTTATATCAGTTCATTTATTACAATCCCCAATGACTGCAAAATGATAGAATACCTAAAAATGCATAAACAAAATATTAAAAAAGACCTCAAATCTATGTAGAGGACTGAACCATCTTTCCAATTTTGCAAGAATGGTGAAAAAAGGATCACCGAGTCAAAAGATATGCCCTCTAAAGCGAAAAATAGAACATCTGAGTTCAAGGACCTGCAAAATAAAATTGGAGCAAAATCTGGAAAAACTAAAACATTGAATAGATCGGCGCCAAAATTATCTTTCCAATGGTATCTTGTTTGTGAAAAATGGACACCGTACGCAAACATTACATCCGATTTGGTGAAAGTGCTCCAGAATGGCCAATAAGGCCTACAGGTAGCCCAGGGGGCTACAAAAGTTCGGCCCCTGGTCCTGCATGTGACCAAGGGCTAGCGGACAGGGGGCTGGGGTAGAGCCCTTGGTCGCCCATATGACCGCAGGGGTGCTAGAACTCCGGCTGGGGGTTGGGCACTGAGCAACTGGTCGTTCATAAGACCCTGGCCTGAGTGCATGGAGCTTGCGGGGGCTGGGAAAAGCCGGCGGAGCTGGAGGGGCAGCCACCGGTGGCAGTGGCGGACGGGTGGCCGCCCGGTGGCCGCCCGGCGGCGGAGCCCGTATGCACAGTGCGCACCGGTGTAAATCCTGAGAAACACATTTTTTTAAAAAAAATTCAAAAATCGTGCCTCGTGAAGCGTGTTGGGGAGGCCGTACGACTTTCCTGGCCAAAAAAATTTGCCTTCTGAATCAACTTCGCCAAAATTGACGAAACGAAAGGTGATCTTAGGGTTTTTGGCCACTACGAACGCAATGGTGACCTTCGTTTCTGCTCAAAATGCTCCGAAAAAACAGCGACCTCTAGAGCTTGCAAAAAAACACCCAACTTGAAACCCTCATAGATCTGGCAAAACATGGCCAAAATCTGCAAAATAAAAGCCAAACCTAACTTTTTTCAGCACTCTAAATCCAATGGAAAGGCCCGATCTGATCCAAAATGCCGCATAGATGAACTCAAGGCATAAAATCCTCGAGGAACCCTGAACGAAATCTGCAATGGTTTTCTCTAGATTTTGAGAAGGGGTTGCATGTCAAGGCTCTAATACCATGTTAGAAACCCTAGATCAGACCTAAACACCTTCCACAAAAGAGAAAACATCAGAAAAGCAGAGATTTGCATGTAATGTGCAAAATGATATATTCAGGAATTCAATCTTACAATGAGATGATTTGCTTTATAAAAGCAAAGTATGCAACCCTAATGTTGACCTAAAATTAGCTCAACCTAAGTAAAGTTATGCAAGTGTAATTAAATATTAATTACAGTAACACTTTATATAGGCAATCCATCCAATGTACCATTTATTAGATCCCAAAAGCCAACATACATAAAATTTGAATTCAAAACCCTAAAAAGGAGCCAAATGGGGCTCGAACACCACTTGTGGTGTATAGGTCCCATCTTGGAGGGACTCATATACCCAAGGTGGTGTATGGGTCCCACCAGGCCTTTTTAGGTGGAGGAAATGGGTATGTGCAAGATCATGATGGGCCAAAAAGTGGCGATATCTAAGTGATATGATGGCCCATGTGGTTGACGAATTTTTTTTACCCAAAATTGATGAAATGAAAAGGATTTTTAAAGGAGATTATCATCTTTCCACCAATATAAATTATGCTTTGCTTTGAATTTAATAAATAATTATTATTCATTTTCTATTTGAATTACAACTAAAGTCCTGATTGATAGGTTGATTGAATCCAAAACATGTGTCACATTCTATGCTTCACATACTATAGGATTAAAAGAAAATAATTAAATTTCATGACGTTTTGACCAAGTTAAGGTGGTCAGAGATACGATTTTTTATATTTTTTTAAAGTTGTAATTAAAAATTCATAATTAATTATTTACTTGGAAAAAAATTACAAAAAAAATATGTATCACATCGGAACATGAGTCCCCTACTTATATCTAAAATATTATAAAAAAATATTATCATTTTATTGTGGTTAGGGTGGTCAGATAGACACCTACTTCTTATTTTTTCCTGAAATTTAAGTACTACTGCATTGAAATTTCAAATTTTCACCAAATAATTTAAAGAAAAAGAAAATAAACCTAGTATTTTAGAAACTACATTGAATTTGTTATAGATTCTTTTCTTACATATTTTTGAAATAATATATATAACTTATTCAAATTTTTACATCAAGTTGCCTAAGTCTGATTTTCTAAATTTTATTGCCAGTTAAGGGCCTATTTTTTCCATGATGATCTTGCACATACCCAAATGTCCAGGAGTTGAAAAATTAAGTATATTTGATGTCTATGTCAAGATTTAAATTGAAATAATCCTCAAGATGCATAATATAGGGCCTTAGGGTCATATTAATGATGATATGAAGGTCATAAATGCAAGAGGGGCCAAAATTTAATGTGAAGGTGTAAATAAATACACTTTACATCATTAAATTAAGGAAAAATAGTTCTATTTAGCTTAAAAGGGCCAAAAACCTAATATGAATGTGTAAAACACATCACAACACTAGATCAAGGCGATATTAGGTCCATTTTAATGTTAATCACTTCCAAATTAAGTATGAAAATGTAGAGGGATACATATTTATACACTACATTTAGCCCCCACTTTAGTGAGGAGGAACTTGCTTCAAACTCATACTAAAGTAGACATTCAAGAGGGGTCCAAGTGTACCAATGTGGATGTTTTAGGATAACAAGGATCAAAGGAGGTGGTCAAGCTCCTAGGATCCAAGATCCTACGTCAAACCGACATAAGCACAGAAGTGCATGCACAAGGTGTATGACATGCAACAAAACAAGATACACAAACATGCAATGTCAAAAAGAAAGAAAAATGAAAAACAAAATAAAAAGGGGTGGATCACCCTTCAACCATTTTTTCGGCACATTGTGGATTAGATCTAAGCTATTTATCCAAAAATGAATGCTCACTCTAAGGTAATGGAACTTCAAGCTAGTCATTGGGTGAGTATATAAAAAAAGGTGAGACACATACGCATGCGGCTGGTATGCTCTCATAGAGACAAGCAAGTGGCTATGGGAAAGTAAATCCTAAGTTCAATTCCCATACATACAATCATACCAAATATATACCTCCTAATAAATTTGATAAGGTGCCACACAACAATGAACTTCAAGATTCATGAGGCAAGCAAAGCTTCGTATGCTTGAAACTCATGAACAAACAAGATGGAACCACATGAAAGAAAAGTGTGTTATGCAAGGTGGCCATATAACAAAAGTTTTAAATGAGAAATAGTGTAAAAAACGTTCAAAGGGATTTTTCTTAGTTCATGTAAGGTCTCCTTTTAGGTAAAATTGTGCCTAATGTCTCCAAGAGAGGACAAATAAAAGAAATATCATGCTCTCGGAGGAAATCAAACATAATGACACCACCAAGAAAAGGAAATAATGCAAGAATAAAGAAAATTTTACAGTGGAACATGACTGACGATGTATGCCCCCAATATAAATCGGTTGCTAACACCATTGCTACTAGCAATTTATTTAAAGTAGAAGACGGAATGAGAGGTTATTCAAAAAGTGATATTCCAAGTCATACACTCTCACATGAAACTATATCATGGATAAGGGGTTTCCCCAAAATGCAACAACTAAAGATAACTCAGTACATCACATGCAAGCTAACTTAAGGCATTCCATCCAAATACCAAGCTTTCTCTTATATATACATG
The DNA here is from genome assembly GCA_007115665.2 of Sequoiadendron giganteum. Classification (NCBI taxonomy): domain Eukaryota; kingdom Viridiplantae; phylum Streptophyta; class Pinopsida; order Cupressales; family Cupressaceae; genus Sequoiadendron; species Sequoiadendron giganteum. Next base: position 298,261,619 of record CM021102.1, read on the forward strand.
AAAGGCGATCAACTAGACAAAAGAGACAATGAAAAGTGACATACAAGGACAAGGCTACTTAACCCCTTGCCCCCACTTAGTGTAGGACAAGGATGAGCCGAAATGATTGATGAAAAAACTGCTAGAGTGAAAATCAATATCAATTAGAGGTCCAATTAGGTGCCTCAACATAAGGAAGAGCACTACACTCCTTAAGATGTTGAATTTTATCACTTAAAGCCTTACATGCATTGATTGAATGACCATGAACTCTATGATATTCACGAAATGAAGTCTTGTAGTAAAATTTCTTTCATGTTATTGGAGGGAGGGATATCAAATGATCTTGAAGGAGTCTCGACAAGATACTCTCTTGATCAATAGTAAATGTCCCTTTATTTTGTGATAAATATATCTCTTGCTTAGTACAAGATATCATACTTACACAAGGCTTGTTAGATTGCAATATTTTGTAGTCTCCTTTATAGGAGGGTGTAAAATCTTTTGACTTTGAATCATTAGTGTTTTACATGATGACATTGATAGTAGGCAAAGATTTCATTTTTTTTTACATTTCTTTCAAAGGATAATAATCAAGACCATTAGTGTTTATCAGTTCAGGATGTACTAATGTTAAAGTTGGATTACATGAATCTTTTTAAGAGTGTTAATATTAAGTGAAAGCTTGTTTTCTTCTTTTGAGGGACAATATAAAGACCATTAGTCATTCCTTGCCTGTTAGGCTCTATAGGGACATAGATACCTTGTTCTCTAGCACCATATTGTTTTCCACTATACCCATGTTTTTTCATAAGTTCATAACCTTTTGCATAAAGTTTTATCATTTATTTTGAATTTGGTGGTTGTTAATAGTCAAGTTAATCAAAATTTGTTGTTTCTTGTAAGTTGTTTGAGGTAGGTGTTGTCAAAGTGTCTAATTGTAAGAAAGAGGAAACACCTTGGCTATAAATTGATCATGAATTGATTGATATTATTGCAATGGGCATGGAAAAAGCTACCTTTGAGAATATTGTTTCATCCAAAGAGGATACTCAAATCGTCATGTGGAAAAAAGTATAGCATGGAAACTTGAATTTATAAGATCAAATTTCTCATAGCAAATGAAGTTGTTGAAGGGATTTGGTCACCTAAAAAATAATTTCACCAAGAATTTTACTGACTTCAGATGTCCAATAATGAAAGGTGACAACCAGGGACCCACCACGCTCAAGGAATTAAAGGATACTTTCTTCAAAGTAGTTGACACTTATTCAGGGGAGCAAGTATTTGATAAGGAGGTGTTAAAGAAGTTGGCCAGAATTGATTTGGCATTTTCATGGCATGATGACTCCCCTATACTTATCACACACAAAATGGGTCTAATTTGAATTGCTAAGGCCACTTGGCAATTGAGGATGTGAAATGTAACGGTCCTATAGTAGACAAAAAATCCTACTACTATGATGGCTTCGAAACATTATCAAGTACGTGTGGTAGTTTCTCAAAAAATATCCTAAAGGAGAGACTCCCACTGCTTCACATACCCATCCAATTCATTAGTAGATGTCTTTAAGTTTCTCTAGTTTTATCTTTTGAAGTATTTTTAAACTGGATTTTTCTTATTCTTCCAAGAATCCTTTATTTTTAGTTATTTCAAAGACTCTCATGACACTTATGTTTTAAAAACTATATGTATGTCTTATTTTGACATTACAAGGGTCTGACATTTTAATCCCCCTTGCACTATGATGCATGAGTAAGAATCGATCATAATAGAAGGATCAAATTTTATATTTTAATATATCACTATGAATGTTTATTGTCTATGTACAGTAAATTATGAGTTAGATACTAATGTTTATTAATAGGTTTGTGAGCTTAGATGAATGTTTGAATTTTCCTTCCCTATGAGGATGTGTTGTTTAGTGGTGTTTGATTAATTTATTTATAGTGAATGTTAATATTGTATTGATTCAAGTCAACAAAATCTGATAGTCTAGTCTTTAAACTATGATATTAATTGTTTTCTAGTTCATTTCATCATTGAAGTTGTTTTCTTTAGTTTTAAAGAACTTTTATTTGCATCTATTTCATGGCTATGAATAGGTGTTAGTTTTCCTTTCCTACTTTTTGGTCAAAAGCATATCTCGGCTTTATATATCTTCAAAAATAAAAATTACATTAGAAGAGGGAGTTGTACCGCAATTAAAATTCAGTGGAAGATTACCAATGCAATGGTAATCTCTCCAACGGTTATGGATTGATTAGTCCTTTTTGGGAAAATTAGAGTCATTTTGTATTTAATCTTATAAAGGACAAATGTTTTCACCAACAATATGCAAGGATTGATCATTTTATTATACATTCTTAATTGTATATTAATAGGTATACTATTGTGTTTATTTTGTTCGCTTGTGGAAGTTTAATTCATGCTATTGATCTTGGTATTATGTCCACAGGGTGTAGAATTAGTCTATATAAGGAGGGTATCGTTATAAGAGAGAATTATATAATTATTGAACTAGTTCACTTGATTGTCGTCATAAATAAAATGAATCACTTGGGATAAAATTACTCTTTCACTAGGTGATTTTAATAAAGTGGCTCAAGCACCAAAGTAAAATGGTAAGGCTCAAAGGCCAAAAATGTTATAATATGGCTTATGGGACATATGGAGCTATTATACTAGATATAAAAGTATAGAGGATATGTCCACCTTAAAATGATCATGTAACAAAAAAAAATATATCATTTTAAGGAGATGAGAGAGGAGAAAGTAGAAAGTAAATATGTAAGAAAGAGGATTGTATAGAAGATATAGGAAGAAACTAAATGCACATTAAAAAGGATTTCCCAAAATAAGTATGTAAAAGGAAGAATATTAATTACACTTAATACTAGTAGTCACATGCACAGGCATGCAATGATCAGCCAATAGGGTGCACCACAAATGGCTATTCACTGGGTAGTAATATTTGGAATTGTCTGAATGGCGCGAGGAAGGGAAAGTGTGCTAATAAGCCAATATAAAATTGTAATAGTCGATTAAAATAGATGTATCTTTTGAATGATGAGATGGATAATCTGCAACTAGAATAACAAAGTTAATCCTAATCTAAACAACAATCTAAAATCAAACAACAAAGAATGAGGAAATAAACATAATAAACTAAAAAAATTAATGGAAAGCTCTCACCGAATATGCATTCACCCCTTCGAATTATCTTGATTGTTCTTCTCCATTTTTCCTTTTCAGTATTCTTGCCTTCAGATTTCTGTGTTTGAATGCAAGTATAACTTCATCGATTGTCTAAGCAAAATATCAAAGATAAGTCTCTTCTCAAAAGTGTATGATTTAGGGAGGAGGAATAATGATAATGACAAGCCATTTTATAGATTTTGGGTTTTTGAAAGATTGGTTCAAATTAAAAGAGAGATCGACGGACGAGCTTGATGAATGACATGCGATATGAGTTCTGTCTCAGATAGAACATGAGTTAGAACACGAGTTAGAACATGAGTTCAGGAAAGACTGTAGATAGAAACTAATTAGAACATGAGTTCAGGATCTTAATCTCCAAAAATAGAAGAAATAAACTTTGTGTACAAAAGACAAAGTTAGAACTCGAATACTAATGCATTCGAATGCAAACAGGAGTTAGAACTAGTTAATCGACTAGTTGTGACGGAGAGTCTTCTCGTAGAGATAAACAGGTGTTGAATTTGTAGATAACTGGAGAACTAAAAATAGATCTCGAGTCAGAAGGTGAGTGAATGACTTACATAACTGAATGATAGAGGAATGTGACATAAATATTAAAATATGAATTAAATGTTAATTTAATTCAACATTTGAAAATAACTTTTAATTAAATAAATAAAGTAATTTATTTAATTTGACTGTTTGAAAAGGATAATATAAATAATTAAATAATAAATATTTAATTATAGATAAAGGGGTTAAATGAATAATTAAATAAAGATATTTAATTATAGTTGGAAAAGTATGATAAAGGGGTAATTAAATAATAAATTATTTGATTGCTAGATAAAGAGGGAAGAATTAATTAGTTCGCAACATAATTAAATAAATATGATTTATTTAATTAATCAAGTTGAATAAAGGTTATTTATGAATTAATGAATTAATTAAAAAGGGGTATTTAATTAATAGAGGAAATATGTGTTAGAAAGGTTAATTAAATAATAAACATTATTTAATCACGACAACAAACTATAGAAAACTATGTCGAATGTGTACTTATAGGCCTAGACCAATTTTCAGTGTCTACAATTTTCCCCTCTTTGATACAATGTTGGTACAATGTTGTGTCAAATAAAATATGCCTCGATCATGCCCCAGCATGAAACAGGTTAAGGTATGCCCCCTCGGGAAAATTGACCATTTTTGAAAAATTCCAAAACAATCAGGAAATATTCTTGATAAGTCAATTTGATAGTCAGAAATGCTACGGAGTTGATGGAATGGAATTTGGAGTTGATACATATGAATACGGGTCATTGGAAGTTGAAAGGTTAAGTGGCCAATAGATTAGGTCAGGGGAAATGCCATTTCAAACCCAGCTATAAATAGGAATTAGGGCTAAACCTAATTCATTTGCACCAAGAGGAGATAGAAAAAGAGGAAATTTCCTTTGACTGGCTGACGAAAATGGCACCCATTCCATATGCTGTGCATCGAGGTTATTAGATCTGAACGTTCAGGAGGCCAACCGACGCAGGACCACCAGTATGTACCCGAAAATGAACTCTTGAAAGTTATTTTTGCACATAGTTTTAGGTGTTTGAAAATTAATGGCTAAATGTGGTGTGTCGTAAACGACGCATATGCCATCGTATTCACTGCATTTGACTGTGAAACGATGCATCTGCGAAAACAAGTCTAGGCTAGGTTAGGCAGTTTAGGAAATTATCACATTTTAATTATAATGCATCGCATCTATAGTTATGAGACACATATGCATTAGGAATAGACTCATGTGTGGTTATGAACCGCATATACATTTTTGCAACACATATGTTGTAGTCGGGTGGGTTGATGAAACTGCAACACATTTGTTAAAAATGCACCACATGTGGTTTAGTGAACCGCATGTGCAGTAGGTTGACAGGGTTTGTGGAAAATATGCAACGCATATGTAATATCCACTGCATGTGAGGCTTTATGCAACACATTTGCAAAAATGCACCGCATTTGTTAAAGTGAGCTGCATTTGACTGGTAAAATTTTCAAAAAAATTTGCTAAGGAAAACTTGAAATTTTTTGACATCATGGTTTAAATGTAGGTGGTTCTAGATCCTATTTATACGTGTGAGTCTTGACCAGACACATTCGATCTTAGAGATCATCTGACAAGTGCAGAGATTCAGCTTCTATGGAGACTGGGTCTATGCCATTGTTTGTCGATGCCCACTATTCGAGCGAACAGGGGTATGTTAACGGCACTATGCGAGCGATGGCATTTGGCAACATCGTCATTTCATTTACCGACTAGGGAGGCCACTGTCACATTAGAGGATGTGTACAGGATTTTAAGACTACCTATTAGAGGAGAGCGGGTCATGTATGATACCCAACGAGGATTGACTGAGTTGGTGAGGTTCTATCAGGTAGACGACATCAGTAGGCTCGATATCAGGCACTTTGAGATTATATGGCTAGTATTAGCAGACAAAAACGATCGGATTGATTGTATTTTATGTACATTGATTGGGGGGATAGTTCTACCAGATAGACGGAGTCATGGATTTCCAATGGGATGGGGAGCTATGTTGGTTGGCATATTAGAGAGTGAGACGAGGTATGCATGGGGTCCATGTCTGCTTGGGATGTTATATTTTCATCTACACGACATTGCTTATAGAGATGCATAATCACTGAGCTATGGGACTACACTACTGATGGTATGGGGTTGGGAGAGGATAGCTGTCTTTCATCCTCTAGTTACTATAGAGAGACTGGAGAGATACCTGTATGTGTTCTAATATACAAGACACATTACTCAGACACATGTGGGAGACACGGGGTATTGGCGACATGTATTGGATATTCTTGATCAGTTCACATGGAGACCTTACATGGATTGTGTGGAGTGGGTGGATGAGGAGGTACATCTAGTATTTTCTAGACAGACACAGTACCTTATTGGGAGTATTGTTTCTAGTGTACACATCATTGAGCGACACTTGCCAGACAGAGTTCTGAGACAGTTCAGCGAGGTTCAGGATGAGCCTTGGAGTACATAAGAGTTTTCTCATTCATCCAGAGAGGTTCCGTATTGGGGACCTATGATTTTAGTAGCTATAGTTCAGGTAGAGATACAGGCATTGCAACCAGTACAGTGGGGATGGAGAGATGGATTAATAGACCTAGGGACTACAGCTGCGTATGATGCATGGTGGGTAGAGCATCGACCTATTCCTTACACAGATCCAGATCAGCTGGCACCTATAGAGAGATGAGGCATAGGGCCTAGAGGATGGTGGAGAGGTGGAGGTGCTAGAGTTGGGAGAGTTGGAGGGAGAGACGATGATGGTAGAGGTGGTGGATGAGTTTGGAGAGGATGAAGAGGGGGTTGGGTAGGTGCATTATCACCTATTCGTGAGGTAGTAGTTCAGCATGTACCGATGTTGGACATCAGAGGGGGAGTGGATGTACAGGCTGGGGGTAAGCATGTTGTAGCAGAGGTAGTGGTAGAGGAGCATGCAGAGGCAGATGTTGGAGTAGAGGATGTCGCAGAGGATTTATATGTGGACATGGCTATAGACCCTCTAGGTGTTTTGGTAGGATACGAAGAGGATGATGTGGAGGATGAAGTTGAGGATGATGGGGAGGAGGATGCACCTATGGAGGAGTACAAGAGAGAGCTCTGAGATCGGATTGTGAAGGGGAGATGAGATGAGGATGCTCCTAGGGATGGTCACGGGGAGGCTTTGGAGGAGAGACTCAGACTTATGACGATAGAGTTTGATGTGATGAGACTAGACAGAGACAGTGCCTACACAGAGAGGGACAGTGCATATGCAGAGAGGGATAGTGCTCATTCAGAGAGGGATAGTGCTCTTATGGAGAGAGATCAGGCGATAGCACGAAGACATGAGATAGAGCAGCAGTTCACAAAGGCTAGATGCCTTTACAGTGGGTCCTCATCTGATGGCATGGTATGAGAGTTGGTCAGATCGGTGGAGAGAGCCACTTATTATAGGGACTTATATGAGGTAGTTGTGCCGGTAGAGAGATGGGCTCCTAGCTTTTCAGAGGTGTGCAGTTAGAGGTCACAGGGCAAGAGTTAGAGGACACAGAGTATTGAGGGTGTGGTAGGACCACCGAGGGCAGGTCAGTATGAGAGACCTTCCACCTCGCAGAGAGCAGCTTCGAGGATTTTCCCACCACCTTCACCACGTGATAGTAGTGGTAGCGGGACATGATGATAGGGTTACATATGTATTCATTGTATTTTGATCAGAGAGCCTACAAGCTCGTGTTTTATTTATGGTTACATTCAGACATTGTACTATGATAGACTATTTTTGAGCGATATATGTATATGATTTTGGTGGCTTTTATATGATATGCAGTTTCTATGTTATGGATAATGCATTACTTTTATATGATTATGTTTCCTAGACAATGTATATACATGTGTTATGAATGAATGTGTCTATATGTTATAAGTTATGCATTTAATAATGATATGGATGTCTTAATTGGCTTATGATAATGGATGTAATGATCTATATGATTCTTTTTTATATGTGATGGTAATATGTACATGCAATGTTTACATTATTTATGCTATGATGATGCAATGCCTATTATATCATGATTTCGGATGTATGTAATGAAGATGTATGTTACTATTTATATGTGTGAAATACAATGGAACTATGTGGAATGCTTATGGAATGTATGCAAATGAAAATGATCTAATGTTTTTATTGTGTCACAGGACTTTATCATTATGTTCAAAGAGGAGAAATGTTAGGATGAAATGAACTCAGAATGTTAGTAAGGAATAATGGCAGTTGATTGATTGAGAAAATGATAAAATGAAAGTTGATCGATTGAGAAAAAGATATAATCTTCGATATATTGCCAAATACGCTATGCTTGCTTGTTATCATCATTGGGCAGGACATGACATAGATGGATAGTACACACTATGATATGAGATAGACCATAGTGTACAAAGTCATCCATCTACGCAAAACAGACACAGACAAGGAGTGTCTTAACTCATACTAAGGACAGTAATTGCCCCAATCATTTTGTCGAGACAAACCACAAACAACAGACAAATAAAAGATGGGTCATGAGATGTCATTGCTCCTCTAAATCATTGATAGTACATCCTTGAGGAAACTAGTAACATGACTCAAAAACCAATGTTAAAAAGACAGTTGATAGACAACAGCCAAAGAAAAAGAGTCCTGAGACATCCTTGCTTCTCTAAATCCTTCAAGGGACATCCTTGAGAAAGCTAGTAACCGAACTAATTCACAAATCGATAAAAAGATAAGACAAAATAAGATATAAAGTCATAAATCCAAATAAATGTATTCACCAAAACTTGATCTTGTGGGATTGTTTGATTGTTGATGTTTGACATAGTGTAATGTGAGAGAATGACACATACCACATAAGACGTTGAGTTTGGTTTCGACTTGGTGACTTCTGTATAAGGCATGACAAAGCCTGGTTCTAGAAAATACACGTGTCATATAAGACGTTGAAGCCTGATGATGTTGAAGTGACAAGCTACATGAGGCTATTACAATTTGATGACGTCTGTTGACAAAAAAGACATATCTTGCTTAAGACATAGGTTGATTACTTTGACAATGCATTTGATATTTACTTGATGACATTTGAGATATCGTGCCTTGTTGGTGCATGACTTGTTTTGATTCCTTGACTGATAAAAGTGTGTGCGTGTAGACAGTGTATGACATGAGATGATACCCTAAACTATGATATGCAACTTATGTGATAATGATTGTGAATGAACCCTGTTGGACTGACCTAGTGTGGTCTTGGGAGCTCATCAATTGATTATTCTTGCCTATGTTGCACACACAGAGACCTCGTAGTTTGACACGACCAATGACTTTGAATATACAAAGCGTCATGATTTAAATGTGTGATACAGGACAAACCTAGACTGACTAACCTAATGCCTCGGGGGCACATCGATTGATGGCCTTGCCTACATCCTAGTCGTAGAGGCAACGTAGTTCAACTATGACTTACTGAACATGACTGACTTGACTCTATTTTTGGTATTTTCTGACATTTTTTGGATTTTTTTTTATTTTTGAAGTTTTCTAATGTTTTTGGGATTTATTAGGACATTTTCGATGGTGTGACATTATGCACAAGGTGTTAGGGCATAAAACAAGGATTTTCCCCCAGTTGGGAATAAGATTTGGAAGATGGAGTGGGTAATGTGACGGAATGGACGCTAGATGTCAATCATTCCAAGGAATGGATGAGAAAACCATTTATTATGAGAGATGGTGAAAAAGTTTGAATAGAATGATGGTAGACATAAGAGCGAGCTTGACTACACATGGTGCCTGTTTGCTAGGTTTTCACCATGGTACTTATCCATAGCGCCACCAAAGCAGTTTTCACTATTGGACGAATTTATTTCTCTTTACTTTTTTTATTTTCTCAATTTTTTTGGTGTTACAAAGATGCCTGTTTGCCAGGTTTTCATCAAGGTAACCATTTTTTTGTTTTTTTTGTATTTTTCTAGATTAAGACATGGATTCTCAGAGACTAAGCATAGAACCTTTTTAGATGTAGACTGTTGATAGGTGACAAAAGCAACTCTCCTTCAAGAGTAGAGAGTTGGTACGCTCCTAATCCAAAGGCTTCCATGACAATATAGGGCCCCAACCAGTTAGGCTCAAACTTACCCGGTTTCTCTCGTTCAACTTGGTTTTGAGGATTATCCATTAATACTAGGTCACCAATGTCAAAGTGTCTATTGAGAACCTTCCTATTGTAACTACGACGAAGATGACTTTGATATGCTTGCAAATGATCTAATGCTTTTTGTCTTCGTTCATCCAGCAATTCTAGCTCTTGTAACCTAGAGATGCGGTATTCTTCATCGTCCATATGACCCTTCAAGGATACCCTTAGAGAAGGTATTTCAACCTCAATAGGTAAGATAGCTTCAGACCCAAATACAAGGGAATATGGAGAGGCACCGGTGGGAGTACGGATACTTGTGCGATAAGCCCATAAGGCAAGATTAAGTTGTAGGTTCTACTCACGACCAACGTCATTGACAGTCTTCTTAAGGATTCTAACAATAGTCTTATTAGATGCCTCAGCTTGGACATTACCTTGTGGGTAATACGAGGTGGAGAAATGGTGTTTGATGTGGAATTATTCACATAAATGGCATACTTCTTGGTTCTTGAATGGGAAGCCATTGTCTGTGATTATGGATTGGGGTACACCATACCGACAAATGATATAGTTTAGGATAAACTTAGATATTTGTGTGCCAGCGATGTAGGTCATGGGAATAGCTTCAATCCATTTGGTGAAGTATTCGGTGGCGGTGATGATGAATTTATGGCTGTTGGATGATGGAGGGTGTATCTTACCTATGAGGTCAAGTCCCCATTGCGCGAAGGGCCATGGTGAAGTAATTGGATGAAGCTCCTACACTGGTGCTCTTATCAAGTCTCCATGTCTTTGACATTGTCTACATTTCTTTACAAAGATGTATGAGTCTTTCTTCATTGTAGGACAATAATAACCTAGTCTCATAATCTTATGTGCCAGAGCAAGACCACTCGAATGAGATCCACATATACCCTCATGAACTACTCATAAAGTTGTTTGTGCTTCTTTAGCATCGAGACATCTCATTAGGGCATTATCTAAGGTACGTCTATATAGGGTTTCTTTGATGATGGTGTACTTAGCTGACTTTCAGATGAAGGTTCAAAGTTTGTTATTGGACAAGTCTTGAGGTAAGGTTTGGTCAGTGAGGTAATCGAATATATCTTTATACTAAGGAGATGTAGGACCAAAATTTGTTCAACCAAGAACTCGAACTTAGGAACATTACTCAGAATATCCAACAAGGAACCCACGGTTGTGATATCATCTACAGCTCTATTCTGGATACGTGGTATTTGTTGAAAAGTTATGTCATTGAAATATTGTTTGAAACTATCAACCATTCACTTGTAAGGAGCAACCTTTTCATCCTTAGTCTTGTAATCATCATTTACCTATCGGATTACCAGTTGAGAGTCGCCAAAAACATGTAGGCTCTTAATTTTCCACTGAGCTGCCATTTTTAACCCTATCACTAAAGCTTCATATTCTGCTATATTTTTGGTACAAGGGAAAGCGATCCTGAATGATTTAGGAATGTTATCACCTTGAGGTGTAATAAATAAGATACCAGCTCCTGAACCATGATTTGTATGTGACCCATCAAAGTACAATTTCCATTTGGTTTTAATGTCAATGTTGAAGAGAAATTCATCAGGAAAATTTTCCACTAAGGGATGGTCTGCCTTCATAGGTGCATCAGCTAACTGATCTGCAATCAGATGTCCTTTTATAGCCTTCCTTTTTACATATTGAATGTCATACTCGCTAAGTATCATAACCCATTTAGCCAATCGGCCTGTTAAAGTTTCCTTACTTAGGAGGTATTTAAGTGGATTAATCTTTGCAATTAACATTGTTTGTCGATTGAGCATATAGTGCCGAATGTTTTGGGTAGCAAAGACTACCGCAAGACATGCGCGTTCTATGTTGCTATAATTCAATTCATATCCCACTAAGGTATGACTGATATAATAGACTGCTCTCTCGTGACCTTGATCATCATGTTGTGCAAGGAGAGCCCCTAATGTCGACTAAGTTGCTGAAATGTATAATATCAATGGTTTTCCCTCTGTAGGTGGCATTAAGACTGGTGGAGTAAGCAAATAGTCCTTGATTTTCTAGAAGGCTTCCTGACATTTACGTGTCCACATAAATGGTACTCCTTTCTTGAGTAGATGTTGAAATGGGTGTATTTTATCTGCCAGTTGTACTATGAAATGCCTAATGGACTGTAATCTTCCTTGTAGGGTTTTGAGTTGACCAATGTTGACTGGAGGAGGCATTTATATGATAGCTCTTACCTTCTCTGGATCTACTTCAATTCCTCTTTGAGAGATGATATACCCTAATAGTTTCCCTGATTTCACTCCAAAGACACACTTCTTCGGATTTAGCCTGACATTGTAATTCTCTAGCCTCTGGAATATCTTGTCTAAAACCTTTAAATGATCTTCCCTTGTTTTTGATTTAGCTATAATGTCATCTACATAATCTTCCATGAGGGTATGTACAAAGTCATGGAAAATCGTAGTCATTGCCCGTTGATAGGTAGCTCCTACATTCTTAAGGCCAAATGACATAACATTCCAACATTATGTGCCCCATGGACACGTGAAAGTTGTCTTATGTTGGTCTTCAGCAGTTATTTTAATCTAGTTATATCCAAAGAAACCATCCATGAGGGATAGCATCTCATATCCTACTGTAATTTCTACTATCATGTCGATATTCGACAAAGGGAAGTCGTCCTTAGGACATGCCTTATTGATGTCTCTAAAGTCAGTGCAAATGCGAATGCCCCCAGTTGGTTTAGTCACTGGTACAAGATTTGATATCCAATCTACATAGTCTATCATCCTTATGAATCCTACATCCAAGAGTTTCTTAAGTTCTGCCTTGACCAATAGAGCAATTTGCGGATGCATTTTCCTCAACTTCTGTTTGACTGGCTTAATACCTAGTTATAGTGGTAAATGATGCAATATTAGGTCTGGATCAAGCCCAAGCATGTCAGCATACAACAATGCAAATTTTATCTATCTCTTTGTGAAGAAGTCCTTAAACTTAGTTTTTTTGTCGCTATTAAAGAAGCTGCAAAATATACTTTCTGAGGATTCTCTTTTGTACCTATGTTTACTTCAATAGATTCTTCTACTAGCATCAGTGACTTTTCCTGTTCAACAGGGAGAATATTTAAACCTCTATCCTTGGGTGCCTCTAAGATTTTTTTTCCCTCGGATACGTCCTTTATTTTGACTTTCTCTTCATCCAAAGGCGCCTTTCGGTTTTCACCTAGGGACTCATCATTTTTCTTTTCATTGTCTTTTTTCTTTTCATTCTCATTTTTGCAACTAGAGGTGTAAATAGACTCCCCAAAATATGCTTTGTCGTCCAAGTCTATGGTAAAACCTGCTTTATGATCACCATCAATAGTGATCTCTGTGCCATTAAACGGGAACTTGAGACATTGGTGGTATGTTGAAGGTACAACTTTCATTGCATGTATCCAAGGTCTACCTACCAACAAGTTGTATGGAAGGGTGAGATCCAAGACTTGGAAGCTGGTATTCATGATCACTGGGCCAATTCTGATAGGGAGTGTGACAACTCCTTTGGACAATATTTCCTCATCATCGTAAGCCTTGATGAATATACTCTTAGAGGTATCTACACAGTCTTCTGAGAATCCTAATGCCTTAACCAATTTTAGGGTACATAGGTTCAAACCTGCTCCTCCATCTACCATGACTCGTCGGACTTTGTTTTGATGGAATAGGACTTCAAGATGTAAGGGGTCATTATGATCAGAATTTTTAGTTGAGTAATCTTGTTGGGAAAATGTGGCATGATGCGAGTTGGTCAAATATCCCACCATTTCTTCGAAATGATTGACATCTAAGTCTATAGGAACAGTTGTGTTATGTAGAGCTTTGTCAAGAATGGCTCGATGCTCAAGTGATAAAGTGAACAATTCCAAGATAGATATTTGTGTGGGAGTTTAACTCAATTGATCAAGAAGGTTGTACTTGAACTTGGAAGCTTGCGTGGATGGCTCAGAAGAAGGACCTAGAATAGTAATCTTAGTTCTGCATGTGTTCACATTACATTCCGGATGCTTCTTAATGATGATGGTATCGACATGTTCATTTGCAGCCCGGAGGCTATATATGGTCTTTCCCTTTCCATAGTCATACTTGGTGTTTGCGTAATTTGTTGATGGATCATTCTTGGGTCCCAAACTGGAGGCTTTTCCTTTTGTGTGGTCATGTAATGGGTCTGTGAAGACCTTATGATCACTTTTCTTGGTATTTTTCTGTCCGCTGACCTCTATGGTTCCGTTTTCAACAAAGTCTTGTATAATATTCTTCAGCTGGTGACATTGTTGTAGGTTGTGTCCTTTTGTTCGATGATAGTCACAAAAAGAGTTATCGTCCCACCATGAAGGTTTGAACTATCCAGGATCATACTCTCTTGGTTCCAAAGGTTTGATGAGATTATGTTTAATCAACTCTTTGAAAATAGTCTCGATTGGTTGTCCCAAAGGTGTAAATTCACGTGTAGGAAATCTACGTTGTTGTGGTCTTTGTTGTTGTGAATTTTGGACATAGTTGGTTGTTTGATCTAGACTATTCATTGTGTCTTGATTTTGGTTGTATCCTCTAAGTGTGATAACTGGTCCTATGTGTATGTTTTTAGCATCAACAATGTCGTCATTTGTAACATTTTTGTTTCTAGACCAGAATTTGTTTCTATCGTTTGGCGCATTATGATGTTGGACAATCAGATTCTTGCCTGGTACTTTTATTTCTCCTTTGTCTATAAATCCTTTTTCAAGGATGATGCCCTTTTGTACCAAGTCTGAGAATGAAGTACAACAGTGTACCCTTAAGTCACTTCACAATTTTGGGTTGATGTTCTCTAGGAATATCGTGACCTTTTCCTTTTTTGGTATTTCCACTTGACATATGCTAGCTAGACTTCGCCATCTCTGGAAGAAAGTGGTGAAAGTTTCACCATCCTCTTGTGTCATGTGGCACAAGGTTTCTATTGTTACCTCATTGTCTATGTTAAAGGCGAAATGTTCGATAAAATTTTCAGCTAATTCACCCCAAGATCACATACCATATGGTAATTTAGAAAACCATTCCAGTCCTATCCCAACAAGGGTTTGTGGAAATAGTCTCATCAAGTATGTGGGGTCATACGATATGTCCATGCATGTTGTTGAGACTTCTCTAATGTGTTCTAGAGGATTCTTTCTCCCATTATACTTAGGCAAAATCGGTATAATGTATCCATGGAAGAAAGGTGTCATATAAAGCGCTTTGTCAAATGGACATGGACATAGGTCTTGTCCTGAGATAGTTCATTTTCCTGACATAGACATGTTGTCCATCTACTGTTGAAGAGTTTTCATTTGGTTTTGAAGGACATCAACTTGTGTCAAGGACATGGTGTTTGTGATATTTGGATCAATGTAAGTTTCTTGATACGCCATGTTCTGTGACGGGTTGTGATTGGGTGAGGAAATATATCCTGTCAAAATATTCTCATTCGGTATAGGGATATTCCCTGTCTGAATGGTCTGATTTGGTATAGGAATGCTTCCTATCTTAATTGTCTGATTTGGGATAGGAATGCTTCCTGTTTGAATGATTTGGTTTGGTATAGGTATATTTCCGCCAACTTTGGATCTCTTACCAGTTGTGTTGGTGCCAAAGGGGTTGGAGGAAGTTGCCCCCGCAATAAATTGTAAACCTTGTGTTATGTTAAAAGGGGTTGTGTTTACAATTGATGATGTTTGAGTTGGTATGCCAGTTGGTATCACTGTGGTAATTTGGGGAATAAAGACTATTGACATTGCAGTTTGCATTGGTTGAATCAATGGTGTTTGCAAAGTACTAATATCAAATCCTATGGGTAGTTTGGCACCTTCTGCTAGCAACTTTGCTAGATATCTTTAGGGATCATTTAGCAAACATTCATCCATAAAGGATGCAAATTCAGGATCTTGTACTGCTGCATCTATGTTTTCTATGTAAATTTTCCCATGTGTGTCTCTAGTGACGTGTTTTTCAAGCAAAGGCTTGTGTGGTCTTGTACTTCTCGACAGTTGGTTTCTGAATGGATTGATGAATTCGTTGGGGTCTTTCATTGCTTTGTGTTTCTTTTTGGACCTTGTTTCGACCATGAAAAAGTTGCTCAAAATGGGTAATGCAAACTATGCCTAAAAACTGATATGACTTATGTCTATGTTTTTGGATTTTTTGACAATAAATGACGTTGCTAAGATGTTTTCTAAAAAGACATAAACTAAAATGATGTATAATAGGACAGACAATATGCAAAATTTTGAGTAGACTATGATGATAAATGAGTCTAAGATGGGTATAACCTACCACCTATGGAATAAATGCATGCAAAGACTTGTTTTTGACCAAGGAACCTGATTGTATGACAAGGACAATTGACAAGGTGAATTTTCCAAACTAGACTGTTGAGTTGAAAAGATCCACTAGATGGGACTAAAGTTACTAGGTTCAATGATTGTGACAAATTGAAACATGAACATTTCCAATGACGAGGAAAGTTATCTATTTTGTGATATGCAATTTCCTAGGAAGTATCTATATGCATGCAACTTAGGATGACTATGACTAAGATGTTTACTATGACTAGGACATATATGACTCCTAATGATGCAAGGTTTTTGAGCAAAATTTACCAGTTTCTAATCCAAGGTTGATCTTAAGAACCTAAAGCAAATAGTGACAATGATGTTTTCGGACTCAGCTCATGATTTTTGATGTTTTCTGTTGGTAGGAAAATGCGGTTCACCGAAAAATTGCAGTTCAAATTTTGACAGATGTGGTTTTTGATAGTGCATGTAGTGTTCATGACAATTACGGTTTTTTCTATGACAAATGCGGTTTACCGATACACATGCGGCTCGAAAACTGACAGATGTGGTTTGAATGCACACATGTGACTCGAAATGTGACAATTGTGACTCATGATATGTAGATTGTAAATGATGAATGTTCTGACAGACACATGTGATTTTTCCCCTAACAAATGCAACTCTATATGACAGATGCGATATTTAAACTGACAATTGCGACTCGATTTTCTGACAGTTGAAATTTTCCCGAAAGTTGTTGATTGACTTTGTTTGTTTGATCAAGATTTTGATAAATATAGCATAGAACAAACACAACAATCAATGTATTTTCAGTTTTGTGATGGTAGGACTGTTAAGACTGGAAAAACATTTACAACCTAGGCTTTTAGGACAATACTTGTTGAGTTCTTATTTGGATTTCTCTAGCTATGCATATTTATGGCGAATGACTAGTAGCTTGACCCCACTGGCTCCCCTCCATGGCACTCACTTATATGGGGCAGCCAAGCTACTATATCCATGAAACTCAGATGGCATACATTTCATTTCCACACATAAACCGTAAGAATATAAGACAGCTTCATAGGGCCGACCCTGTTGTGCCAACAAGTAGGTAGGATTTTGGTATCTCATTGGAATAGTGCACGTGATTCTTGGGCTTTCCCTGAGAAACCACTTTTATATACCGTTTGGAAGTTGCTTGGCTTTAGCGTGCTACCGGTCTGAGTCGTCTTGGGGTGAGTACTTTTTCCCACCAAGACAAGCCCAAGTTCTAGAGTCAGCAACTATTTCTCTTACACCTAGGATCGCATGACTGCGTAAGGGGAGAGGATACTTCGATATACTGAATCATAAGGGTGACAAATATGTGCAAAGCACCAAACAAAGAAGGCAGTGGTTCTTTTTAATCCAAACGACAATTGTCTATCTATCAAATAGAAAATTATTTTTAACCCACACGATGATTATCTATCTACCAAACAAAAGCTTGCTTAAATAAATAAATTAACACAAAGGCATTAGATCCTGCATGCAAATTTATCAATAGTTCATTTTTCTTCAGCTTTCGTCCTGCAGAAAAATTGTCTTAGGTTTTAATTGTCTTCTATGCTTCATCCTGCAAACAATTATTATTCTACCTTTACACAACTGAAACAAACATTAGCGAAAATCCAAACAACCTAAAAAGCAAAAACTGAAAATATGGATGCACGAAAATCAATTAAAAAAAAAGTGAAAAATTTTACCAGCTAGATGCAGCTTTTGGAGCCATAGATGCGGTTCGACTATTGACAGGCGAATGTGGTTCACGAATTTTGTTGATAGGCGGATGCAGTTCGAGACTTCGCGAATGCAGTTTTCTATGGCGGATGCGTCACTATTTTTCAAAGATGCGGCTCGTGTATACAGATGCGTCATTTTGCAGAACAAATGCGGTGCGCCGTACAAAAAACCTACAAAAAAGAACGAAAAACAAAAAAAGGGGAAAACAAAAATATGTGTGAAATTGAAGCGTGTTCATGTTGGGTTCACCAAATGTAATAGTAGATTAAAATAGATGTATCTTTCAAATGATGAGATGGATAATCTTCAACTAGAATAACAAAGTTAATCCTAATCTAAACAATAATCTAAAATCAAACAACAAAGAACGAGGAAATAAACATAATAAACTAAACAAATTAATGGAAAGCTCTCACCGAATATGCGTTCACCCCTTCAAATTATCTTGATTGTTCTTCTCCATTTTTCCTTTTCATTATTCTTGCCCTCAGATTTCTGTGTTTGAATGCAAGTATAACTTCATCGAGTGCCTAAGAAAAATATCAAAGATAAGTCTCTTCTCAAAAGTGTATGATTTCGGGAGGAGGAATAATTATAATGATAGGCCATTTTATAGATTTTGGGTTTTCGAATGATCGGCTCAGATTAAAAGAGAGATCGATGAACATGCTTGATGAATGCCATGCGATATGAGTTATGTCTCAGATAGAACGTGAGTTAGAACACGAGTTCAAGAAAGACTGCAAATAGAGACTAAGTTAGAATGTGAGTTAGAACACGAGTTCAGGATCTTAATCTCCAAAAATAGAAGAAATAGACTTTGTATGCATAAGACAAAGTTAGAACTCGAAGAATAATGCATTTGAATGCAAACAAGAGTTAGAACTAGTTAATCGACTAGTTGTGACAGAGAGTCTTCTCGCAGAGATAAACAGGTGTTGAATTCATAAATAACTGGAGAACTAAAAATAGATCTCAAGTCAGAAGGTGAATGAATGACTTAGATAACTGAATGATAGAGGAATGTGACAAATATTAAAATATGAATTAAATGTTAATTTAATTCAACATTCAAAAATAAGACTTTTAATTAAATAAATAGAGTAATTTATTTAATTTGACTATTTGAAAAGGATAATATAAATAATTAAATAATAAATATTTAATTATAGATAAAGGGGTTAAATGAATAATTAAATAAAGATATTTAATTATAGTTGGAAAAGTATGATAAAGGGGTAATTAAATAATAAATTATTTAATTGATAGATAAAGAGGAAAGGATTAATTAGTTCACAACATAATTAAATAAATATGATTTATTTAATTAATCAAGTTGAATAAAGGTTATTTATGAATTAATGAATTAATTAAAAAGGGGTATTTAATTAATAGAGGAAATATGTGTTAGAAAGGTTAATTAAATAATAAACATTATTTAATCACGACAACAGACTATAGAAAATTATGTCGAATGTGTACTTGCAGGCCTAGACCAATTTTCGGTGTCTACAGAAATAACATGAGGTTAGTTCATAGTAGGAGGAAAATCTTATGATTTTGAACTTTACATAGGATAAAGTAGGTGGAGTAAATTATAATGAAGGGAGATGTTTGAAAATCATTCTAAATATTTGTAATGTATATATGTATTAAAGTTAAATTTCAAAAGCCTAACCTAAACATATTATAAATCACTTAATTTTGACATTGAGATTATTTTATATGTCTTTATTTAATTTGATCAATTTAAAGAATTATAAAATTGATGTTATAGTCCACTTGTTTGTTCTTGTGATGCGGGATTAAGAACCATTGCATAAAATGGAAAAAGTGGTCTTTGCATTTCAACATCAAAATTTATTAGTTGAAAATTGGTTATGAAAATGTAAAATAAAACTATAGGTCATGTTGAACAAATCTTATTATTTGCAATGTATCCATTGATTGTAATTTTAAGTAATTAATCATCAATAACTATATTTTTATTAGTATATAATATTTGATAAGTTTAGTTAGAATATTATTTAAAATTCACTTTAATAAATAATTTTAAAGGTATCACAAGATAAAGATAGATCATTGGGAATCAATAGTAAAATAATTCTCAACGAATATGAGATTTTAATAATTTTTTCTTGAAAAATTAGAATTGAAAAATTTAATAAAACTTAAATTTGTAAATAATTTTTTTTTTTAATAATAATAATGTCTCCAAAATTTCAGGTACGGTGTAATTTTAGCTCTATCTTAGTTTTATATTTACTAGACCTACATGTACATCTATGTTTGACCTTTTTTTGTAGGTTAATCAATCAATTGATAGATTATTATTTAATTATCTTAAGATACACATGCATACAAATACATGGAAAACTTGAAGTTTTGGATTAAATAATATTTGTGAAAAGTATGGAACATTAAGGGATTCTTCTTTTTTAAAGAGTTATTAGTCATGCCTTTAATTACTAATATTCAATAAAATGGTATTCTTTAAATAAAGTCAGTCCATTACTTTAGGTATGGTATATTTTTTCCAATGCTTATGTGGAAATAGATAATTTATTACTTTGATGTTATTTATTTTAATTATTTTTTATTTGAATATTAGTTATGATGGTCATCACTAATGACTTTTTCAAAAAAGAAAGATGTTATAAGTAGTATTTAGTCCATAATTTTGGAAATAAAAGCATTATTGTCCATGTGATTTATGGGTTAAAAGAAGAATGCGATGACACAATACACATATTTTGCATTGTTAGAATAATTGAATTAGAAGTAACACCTTGTTTTGACGCGGCATGAGAAACATGTTATTATAGAGTATGACATGAGAAACATATTTTGCTTCCTTACAACTTGCAATGAAATGAGAAACATGTTATTATAGAGTATGTTTATCGAAGCCAAGTGTATACAAGGATTTGTGCACACATGTATTTATGTAACAACAAATATATGGCATTAAAAGTAAAACCGCAAAACCCATGCTCATTATCCTTCCTACCATATTGGCATCATGAAGCCTCATGGACTTTAGCCAAACCCCTGAGAAAAAAAAGTATGAAATGCCCATGCAAAATTTCATGGAGTTTCATCATACATCACATAATAACAAAGTTAGAAAAAATCTCTTGTTTTTATATATAATCTCTCATATTGTTGTGTTTTCTTTACTATGGTAACTTTAAAAAAAATAGGTATCCTAATTTTTGAATGCTTTTGAATTCTTTAGCCTAGTTCCTGCAAATAAATGTAAGGAGTAAGTTAGTGGAGAGGCAAGAAAAATAAAAAAGGAAGCATAAAAAGTGAGTAAGTATTTGGGTAAAATTAATATAGACAATGTGAAGCTAAAAATAATTAATAATTTTTACAATTGGTTAACAAAATATATCTATTGACAATGGAAATGTTTTGTACTTACATGCAAAGTTGATGGTGTTTAACAAGGGCAAGCTGCATTAGATCGAGTTGTTAGACCATGAAATAATTTGAAATAGATAGTTTACAATACACTAATTTTGTTGAATGTCTATTGTATCTATGCAGCATTATAAACGAAATAATATAGATATATAATAAAATAGGCTAGTACTATCTATTATAAATAGAAAGAGATGAAATGGAACATTATGAATACATGGCATCTTGGTAAAGAATTGTCAATAAGTAATCTATTGGGGAAGCTGAAAACAAAGCTATGGAAAGAATGGAAAATGCAATGGATAGAATACAGTATGTTTTTAGTAGACAAGTGCATGGGATAGTTTTGCGTTCATGTATATAACCATCAAGAAATATATGATGGTGGAAGGAAAAAGCACTAAACCCGCGCTCGTTCTCCTCCCTACCATATTTGCATCATGAAGCCTCGCGGGCTCTAGCCAAACCCCCGAGCAAGAAATGTAGGTAAGGTCCATGGAAAATCTCATGGACTCTTATTATATATCACACAATAACAAAGTTTGGGAAAAACGAGTGTTTTGAAACAAGTTCTCTAATATTGTAGTCTTTTTTTTGTCTGCAAAGTTGACAAAAACATGTATCCTGATAAAGAATTAGCATAATGGGGTTTGAAGATGGTTGGAGGAAGATGGATAGATGTAATATATAGAACAGTGTACAATAACTAAAAAGGTGCATCTAAGTTCACAATGTGAGTTTAAATGTACCTATATTAAAAATACAATTACAATCTAATAAGCATATAGTAAAAATGGTTATCGAATTGACAAGCCAACTATTAAATAACACATAGTTTTCTTTGGCGAACTGCAAAAAAGAATATCATAAAATATATTGATACAACACAAGAAATCTATGTAATGCTTATCTTGTCAATTCAAAATTCAAGCTAATAGACAAAATAGATAAATTGTAAAATAACTATTAGAAAAACACTTTAAGAATCAATGGTAAATGGTAGATGATCGAAAACCCATATTAAACATATGCATACAAGACAAGCAGTCTATGTAAGAGTTGGCTTGTCAATTCAAAATCACCCACATGGGAAAACACTTACCATTATGCTTTTGTGAATCAGGGCAACCAACTCCACCATCGCCAGCGCATGTAGGTAGCAAGCCCCACTGCTATCATAAGTAGCCTTAGGTAGTTTGTTGCAAGGAACTTGAAACATATGAGAAAAAAAGAATATCATGAAACATATTGATATAGGATTTGAGCTACATTCTTTAGTAGTAGATATTGAAAACAAATAGAGAAATTATATAAGAGGTGTTAGAATAACACTTATTTGGTACTAAATATTATAGAAAAAAAGATAAATTGTATTGAATTCCCTGAAACATAGAACAAATACATATACGGATATATATATATCTATTGAATTCCCTGATCCATATATAAAAATATGCATATAGGAAGATATATATATCCATATATATAGACAGAGACCATTGTGGCTCGTTTGACAATGCAATAGAAATTTATATATACATATGTATATCTAAACAAATGTGTATACTATATTTATTTGTATTTATGTAGATAACAATTTAAAAAAGAGTTTAAAATATCATATATAAGTATTATTTATGTTGTGAGAAAAACACTACAATATAGCCATAGCATTCAATGATATAACATTGAGATATTAATAACTCAAAATTTAATGGTGGAGTACATGTAACATGTTCATAACGACACAATGGCTCTTTTGACAATGCAATTGAATCAATATATTTTCTTGCACATTTTGGAGTATACTTTCCCACACTACAACATTGAATATTGCATTTACTTCCAAATATGCCACCATACCATAGCAGCAAGATGCATTAACCCTCACATGAGGAAACACTTACCATTCTTCTCCTAGAGCATCGAGGCATATAACTCCACTACCGACAACCCATGTAATTAGAAAACTCCATGTCGTCATAAATAACCCTAGGGAACTCACTGATGGCCACCAGTAATTATTCATCTTTAGCACAAAGAAATTCTATTCATGGCTAGGCTAACAAAAATCTTGGCAGAAATTTGAAACAAATACCCAATAGCTAAATGTCAGGTATGTGTAGGATCATCATGGAAAAAACAAGCCCTTAAGTGGCAAAAAAATCAGAAAAATCAGAGTTAGGCAACTTGAGATAAAAATTTGAATAAGTTATCTATACTATTTCAAAAATATATAACAATATAATTTGTAGAAAATTGAATCTAGTTTCTAAACTACTAGGTTTATTTCCAAAAAAATAAAATCTATTTGGTGAAAATTTGAAATTTCAATACAGTAATACTTAAATTTCAGGGAAAAAATAAGAAGTAGGTGTCTGTCTAACCACCCTAACCACATTAAAATGATAACATATTTTTATAAGATTTTAGATATAAGTAGAGTACTCATGTCCCGATGTGATGCATATTTTCTTTTAATTTTTTTCCAAGTAAATAATTAATTATAATTTTTTTATTACAACTTTTAAAAAATATAAAGACTCGTATGTCTGACCATCTTAACTTGGTCAAAACTTCATGAAATTCATTTTTTTAATTTTTTAATCTTATAGTATGCAAAACATAGAATGTGACGCATGTTTCAAATTAAAAAAATGTGATACCATTTGAAATCTATAGATGTTTTTCAATCAACCTATCAATCAAGACTTTAGTCGTAATTCAATAGAAAATGAATAATAATTTTTTATCAAATTCAAAGTAAAGCATAATCTATATTGGTGGAAATCTGAGAATCTCCTTTAAAAACCATTTTCATTCCATCAATTTTGGGTAAGAAAAAAGTTGCCAGCCACATACCCATCATATTGCCACTTTTTGGCCCATCATGATCTTGCACATACCCTATCAACTTTTACATAGATTGGTTGTCTTGTATGAATACATTTCATGATATTCTCTTGTTCTCATCTGTTTGAATTTTCCTGTAACAATTGCTTGGCATGACACTTTAGGAGTATCTTGTTCTATTGTCCTTGTGATAAGAATTTTTTTTAACTTTCAAAATTCTAAAATTTTGTAGATTGGTGTAAACTGTAAACGTAACATTGACTTGTAAATTTGGACTGCTTTCAATTTATTTTGGTTTGTGTATGTTTTTTCATCCTCTGGTTATTGTTCCTTGTTATTTTTATGCATATTTTGTTCTATATGCATTATGTACGACACAGGCTCTGTATAACAAACTATTCATAGCCGTAGTTTACACCTTCTATTCTCCATATGTTAAAGTTCTATTTAAAATGGGTTTTTGATCATCTGTCATTTCAGGAATTATAGAAGAGATGTTAGGAAAAAACTTAAGAATCACAGCTAAATGACAGATGATTAGAAACCCACAATTAAATAGAACTTTAAGAGAGGTAGGAAAACATACATAGATGGAAAAAATGAAAGTAGGCCAAAGGTTTTCATTGATCTATCATTTACATCTGATTCTTAAGTGATCCTAATACCTCTTACAACTATTACATAGATTGCTTGTCTTGTACCAATATGTTTCATGATACTCTTTTTTCATCATCTATTTGAAGCTCCTTATAACAAACTGTTAATTTTCGTCGTTATTTTGTTTGTATGTCGAGAAATTATATTGGTTAAGTTGCATTTTCAAAAGAGCCATTGTGGTGTTGGTTTGGTAATAGACTATTGTAAAAATCGTCACCCTTGGGTCCATTTTATAGCAAATTTGAGGGTTTTAAAAGTGTTGTTCTCTAGAATTTGTAAGTCTTTTTACATGGATATTTTGCATAAAGGATTTATCTATAATATTTAATGCCAAGCAATGTAGCTCAAATTTTGGATTAAGTCTATGGTGTTATATGCATTTTGCACACATTATCGCATCATATAATTGTTGTCATAAGCTAAAGAAAATAGGTATCATCATAAAGAGATGGGTTTAAATAATTTATTTGGCAAGTTGAAAAGAAAGTTGTATAAGTGTGGAGAAATGTAGGCAACAAAATATAGTATGTTATGTATTTGTAGTAGTAAATATATGATGGTGCAAGGAAAAACCACAAAATACATGCTCATTCCCCTCCCTACCATATTGACATAATGAAGTTGCATGGGCTTTAGCCAAACCCCCGAGCAAGGAAAGTATGGAAGAACCATTAGAAATTTAATGGAGTCATATCATATATCAAAAAATGGTGAGTAGGGGAAATTTAGATGTTTTCATATATGATTTCTTATATTGTGGTATTTTTTTTGGTGTAACAATTTTAAAAATATGGGCATGCTAATAAAGAGATGCTTACATATATTTTTTTCCATAGGCTGAAAAGATAACTGTAGAAACATGGACAAATGTAATGTGTAAAATAGACTATTATTATTGTGTTCAAGTGCATGTAAGAATTTGTGCATGTATATATATATGTAGCAACAAATATATGACAGTGAAAGGAAAAAGTACAATACCCATGGTTGTTCTCCTCCCCACCACATCAACATCATGAAGCCTCATGGGCTCTTTCCAAACTGTCGAGAATGTAAAGAATGAAACACCAATGAGAAATTTCAAGGAATTTCATCATATATTACACAATGACGAGGTTGCAAATTTTTTTTGCCTATTCTCATACATGGTTTCCTTTTTCTAGTGTTTTTTTTTCTGCAATAACTTTTAAAAAAGAGAATGTTGATAAAGAATTGGGCAAGATGGAACTTTTATGTAATGTCAATAAATATAGGAAAAGAAAAATATATGGGAGATCTTGTTTCAAAGCAAAACCAATTTCATGGATGAAATACACAGATATCGTTAAAAGGAAGACACCAAAGAAATGGAAAAGGTTTTTCTTCAAAGCATAGAATGCATATAAATAACTTTATAAATATACCTGATTTTGATATGTATTGGAGCATATCTAGCCATGTAGGAAGAAAAGGGTTGAATGTATAACTTAGTAAAACATAAATTTATAAAAGAAACCTTGTTTATGGTTACAACAATGGTCATCTTTTAGGTATGAATTGTTCCACAAATGCGCTTCATATCTCCTTGTCCATGTAAGCTTTTATCGAGCCCAACATGATACCATTGCAAAGAAACATTTTATTTGAATCTATCAAAATATATGTCTTTGGTTAGATGTGTATGGAATGGAAAAAAGACATTGGAAAACAACTTACAACAACAAGAGGGGGACGATATGTTGTAGATTGTGGAGCACAACACTTGTTAAACCATCCAATCTGCTAGCTAATGGGGGTGGATGGAAGGATTTTACCATTTTTTACCCATTAAGAAAGGCAACCAACTCCACCACCGCCAACCCATGTGGTCAGTTCAAACTCCATCATCGTTGTGAACAGTCCTAGGCAAGCCCTCATGAATTTCATGGAGTGTTATCATATATTAGGCCAAAATGCAATGTGCAAACGACTATATATTTCTACAAGTAATATACAAGAAGAGTGAAATTATCAAAAGAGAATTTTGTAGATCAATATTAAACATATACATATACATACACATAGATATACATATACATATACACATATACATATACATACACATATACATATACTTACACATACATATACATATACATACATATACATATATATATATACATATACATATACATATACACACAAATACATATACATACACATACACATACACATACACTTTTCGCCCTTCATTTATTGTTCGTAGTTATCTGTGTGCATCTTTGGCATTATATGCATTACCATATGAGAAATTATAGTTAAATCTTCTTTATTTCATCAAAAAAATATGGTTAGAGTTAGTAATTTTTTCACTTCTTCTATTCTCCATGTTTTTTAATTTCTATTTAATGTGGGTTTCCGATCATCTACCATTTACCTATGATTGCGCTAAATAATGTAGCTTGAATTTTGAATTGACAAGCCAACTGTTATATAGATTGCTTCAGGTATGATATCATTTTAGCTCTACCTTAGTTTTGTATTTATTAGACCTAGATGCACATCTATACTTAACCTTTTTGTCTAGGTTAATCAATCAATTGATAGATTATTATTTAATTATCTTAAGATACATATGCATAGAAATACATTGTAGACTTAAAGTTGTGGATTAAATAATATTTATGAAAAGTATGGAGCATTAAAGTATTCTCCTTTTTTAAAGAGTTATTAGTCATACCTTTAATTACTAATATTCAATAAAAAAATATTCTTAAAAAAAGTCAATCCATAACTTTAGGTATGACATACTTTTTCCAAAGCTTATGTGGTAGTAGATAATTTATTACTTTGATGTTATTTATTTTGATTATTTTTTATTTGAATATTATTTATGATGGTCAAATTAATTACACATAAACATATAACAAAATATATATGTATCCATTTGTATATAAATCTATATCTATCGATGATCACAAGAGGAATAACATGGTTTGAACATTGGAATATATAAAAATATATATACAAGTATTATACAAATTTCTCTATTAACCATTTTTAGTATTTGACTATTGTTATACATTTTCCATTGGAGATAATATTGTTATTCAATGATTAAGAAATAAATTAGTGAATCTAGAATACATACACATGGAAGAACTAAAACTTCTAACATATAACAAGAATCAAGAATCACAATGACAATGCAGGCTAAAAACAATGTGGGCACCATATTAAAATCAAAAGCATGGGAGCTCAATGTGTGTGTGTGAATATGTGGAATAAATTAAATAGTTAAAAAAACACACCAATGTGACATTGTATCAAAGAAATTTAATTTAAAACTAAATAAAGCTTCAAAGCTAGTAGATTCTTCAAAGATGTCTCATTGTCCTCTATCTCCAAGGATTCGTTGTAAGTTGTTTTCTCCTAGATTGTGTAAGCAATAGCTCAATAGAATGAAAACCTAGAGAATGAGATTATATGCAATATGCATTTCTATGCTAAATAATATGAGATAAAGCTATGTTAAGATATGAAACTAAAATGGATTATGAAAGATAATCTACCATTATTGTAAGATGATAAACTAAAATGCTATGATATGCTCAAGAAATGTAGTAAATAAGATTGCTAAGTG
Source organism: Sequoiadendron giganteum (assembly GCA_007115665.2). NCBI lineage: Eukaryota > Viridiplantae > Streptophyta > Pinopsida > Cupressales > Cupressaceae > Sequoiadendron > Sequoiadendron giganteum. Next base: position 298,290,209 of record CM021102.1, read on the forward strand.
CTCAATAATGCAACTATAATGCTCACGATAGATTTGATTGGATCCTTTTTAAAGCACAAAGAGCTTGTATTTATAGAATTTTGGAGGCAAAAGCCTATTTGGCAAACATCGACGGTTGAAATCAATCCTGGTAAGATGAACGGTGGAAGATTGAGAAGTTGGAGAGAAAGATTGAAGCTAGAGAGAAAGAGGGGAAATGTTTCCTCCTACAGAACCTCTTCCATTAAAAACTGAAGGAAAGTAGCCATTTGACATTTTTAGTTATGAGGAGCTAGTTGGTAGTTGAAGATAAATCCATGATTAAATAATTAAGTTATTTAATTATATGTGACATGAATTTAGAAGCTTCCATAATTAAATATTTAAAATATTTAATTATGTGTGAAAAGAGGATAAAAGGTGTTTAATTAAATATTTGAAATATTTAATTATATGTGAAGTGAAGAATTAGAAATAATAATGAATTTAGAAGATCTTTATTTGAATTTAAAAATTCAAACTTAAAGTATTATGATTATTAATTTAATTAAATTATAAAATTTATTTAATTAATTAAGAGGAAGATAGAAAATGGTAATAATTAAATAAACTTATTTATTTAATTAAATTAAAAGAATCAGAAAGTGAACAATATAAATAAATAATTAAATTTAGTTATATGTAGATGACTTTAGAAGATTAATTAAATAACTCATATTTAATTAATTACCAGACTTGATTTAATGTGGCCATTTTTATATGTATACATTTTGCCCCTCTTTGAAGTGATGTGTTTTTCACATTGCTTCAAATAAAAATTTAGATAATGTAAATTTTGCCGCTGACTTTGAAAAATTGATTGATGATGTTATATGCCCCCTCGGGAGATAAATCACGTGGTTTGATGATTTCGATGATGATTCAAAGATTTTAAATAATTTGATGTAGATTCACTAATTTATCTCCCGAAATAGCGCTCAACATGGTGAAAAATAAAAATAACCCTAATTTATTACCCCTTAAAAGGTGGAAAAATGTAAAAGTCCTTGTCATTTGAATAGTTGCATTTTGGTGAAAATAGAGCTCTGAGAGATTAGAAATGAGATGGTGATCCATTATGATTGACACAGATTCGAGCGGTTGTAATGACATCAGAGACCAGATGCATATGGACCTCTGGTAAGATCTTGAAACCAACTTTGTGAATTTTTTCTTGAATTTTGTATGAATTTTGGATTTTTGAAATTTTGATTTTCTGATTTAGTGCATAAAATTGTGTTTTAGAGCATGTGAGCTCTCAAGTAGCACATAGTATAGGTAATTTAGTGCATCTAGGATAGCGCATATATCCCACAAATTAGTGCATTTGCTTGATAGAATAGCACATAGGTTGTTTTAGAGCATACGCATGATAAAGTAGCACATAGGTTAGATCTCATGCATAGGCTGATAGATTAGCGCATACATTTAGGGCTTTAGTGCATAGACTGAATTAGCACATAGATTTGATAGTCTAGCACATTTGTCAGATAGAGTAGTGCTTACACTGAAATAGTGCATTTACCCTATGTTTTAGCGCATTCATGGATAAACTAACGCATATACTGATTTAGTGCATCCATGAAATTTAGCTGGTTTTGATTGTTTGAAGATTAATTTGTGATCTATTGATGTTTTTCGCTATATTAGACAACTGATTTGAGTTTGAAGATGATTTGATAAATTTGTTCTCATGTTGAAATGAAAAACAAATAGTCAAATGATTGATTTGATGATGTTGATTCTGATAAGTTTTCTTTCATAAATGAAAACAAATAGTAACGATGATGTGATGTCGTTGATTCTGATAAATTTGTCTTCATGCTTAATGGAAAAAAAATAGTAATGAAAAGCTTATACGATATGTTGTTTATGTTTATTTTTAATTTGTCTTTCAAAAATGAAAAAAAATAAGTAATAATGATTTACTTGCATGATATGATTTCACAAGATTGCTTGATTTTTTGATAGATTGATGTACTTTTTTTATGATGTGATCTAATTGACTTGATATTGATATGATGTATAGGAGGATTTTAAGATCCTCTAGATTAAAGAGAGATTTCCCAGGACCTGGGAGATGATTCCCAGATTGTCTCAACAAGAGATTGGATTTATTTCCAAATGTGGGTTGGGTTCATTGCTTAGGATCCCATAGTGTAGGGTCAATAGGGCACTATTGAAAGCTTTATCTGAGTGGTGGCACAATGATAATAACACCTTTCATTTTCCCACTAGAGATATTATAGTCACACCCAAGGATGTGTATAGGATACTAGGGATCCCAATGGTTGGTGAGATTGTGGTTTATGATCACAAGGAGATTGGGGGGACTGATGCCTTGCTAAGAGTTTTTCAGGATCCGTGTATTTGTTTTTATGAGATCCCATGGAGAGATATGGTTGAGGGTTATTCCCCACTGCCTTTAGTTTTCGCTAGTTTCTTTGGTGGCTTCTTGTGTCCCAACCGTAGGTCGAAGGGACTGTCTATTGGATGGGGTCAATTTCTAGAGGAGGTGATCCTACATCAAACCAGGTATGCATGGGGTTCATGCATGCTAGCCCACCTATACAATGATTTACATTAGGTGGTATATGCAGGTGGGAAGAGTATATCTTTTGAGGTTACGCTTTTAAAGATTTGGGCATGGGATCACATCACTATCATCCGCCCCTTTGTAGGGAGAGATCGTCCCCTTGGTTGGCCATTTGTTTATGCATACACAAGTCCACTTGTCTAGCCTAAGTTGGGCAAGTTGGAATACTGGAGGAGAGTATTGGATGATATGGATACTATGATTTGGAGGCCATATGTCGATTATGAGGCCTAGGATGAGGATGATATTGAGTTTCCCTACTGTGGCATATCCATATACATGATTGGGAGGAACCCATTCATTATTGAGAGATTTTTGGTCATGCGAGTACTCAAATAGTTTGGTCGAGTACAAGTCATTCTACAAAGCATGGCCCATTATGCGAGGTAGAGGGAGGATGTCATGGAGTGGGGCCCGCTCATTCCATATGAGGCAGATAGGGAAGAGTTTCTTGGTTTATAGCTAGAGTTTTGGGACTATCAGCCAAATATTTTAGATGCTCAAATGACAGAGGTGTATGCAACGCACTTCCAAACACACCCATTCCCGAGATTGACGATTATTGATGAGCCTTACCTGTTACTTGATGGACGAGTACTACAGGGTGCATGAAGATAGCAAAGGGGTGAGGCATAGGCATAGGCAAAGCAACCTGCCAGAGGAGGAGAGGATGTTGGTGGGGGTGATGATATGGAGATTGATAGGGATGAGGGTGAGGATGACAGTGATGATGACTATGATGATGAAGGGGGTGACGGGGATGGTGGGAGGAGACCCATTTTTGATGTTCTAATTAGGAATAGTCTGAGGATAGTGAGGATAGTTGAGCAGCCAGTTGTAGGTCCATCACATATTAATATCAGGGCTCCATCTCGACAGAAGTAGAGCTAGATTGATTCACTGCAGACACAGGTACAGGCTCTCTAGAGCCAATTAGCATGGGCCCAGGTCACTATAACGTAGTTGTAGGCACAAATGGGACAACCACCACCCCCAGACCCATAGGTAGCTCAGTTGATTGCTAAGATACATAGTTTGAGACAATGCTGCCAACAGACAAAGGGAATAGAAGAGAGGCTACTAAGATCTTTATAGAGAGGTTGGATGAATCACTCACTGATTCATGCTCTAAGTATTTCTTGGAAGACCTCTAGGGTGTCTTTCTCCACCACTTACAACCTATAGGACCTCTTCCTTCTTAGGATCCCCTAGTTCTCCTTGCCAACCCAGCTACCAACAAAGTTCCTTCTCCAGAGTCAAAACTTGGTGCAATCTTGTAGCACTAGCCCTTAGCCCTTAAACTACCTTAAAGGCTACTAACCTCCAATTTCCTAAAATGGTTTTACAGAGGTGTGGAGGTGCTTCCAAAAACTTCAATCCATCCTACTAGGGGCATTAGGGATCCACTTAGCTCCATCTACAAGTCGCATTCACCAAACTCCTTCATTAGGCCTAGAAGGCTACTAGCCCTATTAGGTCTCCTTCTCTGAGAAATCAAGGTTTTTCCCAAAGTCCCTCCAAAGAAAACCCCAATATTTTCTTGGGATTCCTAGTCCATATGCCCACCCCTCAAGGATTTTTGGGGTCTTGGGGCCACAACTGGCCGTACAATGCCCTAACTGAAAATGAGCAAAATTAAGGCTCTTTAGGCCTTTCCTGGCTCCTCTGCAACTTGCTAAGTTCTTTCCATCACAAATGGATTGGTAGACTCTCTTCCTCTTTACCATATCTTGGTAAGACTCATATCTTCCTTCTCCAAAAGGAAATTTGTCTCTAAGTTATCACCTCTACAAATTAAGTGCTCTACACTATGGTCTTTCCTAGCCGGGCTCTTCTCTGGCTCGCCTAGGACAAGACTCCAAAAAATGATCCTGTGCTTTCAAAGGCTCTAACTCCTACTATATGTACACCCATGGAGTCTAGTCACTAATCCCAAATGTCCCTACAATTTGTACGGTGGGAAAATAAACTAACACTCCATTCTTTACAAGCTGTCTGGTTCATACCTGCAACAGTGTAGAACACAAAATATGTACAAGAAGCGCTTAAAGCTAACCAAACAAACTATCTAATTCCACATATAATTCAAAGAACAACTACCCTACATCATGCACAAGTTATAGTGCCAAACCTAATCCATTAAAGCAACACTATAATACAAAAAACAAAAATTTCACACATAGTCACATATGCTTTCCTTGAATTCAAAACTTAAAATGTATGACAGACATCCAACCTTACTCCAATGTCGATGCATCCCATTAATAGGGTAACCAAATAGTTATCCTCTCTTCCTTGGGCTCTTCTTGGTCATTTGTAGCTCCAACTATCAATGTTGTTGAGCAACATTTCAAATGTTGCACAGTTGCAATACAACTTCCTAGCCCTATTTGCACCTTGCAAAAGTCCTAAGCCTCCTATTGATCTAAAACCCTATTACACCTACTCTGTGGTCAACATGACCTTCATCTAATCACAAAAAAAATGCCACTAAGGCTCACTGAGTTAAAATAGATTGCTTAGTTTTCCTAGACAACCTATGGGTTCTCCTGCACCATTCTCCCCCTTTGCACAAACACTAAGGAATGTGGGGAGATATCTAGGACAGATCAATGCCATACTTCTTGAAATGAGCTTCTTCCACCCATGTAGCCTCAGACTCTGGTTTTTCTTTCCACTATATGAGGTGTTCCATGTACACCTTGTGTCGAGTATAATTCTTCACTCTAGATTCCAAGATCCTATCTGCTTACAGCTTGTCCTTAGGAGGTAAGACTACAGTACTCACATCCTCCAATACATCTGTATTGTTCAAATTCATATTAGTCACTGGTCCTTTATACTTGATCAAGTCAGCTACATTAAACACTGGTGAAATACTTAACTCTATAGGAAGCTTCACCTTGTAAGCATTCTTTCCATACTTAGCTAATACTTTACATGGTCCCACTCTCTTCATCTGCAACTTTGTTGGTACTCCTTTCTGCAATCTAGAATTTTTGAGATGGACCATGACATAGTCACCTACTATAAATTGGATATCTTTCCTAGACATATCCACCTTATTTTTCAACTTATGAGTAGCCCTTGCTCTTGAATCTCCTTCATCATTTGAGAGAAATCCTCTGCATGGCCACTTCTATGCTCCATAGCTCCTAGATCTCTGAGCTCACACACACCTCTTGGGTGCATACCATATACTATCTCAAAAGGACTCCTACCTGTGGTCCTGTTCACACTGTCATTGTATGCATATTCATCTTGTGATATGACCAAGTCCCATGTCTAACCATACTCCTTGGTTAGGCATCTTAGAAGGTTACCTAACACTCTATTTATCACCTCAGGTTTTCCATCTGTCTGAGGATGGTAAGCTGAACCAAAAGACAAGTTAGTACCCAGTCTACTCCATAGAGTTTTCCAAAAATGACTCATAAACTTCACATCTTTTTTTGATACTATGCTTAATGGTAATCCATGGATCCTCATAATCTCTTTGAAGAAGAGATGAGAAATATAACTAGCATCACGGGTGGTCTTGCAAGGAACAAAATGAATCATTTTACTGAACCTATCTAGCACCACATAAACACTATCAAACCTTGTCTTAGTTTTAGGGAGTCCTACAACAAAATCCATACTAATGCATTCCCATGGTCTATTGGGAATAGGTAGAGGTTAATAAAAACTGGCATTGCTAGCTCCCCCCTTCACTTTCATACAAACTACACACTGCTCCACATATCTTTTGACATCCCTTGGCAACTTGGGCCAATAATAGAACCTCTGTACCAACCCAATTGTTTGGTTGATACCGAAATGGCCATTGAGACTACCATTGTGCTTCTCCTGAATGAGATTCTCTCTTATTGAACCTTTGGGAACACACAACTGATTCCCCTTAAACAAAAGTCCACTCTGCAATGTATACTCTGAGAATTGACTGTGAAAGTGATTATCAAAATCAAAACATACCTTATATGCTTCAGAGAAGTCTTCATCTTCTCCATAGAGATCCTTGAAACTTTCTATCCCAATGCTTTGGAATTGAATCTCTTGCACTGTCAGCAACCTTCTACTTAGTGCATCTACCACCTTGTTCAACTGCCCTTTCTTGTGTTTGATAGTAAAGGTGAAGGCTTGGAGGTACTCCATCCATTTCAAGTGCCTATTACTTAGCTTTTCTTGTGTGTTGATGTAGCTAAGTGCCTGGTTAACCATAAACACTGCAAACTCCTTAGGTAGGAGATAATGTCTCCACTTTCTAAAAGAATGCACTAGAGCATATAGCTATAAGTCATAAGTAGAGTATTTCTTTTTAGCCTCATTGAGCTTTTCACTAAAGAAATCTATAGGCCTGCCTTCTTGGCTTAGTACTCCTCCTACTACAATTCCACTGGCATCACATTCCACTGTGAATAGCTTATCAAAACTAGGTAACAAAAGGATGGGTTGAGTTGCCACTTCTTGCTTCAATTTCTCAAAACCCTTCTCTACTTCAAGAGTCCATTTAAATTTAGTCTTTAGACCACCCTTGATAGTATCAGGCACTGGTGCACAAATGCCACTGAAGTTTCTTATAAACTTTCTATAAAACTGAGCTAGCCCATGAACACTCCTTACCTCTATCCCGGTGGTTGGTGTAGGAAAATTTAGAATAGCTTCCACCTTGCTTGGGTCCATCTTCAATGACCCTTGGGATACTACAAACCCCAAACACACAAGCTCTTGCTTGAAGAACTCACACTTTTCTAGATTGATGGATAACCTCTCCTCCTGCAGCCTTTTAAGTACCATCTCCACATGCTTTGAATGTTCCTCTACTGTCTTACTATAGATGAGTATATCGTCTAGATACATTACCACAAATATTCCTGTGAAGTCCTTAAGCACTTCATTCATGAGCCTCATGAATGTGCTAGGGGCATTTGAGAGGCCAAATGGCATAACTCTCCACTCATACAATCCATCATTTGTCTTAAAAGTTGTCTTCCATTCATCCCCATCTTTGATTCTAATCTGGTGGTACCCACTTTTGAGGTCCAACTTAGTGAAGTACTTTGCCCCTCTAAGACAGTCCATCAAATCCTCTATCCTAGGAATAGGAAATCTATATCTGATTGTAATCCTATTGATAGCCCTAGAGTCGGTGCAAAGTCTCCACTTACCACCTTTCTTGGTTGCTAAGACCACTAGTACTACACATGGACTGATGCTCTTCCTGATTAGTCCTTGGTCTAATAACTCCTGCACTTTCCTAGCCACTTCTAGGTTCTAATTTGGTGTGAGTTTATAGGCTGCTTTGTTCAGAAATGAAGCCCCTGGTATGAAATCAATCTGATGACTGATAGCTCTCTTTGGAGGTAATTTTGTTTGTGTCCCATCATTGACTATGTCCTTGAACTTCTCAAGTAACTTTTGGACTTCTTCTGGTAAAGGTGTCTGCATAGTCTTTCCTTCTTCCTTGGGTTGCACCATAATAGCATATCCTTCACCTCCTTGTTGAATAGTGTTGATAAACTCCTTGCCACTGCTTAACAAGACACTAGGGGTCTTTGAATGTACTTCTTCTTCATCCAATAGTGATTGTATCTTAAATTTTCTACCATCCTTCTTGAATGAGATGGTGTTCTCCTTTCCATCATAGATGGATCCTCTGTCATATTGGCATGGCCTGCCCAATAGAAGATGGCATGCATCCATAGGCAACACATCACAAACCAATTTGTCTTTGTATCCTCCAATGGAGAATTCCACTGATGTCTACTCATTCACAAGGACACTTTTCCCTTTATTCAACCATGTCACCTTGTAAGGATTAGTATGGGGTATCTTCTCCAATTTTAGATTCTTTATTGCTTCCTCTGAGATGATGTTATCAGTGGACCCTGAATCCACTATAACTTTGCACACCTTCCCAAGTATTTTTCATCTCACTCTAAATAAGGCTCTCCTTTGCTTTGGCTCCTCCTTGGCTGGTTGCTTGATTAGAACCCTTCTAAACATCAAGTTCTCCCCCGTTTCTGACTCAATATGGCTAACCTCTGGTGATTTGACACTCATAGTGTCCTCTTGAGCATATGATATTTTCTTCTTTGTGTTAGAAGAAGATGCTTTCTCTAGGCACCTATAAGCAAGATGTCCCACTTGGCCATAGTTATAACATTTCATGCTAGCAAAGTAAGAGTTACTTCTGCCCGCACCTCTTCCTCTGTTAGAAACTCCTTGAGATCCTCTACCTCTTCCATAACCTCCTCTAGAATTTGTTTCACTTCCATGCTCTGTGAGTTTAGACTCTCCTTGACTTCTTTGTTAAGTCCCTCTACCTTGGTATTCACCTCTATTTCCTCTTTGATCTCTGCCTCTTCCTCTACTCTTGGAAGTTTGATCTTGTTTCCTTTTACTTTTCTCTTCAATCTTTATAGCCAATTGATAACACTGGTGCACTATTTTGGGACTTAGAAGAGTAATCTCCTCTTATATGTTCCACTTCAAACCATTAAGGTATCTAGCCACCTTAAGGCTTTCATCCTCAGATACATTAGACCTCATGCAAAGTTTTTGAAACTCCTCTGTATAGGAATTTACATCTTGGTCTCTTTGCCTCAAGCTCTGTCTTTTCTTATGCAATTGAATTTCGTAGTCATCTAGAATGTATGCCTCTCTCACTTTGACAACCATTCCCTTCCAAGTGGAAATATATTTCTTTCCTTCCTTTTCTCTCTCTATCTGGATGAACTTCCACCATGTCAAAGCAGAACTTCTCAATCTTGATTTTACCACTTTTACCTTATGTGCTTTAGTGACTCCATCACACTCAAAATGGTTTCCCATTCCCTCTATCCAGTCCATGACCAGATCTGCTTCCAATTTTCCACTAAATAGTGGTATGCCTTCAAGTGCTTTTCCACTCATAGCCTTCAATGCCTTCAAGAAAGGCTCCTCTTGCAAAACAGGGTCAGGTTCAGGGATCTTGTCTTCCTCTGCAACCTCTTCAGCCTTGGGTACTCTTCCTTCCAATTTATCACTAACCTCATCAGTCTTGGTCTGTACATTACTCATTGCTTGCTCAAGTTGGGCTATTCTTTCCCTCAATAGCCTATTGTCTTCCACCTAGTCTTCGACCTTCTTGGCCAATTCTATATTAGTCACCATGATTTTAGAACCACTAGACTCAATCTCTGACACGCAATAAACAATCCCAAATATTTTTGGGGCTTTGATACCAATCTGATAGGAAGGTTGGATGAATCACTCACTGATTCATGCTCTAAGTATTTCTTGGAAGACCTCTAGGGTTTCTTTCTCCACCACTTGCAACCTATAGGACCTCTTCCTTCTTAGGATCCCCTGGTTCTCCTTGCCAACCCAACAACCAACAAAGTTCCTTCTCCCAAGTCAAAACTTGGTGCAATCTTGTAGCACTAGCCCTTAGCCCTTAAACTACCTTAAAGGCTACTAACCTCCAATTTCCTAAAATGGTTTTACAGAGGTGTGGAGGTGCTTCCAAAAAATTCAGTCCATCCTACTAGGGGCATTAGGGATCTACCTAGCTCCATCTGCAAGTCGTATTCACCAAACTCCTTCATTAGGCCTAGAAGACTACTAGCCCTATTAGGTCTCCTTCTCCGAGAAATCAGGGTTTTTCCCAAAGTCCCTCCAAATAAAACCCCAATCTTTTCTTGGGATTCCTAGTCCATATTCCCACCCCTCAATGATTTTTGGGGTCTTGGGGCCACAACTGGCCGTAAAATTCCCTGCCTGAAAATGAGAAAAATTAAGGCTCTTTAGGCCTTTCCTGGCTCCTCTGCAAATTGCTAAGTTCTTTCCATCACAAATGGATTGGTAGACTCTCTTCCTCTTTACCATATCTTGGTAAGACTCATATATTCCTTCTCCAAAAGGAAATTTGTCTCTAAGTTATCACCTCTGCAAATTAAGTGCTCTGCACTATGGTCTTTCCTAGCCGGGCTCTTCTCTGGCTCGCCTAGGACAAGACTCCAACAAAAGCTCTTGTGCTTTCAAAGGCTCTAACTCCTACTATATGTACACCCATGGAGTCTAGTCACTAATCCCAAAGGGTCGTACAATTTGTACGATGGGAAAATGATCTAACACTCCATTCTTTACAAACTGTCTCGTTCAGACTAGCAACAGTGTAGAACACAAAATATGTACAAGAAGTGATTAAAGCTAACCAAACAAACTATCTAATGCCACAAAAAATTCAAAGAACAACTACCCTACATCATGCACAAGTTACAGTGCCAAACCTAATCCATTAAAGCAACACTATAATACAAAAAATAGAAATTTCACACATAGTCACATATGCTTTCATTGAATTCAAAACTTAAAATGTATGATAGACATCCAACCTTACTCCAATGCCGAGGCATCCCATTAATAGGGTAACCAAATAGTTATCCTCTCTTCCTTGGGCTCTTCTTGGTCATTTGTAGCTCCAATTGTCAATGTTGTTGAGCAACATTTCAAATGTTGCATAGTTACAATACAACATCCTAGCCCTATTTGCACCTTGCAAAAGTCCTAAGCCTCCTATTGATCTAAAACCCTATTAAACCTACTCTGTGGTCAACATGACCTTCATCTAATCACAACAAAAATGCCACTAAGGCTCACTGAGCTAAAATAGATTGCTTAGTTTTCCTAGACAACCTATGGGTGCTCCTGCACCAGATTTGTAGAGGGAACCTCTATTGGAGAGGTTGTGGAAAAGGGATTGGAGACTGATCATGAGGCTGAGTACTATAGGATGACATATTATGAGGTAGTGCCTCCCAAGTAGATGATAGCATTTACACAGTCGGTCACCAGATCTCACATTAACTCTCGCAGTCATTCCAGGAGTTCCACCGGGAGTATAGGTATGTCGGGTCGATGAGAGATAGGTGGTACAGGTAGTAGAGATTCAACCAAACCCACTATTTCTAGAGGCAGTAGTAGCCACAGTCCTCACTATAATGCTCCTCATTGATAATTTTGTATACATCATTTTTGTCACATTTTACGTATCTCTCTAGACATTTGATATCATTGTACATTTGGACATTTATTTGATGAGATTTATATGATATGCAACGATGATTTTTGATCCTATATTCATTTGTCTTGTATTATGTTGTGATGGATGTTTGAATGTATGCATTTCCATTTCTATATTCCCTATTGCTTATGATTATGATCATGCATTTTTATGGATAATGATCTATGCCTGATGTTATCTATCCTATGATGTGATGATGATTATGTTTATGCATATGATGGTAGCAATGATGATGTTTGTGACTTTGATGATTATGATGCGATGACCAGTATATGAACTTTACATGCTTTATGATTGTTGAATATGCAAAAATATGTTATAATGGATGATGCAAATGAAATGTGAATGATTTTTATGATGTATGGAAAATTTATTGATTATGGATGCAAAATTGTTCTGATGAAATGGATGTATTTTATTCTTTTCTAATGTATGGTTATATATAAATAGGTTATGATGTTGATGTTTTAAATGCAAAATGAAAATGATAATGAATGGAAATAAATGAATTAGTTGACATGATAAGTAATAGTGATAAATGAAAATGCAATGAATGTTGACATGAAAATGATATTGATATGAATGATATGATATGTCAAATGATAATAAAATGATGGGATTATAAAATTATAATGAATGATAAAAATGATAAATGAATTAAAAAAATGATATGATAATGATAATGATCTGAAAATGAAAATGATATAAGAATAAATATGACATGAAATTAATAATGATAATGATAATGATAATAAATGAATGATAAAATGACATGAAAATCATATCAAAAATGATATGAAATGAATGATAAATCAGTAAATGACAAATGATAATGAAAATAATGATATGATATAAGATAATGATATAAATGATTATGATGAAAATGATAATGAACGAAAATGATAATGAATGACAATGGTAATGAATGTGATGAAATGATATGAAAATGAATATGAAAATGATGATGATATGAAATGAGAATATATGAAAATGATAATGATATGAAATGAAAATAGATATGAAAATGATATGAAATGAATAGGAAATGAGAATGATTTCAGCTAATGTCCAAATGTACTCAATATTTTTTTCAAAATAGACATATTGTTTTTCATATCTTTTCCAACCTCCAAAAATCTATTATGCAAATGCAAAAATAAATGCAATCTATATGAATCATGCAAACCTAACTATGCAAAATGAACTACACACTGTTGTCATTTTGTGAAACAATTTTATGCTTGTTTATCATCATTGAGCTATTTGAAAAGTTGGAAGTTAGTACAAGCATCATAGGGTAGATCTTCCTTGATAATGTCTTGAGTACAACTTTCATGATTTTCGATATAGAAAGTTAATACAAGAATCAAAGTATAATTGAACCGAGATGACCTAAGTATTGCTTGCGTAAACAAATAGAAGTTAATCCTTTTCCTATGCAAATCCCGAAATGTCATCAATGATACTTTTGTAAACCATGTCTCGCAAAAAATTTGCATAGTAATAATGATTAAATTATAGACAACAAACAAAGAAAAATCATACTCCTTCCTTGTGACTCTAGTTCAGTACATCATTGAGCCACTCTAGAGATACAATGTCATCAAATTTCAAAACAACAGTTCAAATTATGCTTTAAGTGTTCCAATCATTTTATATAGATTAAGATCATCCAATTTGGTTTATTTTCATTTTGTGACATGTCTTAGAGTTGTTTTGACCAGGTTGGATTGGATATTTGATGTTGATCTGATATTCAGATACTTAATGCATGTTGTTATTTGTCTACTTAAAATCTCAAAATTTGATTGCCCCCAATGAGTTTGCACTTTGATTCCCAATTAGACACAACCTACTGCTTGGAATATAAATAATGATCATCAAGCCATGATTAAATCCTTATTATCTCTAGGAAATGTTGTGCGCATGATGTGGATATGATGGCAAGCGATGGATTTTATGCTAATAAAAATGGCTATGCAGGACATAACTAAATAGATGGAAGAGGCAACTAAATCACAAATAGTGCCTGTTTGTTAGGTTTTCACTATTTATTTTTGTTGCATTTTTTTAGATTTTGTGATTTTTTTGTTGTTACCAAGATGCCTGTTTGCCAGGTTTTCATCAAGGCAACTATTTTTCAACTATTTTTTGTATTTTTTATTTTTTTGTATTTTTGATATTTTTTTGATATCTTTTTGTATATAAAAAGGATGCCTGTTTGCCAATTTTTCACCCTGATGATGATTTTTTTTGAACTTTTTTCTGATTTTTATGGACTTTTTCATGACTTTTTATGTTGTTTTTGTATTTTCTCTAGGACTTTTTATGCTATTTTTGTATTTTTCTAGGACTTTTTATGTTGGTTTTGTATTTTCTAAACATAGAACTTCTTCAGATGGATGATGTTGATTGGATCTTCAAATAGGTCCACTTCTGGTGTAGATAACTAATATGCTCCATAACCATATGCTGTAATGATGACTAATGGACCCAACCAATTGGGCTCGACCTTTCCTTTCTTATCCCGATCTTGTTGGTTGCGGGGGTTTTCCTCTAGCACCAAGTCACCCACTTGAAATGTTTGTGGTCTGACTCTGTGATTGTAGTTGTGAGACATGACTTGTTGATAACCCTTCAAGTGATTGGCTGCACTTTGTCATCTCTCGTCAAGTAGCTCCATTTCTCGTAGTTTGGAAATTCTATAGTCCTCATTAGTTATGAGTCTCTTCAGTGAGACTTGAAGTGAGGGAATCTCAACTTCTAGTGGCAAGATTGCTTTTTCTCCATAGACTAAGGCATATGGGGTGGCCCCTATCAGTGTCTGAATGTTGGTTATGTATGCCCACAAAGCTGGATTTAATAGGAAACGCCAATCACAACCGACATCATTTACTGTCTTCTTCAGGATCTTAAAAAAATTCTTATTTGAAGCTTCTACTTGGCCATTTCCCTGTGGATAATAAGTTGTAGAGAACCTATGTTGGATATGAAATCTTTCATAAAGTTTGACAACATCTTAATTCTTAAAAGGTCTTCCATTATTCGTGATAATGTAGCTAGGAATTCTATATCAACATATGGCGTCATTCAAGATGAAAGATGAAATTTATTTATCGGTTATTGTTGTCAAGGGAACAAATTCAATCCACTTAGTAAAATATTTAGTTATCGTGATTATAAACTTATGCCCATTTGATGAAGAGGGGTGGATTTTGCAAACCAGATCTAGTCCCCACTGAGAAAAAGGCCATGTGGTAGTGAAGGGTTGCAACTCTTGAGCAGGAGCATGAATGAGGTTTCTGTGAATCTAACATTTCAAACATTTCTTTACAAAGGGGAAGGATTCCTTTTCCATGGTTGGCCAATAATAAACCATTCTAACAAGTTTCTTAGCTAAGGTTAATCCACTTGAATGAGTCTCGCAAATACCACCATGAACCTCTTGTAAGGCCTTTTCAGATTCATCACATTCAAGACATCTAAGGAGGGTACCATCAAGACCACATCAGTATAGGATATCAGCGATTAAGGTATAGCAAGAAGATTGGCGTATAAAATTTATTTTCTAATTTTGGGACAAATCTGGGGGTAAGATAGTATCTTTTAGATAGGTATAGATTTTACCATATAAAAGGGAATCAAAACCAATTAGATGAGAGATGATTTGGGTCTCAAGATTGCCATAGGTAGGAGAAAACAATTTCTCCACCAAGAATTCATATTGAGCTTGGTTTTCTAATAATTGCAGTAGTGATGCAATTGTAGCCATGGGATTTGTAGCTTTGTTGTCAATCCACGAAATGTGTGTGAACTTGATCTCAGCAAAATACTTCTTGAAATCATCAACCATGTTTTTATAAGGAATTAACTTGTCATCCTTATTTTGATAATCATCATTGATTTGGTTAATGACAAGTTGTGAATCACCATAAACTTGTAGCTCTATGATCCTCCAGTCCAATGCTATTCTCATTCCAATAAGCAATGCTTCATATTCGGCTATGTTATTGGTGCAAGGAAACATTAACCGATAAGACTTTGAAATGGTATTTCCCTAAGGTTTTACAAAAATAATTCCTGCCCCCAAGCCATGTTGTGTATAGGACCCATCAAAATATAGTTTCCATGACTGCTTGGTCATTGTTGTGAAAACATCTCCATCAGGAAATTCTATATGCATTGGATGATCTATTTGTAAAGGTGCTTCAGCTAGTTGATCAACTATGACCTATCCTTTGATTTCCTTTTGATCTACATAGTGAATGTCAAACTCACTTAGGATCATTACCCATTTAGCTAGCCTACTTGTTAAAATTTATTTGCTTAAAAGGTACTTTAATGGATCAATTTTGGCTACAAGTTTCACTATATGAGCTAACATATAGTGCCGCAACTTTTGGGAAGAAAAAACTACTGTTAAACAAGTCTTTTCAATGAAAGTGTAGTTGAGCTCATGGTTTTTCAATGTCCTACTGATGTAGTATATTGCTCGCTCTTTTCCTGTTTTGTCCTCTTGTGCCAACAATGCCCCTAGGGATAATTTTGTGGTTGAAATGTACAATCTAAGTGGTTCTCCTAGTACTGGTGGAACCAAGACTCGTGGACTCATCAGATACTGCTTGACTTGATTGAATGTTGCTTTGCACTTTTCTTCCCATTTAAATGGAACATATTTATACAAAAGATGTGTGAAAGGAAAACTCTTGTCTGCTAGTTGTGTGATGAATCTCCTAATGGATTGTATCCATCCTTGCAATGACTCAAGTTGACTGATGTTCCTTGGTGGTGGCATCTCCATGATGGCTTTGACCTTCATTGGATCTACCTCTATTCCTTTTTCTAAAACAATATAGCCTAAGAGCTTTCCAGATTTGACCCCAAAGACACATTTCTTTGGATTGAGTCTGACCTTAAATTTTTCTATTATGACAAAGATCCTAGATAAGATATCTAGATGTTCCTCTCTTGTGTATGATTTTTCTAAGAGATCATATACATAATCCTCCATGAAAGTGTGCATCATGTCATGAAAAATTGTAGTCATTTCATGTTGATAGGTCGCTCCTGTATTTTTGAGTCCAAACGACATTACATTCCAAAAATATGCACCCTAGGGACATTTGAAAGTGGTCTTATCTTTATCCTCGAGTACGATCCTAATCTGATTATACCCAGAAAATCCATCCATCAGTGAATACATGGCATGCCCAGCTGTCAAATCCATAATTGTGCAAATGTTAGGCAGAGGAAAATAATCTTTTGGACATGCTTTATTTAGATCCCAAATTTTTGTACAAATTATGATTCATCCATTTGGTTTTGACACTGGTACAATGTTGGAAATCCATTATGCATAATCGATAGACCGAATTTATCCTAGATCCAATAGTTTCTTCAATTCTTCCTTGACCAATAGTGCAACATGTGGATGCATCTTTCTGAGATTTTGTTTCACTAGTTTTACCCTTGGCATTATGGATAAATGGTGCATGCTAAGATTAGGATCCTGTGTAGGAATATCTACATATGACTGAGCAAAGTTGATCTAATTATCTTTCAAGAATTCTCTGAATTTTGGAATTTCTTCCTCTGTCAATGATGCAACAAGTTGCAGGATCTTCGGTTGTTATGTAGTGCCTATATCAATTTCTTTTGTTGGTTCTATCAAAATATAAGATCTCTCCTGATAGGTTTTAGGGAGAATTTCAAGTTTCTCATCTTTCAATGCCTTTGAAAGGTTTTCACCGTCAGATACGGTCTTTACTTTTCCCTTTTCATGATCTAACACTGCCTTTTTTTGGTTTTCACCATTAGATCTATCTTTTATATTGTTAATTTTGCAGCTAAAAAGGTTGGAACTCTCTTGACTAAGATTTTGATCATGAGACTCATTGGTGGAACCTTTTTCAGGTTGGAATAACAAAGAAATTTTACAATGGTTTCATTGTTGGGGAATATTGGGATATCAATTGGTGCAGTTTGTTCCCAATCAATAAGCTCAGGATCGACCAAAATCAAGGGATCATCTGGTTGGGTGAGTTCAATGGCTGTTAAGGTCATGAAATGGTTATCATGCTCTCTATGAGGAAGATCTATGATGGTATCCTCCTATCGATTATCCATCTTGCTTTGAACCGAATCATCATCACTCGAGTCATGGTCATCTTGAAGTACATATTCAAGAGGAGGCCTTGAAATTTCTCCTTCTGTGAGCATGGGTGTATATTTTTGTATAGCATCCGCGTATTTTTCTCTCCAAAATTCATCATTATAAATGGTATCCCATTCATACTCATTTGAATTGATGTCAAAGTTCTCCTCCAATCTAAGAATTGTTGAAGCTATCTCTTCATGGGATTTCTTTTGGGTTGCTTCTTTTGCATCCTCACCATACCCAAGTCTTCTTTTATCTTTTGGATGTGTTGCTTTTGGTTGAATGGGTTCTAACATTCCTTCCTTTCTTTTGCCTATGGAACCAGTCCCTTCATAACCCATTCTTTGCATTATTGTATAGCCTTTCCCATATTGCTCGATAGGAAATTTGATATGCTAAAAAAAATCATCCTCATCTTTATATAACCAATCGAGAATAGCTCTATCTTCAACTTCATTTTCTTGAGTGTTTGCCTTGATGAATCTTCCATCAAACTTGGTGATGGGAACTGAAGCTTGTGTTCCTGAGATGGAAGTTGCTACAATTTGATGTGTGGAGGTTGTAGGCTGACCATGTGACCTTTGAGAAATAGGTAGGTTAGAGAGACATAAATAATATTTTGCCACCTTGTTGTCCTTTAATTGCATCTTTGCGCCAAAGTTCTTTATTAATTCATTTGTTTGATCTTTGTGTTTTCAATAAAAAATGGACAGAGCCTCTCTATTATGTGGGACAAAAGTGTCCTTGGTTGCTCTAAGATTAGAGAAAATATGACTAATATTATGATCCACCGGTATGGTTATTTCTTGTCCGTCATATGGAAATATTAGACATTGATGGTACATTGATGGTACCACTTGCATTTCATGGATCCACGAATGACCCAAAAGTATGTTATAAGATAAGTCTCAATCCAGAACTTGGGAGAAAGTGTTCTTTACAGTAGGTTCTACTCTGATAGGTAACATGATGAGGCCCTTAGAAGCTCATTCCTCATCATCATATGCTTCAATTGTTATTTTTCTCCTTGAATTAATAGACTCTTCAGAATACCCTAAGGCAAGAACAAATTTTAAAGTACAAATATTTAGACCAACTCCCCCATCTATTAAGACACATCTGATTCAGGTTTTATGGACCATGATTTCTAGATAAAGTGATGAGTTATGGGGATGAGTCATGGAGGCATCATCTTTCTCAGAAAAGGATAGGCATGTGGGTGAGGACAAGTGTCCCAACATGGCTTGAAATTTGTCAATATCCAAATCAAGGGATATAGTTGTGTCAACAAGAGCCTTTTCCAAAAATTTCTTATGTGTCAGTGATATTTTAAGAAGCTCCAAGATATAAATTTGAGCTGATGTCTTCTATAATTGATCAACTAAATTGTACTGCCTTGGAGGGGGAATAGTTGATTTGGATGAACTTCCTTTTATGACAATTTTATCCTGTCCCCTCATTGTTGCATTAACTTCTCGATACTCCTGCTTTCCTTTGACCTTGATGACATTAACTTAATAGTCATCTGTATAGATATGATTGATTTTGGTGTTGTGGACATAATTTACATTTTTCCCTTTTTCACCTGAAGATTCCCCTTTTTGATAATTGGGAATAGGGTCCTTAAATGCCTAATGATCTTCATTGGCATGATGTCCCTCGACTATTATGGTGTGATTGTTGATCAAATACTGGACAAAAAATTTCAAACCTTGGAAATTATTTGTCTTATGACCTTTGCATCTATGGTAATCGCAATAATACGAGTCATTCCACAATGGTGGTCTGACTCACAACTCATAATCTCTCTATGGTGACAACGTGATGGAAATTTTATCCAAAAGCTCTTTGAGAACTGGTTCAAGAGACTAGCCCAAAGGAGTAAAACTTTGTCGATTTGAGAAGAATTGTGATTTCGGCGGATTTGAATTTTGATTGCTTCCAAGATTATAAATGAAATTACCACAATTATTGGCCATATTTCCTTTATTGGCATTTTTTCCTTGATTGGAATTTTTATTTCCTTGGTTAGTTGAATTTCCAAGATTGGAGTTGTTGCGTTGAATACCTTATAGATTGAGAATGGTTAGATTTTCTTTCACATTGTTGGCATCTACTACCCCATCATTTACGACATTCTTATTTCTAGTCGAAAATCTTGATTTATCATTGTTATTGTTGTTATGATTATATGAATTTGGACTATCTTTGTCAAGATTTAATACTCTTCTCTTGACCAAGGCTCCTTCAATAGTGATCAAATTGTCAATCAATTTCTCAACTGATTAAGGACAATGAAGGTTGAGCCTATAACTCAGTTCTTGATTTAGATTGTCAATAAATATTTCCATCATTTCATTTTTAGGAACTGCACAAGAATATCTTGCAAATAACCTTCTCCATCTTTGTAAGAATGTGATGAAGGGTTCCCTAGTCTTTTGCTTCACATTTCACAAATCAAGCATGGTTATTTGATGTTTTATATTTTAGGAGTGTTGAGATATGAATTTATTGATTAACTTCTCAAACGTTTTGATGGGGGGGGTGATTTTAGAAAGCCACTCCATGGATTTCCCACCTAAACTTTGTGGGAACAATCGCATCAGGCATGTATCTTCATGAGAAAACTCTAGGCTCGTATTTTGAAACTCCCTCACATGATCAATATGATCCATTTTCCCATTGTATCTATCAGATTTCGAGATTTCACAATGCTTTGGAAAAGGAATCATGTTGACATTCGTATCAAAAGGATACGGGCAGATATCTTCCAAAACATATTTCTTGGTTGTATCCCCTTGTATTTCCTTAATTTGTCCTTGTAGTGCTCTTATTTATTGGGTAAGAGCACTAAGATCATTTAAGGGGGTTTCAACTCTTTCAGGATCTTCTCCAATCTTCTCCATACCAAAATCTGAGGGTAATCTAGCTCCTTAGTTTGCTAATAAAAGAAAATATATTTCTTTATTCTGCTCTAAAATCTTGTCCAAGAGAGTATGAAACTATGGATCATGTTCAGCTTCTTTAAGTAGCTCCTCGATTATTTCATTATCATTTGAATTATTCCCAGTACAAAACCTATGAAAAGGATTTTCTCTATCATCCATGTTGCCAAATGAATTTTCCCTTTCATCTTCTTCTTCGTGCTTTCAGGATCTTGTGACAACAAGAATATGCTTGTACCAAATTTTTACTAACTTTGATCACAAATGGGAGAGTGCAATTTTTTGGATTCCTTAATTAGAATAGAATGATGGATTCTATTGATATGACTAAAGAAATTTCTAATTTTTAGTTTGTGATTCCCTAGATTGAAGGATGAGGATCCTGTTATGGGAATTAAACTAGAAATCAGAAATGGATGTGATGATGTACTTTGTGATGTTTTGATCTTAGTTTGAGAAAATAAGGAATTTGCAAAAGCCTAATGTTTCCAAGTTCTCTATTGCAACACTTGATTGGGATGGTTGGAATACTGAATTGCAAGTTAAGGGATGAAAGAGGGATGAATGGGCTGACTATGATTATGCCTCTATGAAAGAGATCTTTGTTGAAAGAAAGCTTGTGAAGATAAAGTATCTAAAGTAAAATCATCAGTAAATCCTCTAGCAAAGTCATGATATCTATGGATGAAAGTTTGATGTTTAAGGAAAACTTTCTGAATTTGGTATAAAAAGTGTCTCCTTTTCAAAAAATTCTTGCAGCTCAAGGACCCTTTTATTTTCTTGATCCTTTTCTCAAGGGATTTCTTAACAAAGGTTGCAGATTTCCAGACCCTGAGCATAGAAAAAACCAAAATTGGTGGCAGATTGCATCAGAAAACTCTTTTAACTAAGAAAACAGATGCGTTATTCTGTGCTAGGGATGCACTAAACTTTTTAATATATGCGTTAAAATATTAGATCAATGTACTAGACTATTGCATGGATGTGCTAAAATTTTTCATAAATGTGCTAAAACAAAGCATGGATGCACTAGAACAGAGCATAGATGCGCTAGAAAAAAGCATAGATGTGCTAAAATAGAGCATAGATGTGCTAAAAGATCAATTCAATGCGCTGAAAGAGACATTTTTTTTACAATTTACTAAATTGGATGATCTTATCTGAATTATTGTTTGAAAACCACAACATGCAATAGGAAAATAGTTGTTTTTAAAGTCCTAAAATCGAAACAATAAGTGTATGTTCTCTGA
Source organism: Sequoiadendron giganteum (assembly GCA_007115665.2). NCBI lineage: Eukaryota > Viridiplantae > Streptophyta > Pinopsida > Cupressales > Cupressaceae > Sequoiadendron > Sequoiadendron giganteum. The sequence goes on from CM021102.1 coordinate 298,312,242, forward strand.
AATTTCCATAAGTATTTGAAAAAAACAAAGACTTCAAGAAGACTCACTCTTAATTATCAAAAAGGTCATCATAATCATCACAAGCCCACATCTTAGAATTGTGTCGACTCACACAGTCGTGTCTCCCCCTAGAGGGCGCCCATGTTTTTGTCTTTTCCAGGTGTGTACTCAAAGTTAGATTTCTTGATCCCTTGAGTAAATGGTTCCTTTCAATTATATGGTGAGTGTCTTGGGGGAAGATTCTTCCCTCCCCTTGCACTATGAGTATTATAATGTTTGGCTACTGACTCGGTTAGCTTCTACACTAAGGTTCATAGTAAGGGTTTTCATTCAGTGTGGCAAATGATATACTCCCTCAAGAGACCTCCCAAACTTTATAATAAAGGCTTTGGGGATGGTTACCTTGCACACTATTGTCGAGTGTATTTTCATCAACAACTCACTTTTGATTATAGTGGGTTGGAATCATTATCTTTAGGGGTTCCCACTTAGGTCGTTCCTCTTGGGTGAGTAATTTTTCCCACAAGAGCAAGCCTGCTAAAGGTTTTAATAAAGCATAAAATACATGAAATGAAAACATGAGTTTTGCATTTTGGTCACCCAGTTAAGGGGAGAGCATAAGCCTATCACCTAGCAACCACAACAAAAAAATTGTTCAATTTTAATCCGAAATAAAAAAAATTCTAAGCTAGGTGAAGATGTTGCTTCACAAAAGACATGGGATTCATTTTATCTAAGATATTTCAATTGTTTGGTGACTACCCTAGGATTGGTTTATTTTAATCTGAATGACTACACTAGGATTGCCTCATTTTAACCTTATGTAGAAAGTATTAATCTCTGTCTGCGAACGTGCCAGAATCAGGATTAAAATTTACAGTCTCCTGGATGCACTACAAAAACACATAAATATGCTAAAACAGAGCATATATGCACTAAAAGAAACCACAGGGATGCACAAAAATAGAGTGGCAATGCACTAAAAGAACGTAGATATGCGCTAAAATAGAGCGACAATACGCTGAAATAGGCCTTGTATGTGCTAAACTATTTAATGGATGCACTAAAACGGGTCTCGTATGTGCTAAATCGTGAGTCCAGATTGTAACATGCGAGAAAACCTATAATAAAATATCAAAAAGGAAAGATAAGGAAAAACAAGGATAAATGTTGAAAAGTGCAAAAGAGAAGTCAAAGGGTAGGCTCGCTACTACAACCATTTTCTAAAATAGGGGCAGATATCTTTAATATATTTGAGAGCAAAAATTTACACTCTACTTGGAAATCGGGTTTTGTTGTTTTCACAATCATTGTTTTAAGTTGATCCTCATAATTGTAAGTGTATGTTCTAATCAAGGTAGTAAAGATATAAGGTTTACAAACAAGGCCTTTAATAACAACAATAGGATCTATTGTAGACTCAAAGCTATCCTGCAACAAATAGAGGTCTTTTGCTGGAATTTGTAGTAAACTAGTGGTAGCTTCATCAAAACCAATGCACCAAAGGTTGGTTGAATGGTCTTATAGATTTAGCTGTAGAATGTAGCGATAGTTCCATTCCTTGATCTCCATTTGGTAGCGATCACAAAACCAAACATCAGCATGGGGGTATGTGCATTTTCTTTTGCATTCTTTCTCATTAACTAGTAAGGGGAAAGCAGGATAACAAAAAGACTCAATTTTTACAATTTGAATGGTTGCTTTAAAAATGGCTTCAACAGTTTTTGGAAAGCCAAGGTAGTTGTTCAAGATGAATGCAATAGTAACTCTATCATTTGAAGGATGAAGCCTACAAGGTGCAGAAGAAGATGAAACCTTATGTTCTACTTTGATTGGGCTCGTGGATCTGAGAGTTTTTACCTCGGGAATGGAAGTGTTAATGTCAACGACTATTGTTGTCGATGTGTTGATAGATTTTCCATTAAATTAGCCTACACGGGCACCCCGCACAACAACTATGACTATATCACCAAAAAGAAAAATCCACTCCAAGGCATCACCTTTTTCTTGCCAACTTGGGCCCCATAAATTAACATCAATGAAACAAGCAAAAATATCATATAGTTTAATAGTTCACCGGATTGTTTTAGATCCATTCTTCCTATGAATAGTTGATATGTACCCAACATGGAGTACAATGCCAATAATATCAACCAAACTATTATCACTATAATTGGTTATCTCACTAAATGGCACAATGGCTAAGGTTTTTTTTGGCACAGAGATGTCATCTTCACACCGTTTTATTGTTGATTTTTTGTCCAAAATAATTTCCAGATTACTATTTAATTTATTGAATTTTTTATTTGCTTCCTTCACCGAACCTCTTGATATTAAATAAGTTGCACCTATCTCGACTCGACCATAATGCAGTTCAGCAATATCATCAAAACAAGTAACACAAATTTTTGTCCCCTCCATATCTATGATATCAAAATTGAAAATTTGGCCTTCACCTCTTTTTTTATGGAAATGGTACATCTCTCTAATATGTGTTACATGCCCTTTCACTATCCAAAATTTTTGATAAATGTTCAAAGCTTTAATAGGGCTGAAATTTGGATGACTATTTTGTTTTTGAGGGGACAACTACACACCAAATTTAGGGGTCCATTTAGAAGGATAAGGTGACTATGGGAGAGCATTTCCTCTTCTTTCTATTTGAAGAGATACCTAGGGGTCCTAATGATTTGACAATATGGCATAATCACAACTAAGCTGAATATGATTAAGGCCCTGAAAAAGAAGTAAAACAATATATTGGACACATTATAATAGGCACATATGAAGGAGAAAGAGAATTTTAAAAAATAGACAAGAAACAACGTAGCCCACCTTGAATCTTGGACATTTCTACAGATGTAGTATCACAAAGATACAAGGGACCCTATTTTCAAGGCACCTAAAAACAATAAATCATTGCATTTGGAAGGAAGTGTTCCTATTTGCATATGGTTTCCATCAGACAAGACAACCTTGTACTACTCAAGCTTCCCTTCATCACCATAGATTTTTTTAAAGGAAAAGAGCTGAAGGAACGGAGAGGGAACGACATCTCCAGAATTGATGGAAAAAATTGCAAATGAAGTCAAAGTTGGTTGTTTCTTTGCAGCATACAAAGACAAGTTCAATAGAGGAAAAATGTACTTCATCACACCAAATGGATAAAAGGAGTAAGGCAAACAAAGGCTGCAAAGAGATTTTTTTGTGTTGGAAAAGATCAATGCATATATACTTCCACATCTATATGCTTTACAAGGGTCATCCATGTGTGTATACACCTAAATTCCAATAAAACTGGAAACACAAGCAATAAAGGGTATGTGGTGTGTGTTTTTGTATTTGAGAATCCTAATATTAAAGGAACTAAAAGGCAATGTTCAGGTTGATTACAAAGAGGAAGGAAACAATAACAAAAAAATTGTAGCAGGTATAAGGAAAAGGAAATATAAACTTATGGAATCAAGATCTGGAGGCTGGTGGATGGTACCCTCAGAGCCAGACTTCACAGCTGAATCTCTGGCCAATGTCACCAAATCAATTTTGGGGGGCTCTAGAGACCCATCCACAAAGCCTGATTCCACAGACATAGTTGTGGGAACTTTTAGAGGGAGGAAATGTTGCAATTATAGTTATTTGATTGGCAGCTCTATTTCACAATAAAAATAAAAGATTAAGGGCATGTGCAGGATCATCATGGAAAAAATAGGCCCTTAAGTGGCGATGAAAATTCAAAAATAAGAGTTAGGAAACTTGACGTAAAAATTTGAATAAGTTATCTATATTATTTCAAAAATATATAAAAAGTGAATTTGTAGAAAATTGAATGTATTTTCTAAACTACTAGGTTTATTTTTCTTTTTAAATCTATTTGGTGAAAATTTGAAATTTCAATGCAGTAGTACTTAGATTTTAGGGAAAAAATAAGAAGTAGGTGTCTGTCTGACCACCTTAACTTGGTAAAAACTTCATGAAATTCAATTTTTTTTAATACTATAGTATGTCAAGCATAGAATATGACACATGTTTTGGATTCAAAAAATGTGATACCAGTTGAAAGCTATAGATTTTTTTCAATTAGCCTATCAATCAAGAATTTAGTCATAATTCAAATAGAAAATGAATAATAATTATTTATTAAATTCAATCAAAGCATAATTTATATTGGTGGAAAGATGAGAATCTCCTTTAAAAACCCTTTCCATTTCATCAATTTTGGGTAAAAAAAGGTCGTCAACCACATGGACCATCATATCACTTATATATCGCCACTTTTTGGCCCATCATGATCCTGCACATTATTGGAAACAAGCTACACTAAGAGGGGAAGTGAATCAGTGTTGTGCAAAAATTAACTTTATTGACCTTTATCTTCAAAGCATTAACAACGTTCAATCATAATGCATAAACAAGAAAATAAACACAACACCATAACACCAAGATTTTACATGGAAACCCTATTAGGGGAAAAACCACGGTGGATGGCCAATTCACAATTATGATCTGAGTATACTCAAATGAAGATTACAAAAATTGGAATGCATTCAGGCACACTATCTAGAGCTCACTACTCAAAGGAAAGGCTCAATGCCTTACAAAAGAAAATAATATTAAAACCATCTGAGAGTTTGAACTAAGAAAGTTAGCATTTACAAATTCCTGATTATAGTTTTGGTTAAGCACTATAATAGATTTGTTGCCTTATAGACTGATTTTGTACTTCTTCACTGTTCTGCTCATACACACAATACATATATTCTATGCGCAAGTGAAACTGTGTATTATCGCTCTTCTTCTCTACTCTTATTCACAAATCACACCAAATCACACTTCATACATCATACAAAAAGATACAGATGATATATATATATTTGCAACATAGAATTCAATTACACTTTGTTGGCTTCAATAGAAAGTTGTACAAAAATAATTACAACTGTCAGCTAGATCCTTAATTAAATCTTTATGTGCATCCTCCAAATTCGGTTAAGACATAGAGGGAACCCAAAAAAATATGATTGAGCATGAAAATATTTAGTTAAATGCTCCTTATACATCCGAGACATAATGCATTCATGAGGTTGGCTCCAATACAAGAAAAACTGGGAATAAGCTAATCGAATCTTCTAACTTTCATACGAATTGATACGAGCCATTGCGCTTCTGTAGTAATAGAGACAATATGCTAGGAAATCATTTCTTGAGATGCACAACACAAAATAATAACCTGAAATCTTCATACAGATTGATGAACACTGTGCTACTAGATACTTTGTTCTTCCTTATGAATCTTCAATCTGTCTACTGGTATGATTGAATGATAGTGTGCATATCTGATCATCGATTATAGTTGTCATCAATGAAAACAATAAGTGATATTGTAGAGTATCTTGCCAAAAATCTCCTCCTTTGGTATTCATGGAAACACTTACTGAAAAATGATGGATCAATACCAAGATAGACTACACTGCCTTCTCCAAAATTCCAAAAATGTAATTCTCTCCCTGAGATGATTAAGCATTTTTCACTCCACTTTTCTCCCCCTTTGACATCAATGGAAAATTTAGGGGTGCGCATACCAAAAATGGATCAAACAGAACTATTATGCAAAAATGCTTCTTTAACTTACAAAAATTGAAAAATTTCTACAAAATCTTTCTTTAGCTGCATCAGGTTTGTGTCCCAAACTCTTTTGAGACTCTCCATGATTGTGATATGGCCATAGATCAGGTAATATTGTGTCTCTGTAGATTCCAAGTTGGCTGGATCACCAACTGCCATAGAGTCCTCTCCTTCTTTTAGAGAACTTGACAATATGTTAATCTTTGGACTAATTGTCCCTCTGAGTTCACATGTTCTAGCAATAATTTTGTTATTTGCATGTTCCGAGATTTTTATCTTATCAAGAAAAGACATTACTTCATCTTTTTTCTTTCCAATACCACCAGATAGAGGATCAAATGCTTCAAAAATAGCATTTAGCTATTTTTCCAAATCTTTGATCTTCTTTCCATTAGCTTCAGTAAACTTTGAAAAAGATAAATATGCTTTGTAGATATTACCACCTTCTGATAAAGCATTTTGTACATTCTTTATGCATGTGGCTAAATTTTTTTTATCTTTAGCAATCAATACCTTCAATCCACCGAACCTTTTAACATCAAATTCTTTCTCTATTTTCACCAAAGCAGATTTTTCAAGTGACTCAAAATGAGTACGGAGTTGATAAGCCTTTTCAATTCACCGGATGAAGATTCAATCGGGTCTTTCACAAAAGAGGGCATAATATTTTCCAATACTTTGGACGCAGGATTCAACAGTTCACCATCTTCAATGTGAGATTTCAGTAGTTCTTCTTGGGATTTTGCTTGAGCAAACGAAGCTACTTTCATTTTCTGGATTGGGCTTAAGGTGGATAGGTCAATGGGACCTTCAATTAGTTTTTGGTTCAATCTCTTCCTTGTGATCAACCAAGAATTTATTCACTACCTCACCAATGTCTCTTGCCTCAATTGGAATTGGCTTCACATCATCTTTCTTTTGTTGTTCTATTACTTCCTCGGTTGAATTTTTTTATTTGTCTTTAGAGATCTCTACCTTGTCAATTGATACATTCTCAGGTGCCTCAACTTCCATAGGTATTTTGGTGTTATCTTCTACAAGAGGAATCTGAGTATCCTCAATCATATCATCATTTATCTTTTCAACTTCAGGATCAACAACAATGTTTTCATTATTTTCCTTTTCAGCCTCTCTTTCTAGACCAGATGGAGCAGCTTCAACATGTGTTTCTTCAGCAACAACATTAATTCTCTCTTTTAGCAAGATCTTTCTAAATATTTTCTCTATTTCTTTTGACTTCATCTATTTGACCAATCATGAGCTTGTTTACTCTTGATTTTCTCTTGAATTCTCTATTAGCTCTTTTCAGGAATGCATTCATATCTTCTACAGATGTTATTGGACATAGTTCTGCTAGAATTCTTTCTCTCATCCTTTCTTCTTCAGTTCTAGCATTAACTCTCCTCATTTCCAATATGTCATATAAAATTTTAGGTAGATTTGGCATTATTTCAATCAATACTTTATTGAAAGTATTCATATTTTTTATCATTACTTCTTCAAGAATTCTTTTGTCGGATTCATCAAAAGACTTGTACCATTTTCAAAGTGGTTTTAGATTTCCATCCTTAACCAAAGATTTTTCAACTGCTTGTACTGACATAACTAGTTTTTCAATCTTTGCTTTCTTCTTTGCTTGGTCATCTTCATTGGAAGGATTTCCTTTTGTGACTATTGCTACCTTTGTGCCTTGATGCTTGATCTCTTTGAATCCTTCACCAGAAATATCCATATACACTCTCTTGCTCTTTTTCTTCCCTTCCTTTCTAGATCCCTTAGAATTAGTTTTTACAGGGGTGGACTTTGTTACAGGAGCTGAATGAGATACAAAGCTTCTAGTTGTTCTAGTTTTGGTAGATGATGTTGCTAGACCAGCTGATTGAGTTTTGGCTACCTCCTTAGTTGCTTGCTTTACTTTTTCAGCTTCTTCCCTTTTTTGTCTGACTTCTCTTAATAATTATGTAGGTACGCCCATACTCTCTGCAAGAACTTCTACTTCTTTTTTGACTCTTTTAGTAACCATAGGTTTCCTGAGTTCATTATGGACCTATGTTTCCTTCTCTACATATGTGTCGAACCTTTCCTCTACTGGATCCACTAGTTTTCCCAGTATGTGTTGAGCATACATATACAAAACTTTCCCATCAACTTCATATCCCAAGGGCATGATCTAGATTGTCCTAGGATCAACCACTTCCATCATACATTGATCAACATCCACCATGAAGAAAATTGAATCTTTGTACTTCTCTATAATAGAGGTAGGAATCCTCTCCCTTTCTTGCATCATAGACTGAAAACCTTTAAAGTATCCCCACATAGTTGCATTCCTTGTTTTGATATCTACAACATTGTACAAAAAATCTCTTATCTGTTTGACTACTGGCTTGTCCTTTTTCCACTGAACCTTTCCAACTCCCAGAACTTCACCCATGAAATAATAGAAAAAACACAAGAGAAGGTCACCATATTTGAAAGATTTTTTCTTGTCTTTCTTTATTTTTGCAAGATTCTCCATTAACTATATTCTCAACAATTCACAGAGGTCATAATCTGCATTTTCCTTCACCATTTGGTAGGCGGTATAGATTGTTGTGTCAGACATAGAGTTGTCTTGGCTAGAGTGATAAATCTTGTATCCAATGACCATGGATGAAAATTTGACATCTATATCGACAATGTTGTCAATAGTCTTTGCTCTTCTATCATATGTTGATCCTGTAGCATCAGTGGCTATTTGGTTTTTCACAGACTTTGGATAGGTAATCCACCAAAATATTTGAGACTATTTACTCCTTTGATAGCTTCCTTTGTAATTTTGAACAGAATGTTGAGCCACATAAATTCATCATGCACTCAATTCAAAACATAACGGACCCACTCCGACTCTCCAAATATAGGGAATTTGACAATCTGTGTGAACTTCTTTGTTTCCAGGATTTTATGTTCTGGCTTTACACAGTAATCTTCACCAATGATATGATTATTGTACAAATTCAGTAGTTGATAAATTCCTAGTTCTTCAATATTGGCATGGATATAAACCCTAATGTCCTTTGTGTGTAAAACTCCATATATAACAGACAAAAACGCTCCTAATGGATTGGTCTTTAAAGAATTGTAAGGATTCCATTTGAATTTAGGATGAGGTTTTTCCTTGACTTCAAATACTAGAGGAGTATTCAATTTAACCAAATCATAAGTTTGCGAAGTTTTTTCTAAAAAATACCTTTTTCATAGAATCATAATTTGAATGCTGAATCACTTCGACGCTTGAATTTTGCCTCAAATTGCCAATTATTTCCTATGAGTTCTCCAAAATTCTTCTCTCCAAAATGAAAAGTGACAAATGAAGAGTAGAAATGACCTTTTATCACTTGCATACCTAACCCTTTTGTCGTAATAAATGCTTTAACCCTAATACATTCGGTTACCCTATTCATGTACTATGATGAGTAAAACATCTATGGACCTCTCGTACAACATACCACTTCCTCCAATGAGTTCAACAACATTTTTTGAGCATCTATGCATGTACTGGACACATCCACATCTGGTGTCACTTACCGGTTAGGGATTTTTATGATTTTCTTGATTGCTCCCCCTAGGCCAAAGGCTTGAGACAAATTCCCAGAGGAATTGCCAGAAGCAGGTTCTGGTGCTACCACATTTTCTTCAACAATAACATAGGGATATTTCTTCGCCCTTTTCTTTTGTATCTACTATCTAACTACATTTGTAGTGATTTTTTCTTTGATATCCTTCTGCATATTTTTCTTTTGATTTATCGAACCTTTTCTGTTCCAATAGAATGTAGCAATGTGTCCAATTTTTTTGCAGTTATAACACAATTTATTTTTCTAGACCAATTGTTCCACTGATTTCCTCTTGATCTGCACTGGTTAGCAATATGGCCAAGTCTATTGCATGTATAGAATCTAATATTTCTATGAAATTGATTCATCATATTTTTGTATTCATTTGACTTATGACCAACCTTATGACAATTAAAAAAATGACTTGAGAAAGATGGACCACTTTGATTCATTCTACTTCTACACTGAGAAGCCATGTGTCCAAAATTATTGTAGTTGTAACAATATCCATTAAATCTTTGAGCATTAGGTTTCCTTACCAGATACCTTCCAAATTTTTTCATTTGATTTCCTTTCCTGAATTTCCTTTGCTCGGATTTGGAGCTTTCTCCTTCTTCATATCCAAGACCTCGGTTGTCACCATGAGTCCTTTGGTTGCTAATTAGTTCATCAAGCATGGCAGAGCTAGCTTTTAACTTCTCTTTGTACTCATTTTCAATAGCAAGTTCAATTCTGATATCATCCAACTACCTTTCAAGTGCCTCTTCATTGTTCTTAGATTGTTCTAGTTCATCATCCAATTGGCTACACACTTCAGATTTTTCTTTCAAGGACTGAGCTAGGTTCTCTTCATTTTTATTTCTATCTTCAATCTCCTTGGTCATCTTCATCATGATAGTTTCCATCTCATGCTTTAGGAATATATTGTCTTTGGTAAGCTTTTCACATTCCTCTGTCTTTTCTTTCAGAGCTTGACCGAGTTGTTCTTCTTCAATTCTCTTACTGTCACTCTATTTAATTTGATCACAGAGTTCCTTTTTCTTCTCTCTAGACTTATTGATTTTGTCTTTTAGATACTTATTGATTTTGTCTTTCAGATATTCAATGAATTTCTCAACATCTGAGATGTTTTCTTGCAGTTTCTAAACTTCAGCCTTTGACTGATGAAGATCATCCAGGGCCACCAAAAGAAATTATTGAAGACTACTTGAATCCATGAAAACACCTTCCAAGATCTCCCCAAGTGGTTAGACTTCTTTCAGAGGAACTAGCTTTGATACCAATTGTTGGAAACAAGCTACACTGAGAGGGGGTGATTCAGTGTTGTGCAAAAATTAACTTTATTAACCTTTATCTTCAAAGCATTAACAACATTCAATCATAATGCATAAACGTGAAAATAAACACAACACCATAACACCAAGATTTTATGTGGAAACCTTGTTAGGGGAAAAACCACGATGGATGGCCAATTCACAATTATGATCTAAGTATACTCAAATGAAGATTACAAAAAGGGGAATGCACTTGCATTCATGTGCACTATCTAGAGCTCACTACTTAAAGGCAAGGCTCACTGCCTTACAAAAGGTAATAAGATTAAAACCATCTAAGAGTTTGAACTGAGAAAGTTAGCATCTACAAATTCTTGATTATAGTTTCAGTTAAACACTATAATAGATCTACTTCCTTACAGACTGATTATGTACTTCTTCTCTATTCTGCTCATACACACAATACATATCTTTTATGCACAAGTGAAACTATGCAATATCGCTCTTCTGCTCTACTCTTATTCGCAAATCGCACCAAATCACACTTCATACATCATACAAAAAGATACGAATGATCTTATATATATCTGCAACATAGAATTCAATCACACTTTTTTGGCTTCAATAGAACACAAAAATAATTAAAACTGTCGACTAGATCCTTAATTAAATATTTATGCGCATCCTCCAAAGTCAATTAAAACATAGAGGGGACCCAAACAAACATGATTGGGCATGAAAAAATTTAGTTAAACGCTCCCTATACATCAGCGACATAATGCATTCATGAGGTTGGCTCCAATACAAGAAAAACTGGGAATAAGCTAACCGAATCTTTTAAATTTTATACGAATTGATACGATCCATTGCACTTTTGTAGTAACAGAGACAATATGCCAGGAAATCATTTCTTGAGATGCGCAACACAAAATAATAACCTGAAATCTGCATATAGATTGATGAACACTGTGCTACTGAATACTCTGTTTTTCCTTATCAATCTTCAATTTGTCTACCAGTATGATCAAATGATAGTGTGCATATCTGATCATCAATTATAGTTTCCATCAATGACAACACTAAGTGATACTGCAGTTTCTCTTTCCAACACACATACCCTTAATGTATTGCAACATCCAATGGCAACTGGTAGAAAACTTAGAAATATTGATAATCTGGCAACCATTTTACTATTTTGATTAAATGAAAATGCGTATAACCATTCCAGTTTCAATATTGTCCAAATAGCAGAAGATACAACAACAAGAATAAAAATGATAAATGAAAATGTATATATCCCTATATGTATCTGTTTATCTTTGAGGTTGCTTATATATGTATGCATGCAATTTTTTATTATACTTTTATATATACCTATATGCAGATATTTGTATATCTTGCTAGTTGGTCGCTTCATCATTTCTTATCCAAACAATAGGATATACAATAGTAAGAATTAAAAATGATTAAGTACATATATGCATTGAATTTCCCCTTTGTGTACACATTTAAAACAACACATATAACCAGATATATATATCCATATGCACACATGTATATATCTATTTATATATGCATTGCTATATCTAAATAGATATGTATACTATATTTATTCCTAACAAAAAATGAGCATAATGTCAAAGGATAACAATGAAAAGAAGGATCAATAAGTAGGGAGCGAAAGTTCTAGAAGTCAAATACATATTTTATACATTGCAACCTATGGCTGATGGCCTATAGCTTAGTTCACCAATTTTTGTTTTATTTTATTTTTTAAAAAAATAGTACTCTCCACTTCTTGGAATCTATCTCCCAAGGGAAAATTAGGCTTGATTCTAGGAAACAATTCCAATTAGGTCTTTAGGAAACATATTTCTCATGCTTCGAGCATAGGAAAAACATTTCTCATTACTGCTCTAAAAAGTATGCTTTTCCCTTGGGAAAGAGAGTTCAAAAAGTGGAGTATTGACATTCCAGTTTACATGCTAAATAGATCAAGGAACTTTTGGAATGAAATTCATTCAAACTATGAATATGAAGAGATTATAAAACTAGCTAAGAGTAGCTAGATCATGGGGAAAAAAAATATAAAAAATCTTTGGGTTGTTTATGATAGCGGGGAGTTTGCTAATTACATGGGTTGGGAGTAGTGGAGTTGGTTGCCTTGATACGTGGAAGAAAAATGGTAAGTTTTTTCTCATGCAAGGGTTAATGCATCTTGGTATTGATGTACAATGGCGTATGAGGAAGTAAATGTAATATTCAATGTTCTAGAGTGGGAAAATGTACTCCAAAATGTGCGATAAAATATATTAATTAAGTTGCATTGTCAAAAGAGGAATTTTCATGCTATGATATTCTTAACTCTTTTTAAATCAAAGTCTACATAAATATGATTAAATATAGCATACACATGTTTATATATACATGTGTATATATAAATTTTTGTTGCATTGTGAAACAAGTAATACTGATCTTGGTCTATATATATGGATATATATCTACCTATATGTATATTTTAAAATATGAAATGGTGAATTCAATACATATATATGCATACATGTATCTATCTATGTTTCAGGGATTTAAACACAATTTTTCATGAGGTTTAATGCATCACGGTATTATTGTACGATGGTGCAAGAGGAAGTAAATTCAATATTCAATGTTGTAGTGTGGGAAAGTATAAAAACATACATGGGAAAAGGTTGGAAAATAGCATTGCATAGCAGTAATTTTGATATACAATTTACATTCCATACTATTCTCTTTGAATGGATTTTAACTTAAATTTGTCCAAAGCAAAGCAAGCAATAAGCTATACAAAATGCGTATAGCACCAAAGATGCACAGAGATAACAAGGAACAGTAACCAGAGGCCAGAAAACATACACAAACCAAAAAAAGTTGAAAGCACTAAAAAGGTACAGGTCAATATCATGTTTGTACTTTATACCAATCTACAAAATTTTAGAATTTTGAAAGTTAAAAAAAATTCTTGTCACAAGTACAATAGGATAAGAAACTCCCAAAGTGTCATGCCAAGCAAAAAAAACACATGAGGAAACAATTCTTAATTAAATGCACATAAACATTTACTTGGCTTAAGATATGAAGAATACAAGAGCTAAACTGTGGAAATCAATAACTTGTTACACAGAGCTTCAAACAGATGAGAAAAAGATAATATCATAAAACATATTGTTACAAGACAAGCAATCTACGCAACAGTTGGCTTGTCAATTCAAAATCCAAGCTAAATTATTTGGCACTAAATATTATAGACAAATAGAGAAACTATAAAAGAGCTATTAGAAAGATACTTAATAATCATAGGAAAATGACAGATGATCATAAACCCACATTAAATAGAACTTAAAAACATGGACAATAGAAGAGGTGAACTACAATAATGAACAGTCTCTTATGGGGATGTGGGATAAACAATATCATGAAACATATCCATACAAGAAAAGCAATCTATGTAACTGTTGCCTTGCCAATATAAAATTTGAGCTACATTATTTCATACTAAATATTATAGACAAATAGAGAAATTGTAAAAGAGTTGTTAGAAAAACACTTAAGAATGATAGGTAAATTACATATGATCAAAAACCCACATTAAATATAACTTTAAGAGAAGTAGGAAAACATATATATAGACTAAAAATTTGAAAGTAGCCCAAAGGTAAATATCGATGCCATGTTTACAGTTTATAGCAATCTACAAAATTTCAAAATTTACAAGAGCTAAACCATGGCAACAAACACTTTGTTATAGGGAGCTTAAAATATATGAGGAAAAAAGAATATAATGAAACATATTGATACAAGATGAAAAATCTATGTAAGAGTTGGCTTCTCAATTCTAAATTCAAGCAACACCAAAATGGCTCTTTTGACAATGCAACTTAATCAATATATTTTCTCGCACACTTCAGAGTATACTTTCCCATACGTATATATATACATATATATATACATACATATATATATATATACATATATACATAGATATATTCTAAATTCGAGCTACATTATTTGGCACTAAATATTTTATTAAAATAGGTTAATTGTAAATGAACTATTAGGAAAACACTTAAGAACCATAGGAAAATGACAAATGATCGAAAACCAACATTAAATAGAACTTTTAAATATGGAGAAATATTCAACTCGAGAGACAAAAAATAGGTTTAAATTAGGACAAGATCATAGGATGCACAATCAAGAGGACACATTCTTACTTGCAATCAATCCAAGACATAGAAATGGATAAATAAAGGATTGATCTAGACCATTTGTCATTATGATAGGATAATGGTTGTTAAATTTTTGATTTTAGGTGAAAAATTAAGATAAATTAAGCATTAAGACTTTTAATTTACAACAAAAAAAATACAACATCAAATAAACCTGCCATAGAAATGATAAAATAATATACCTTATTGACATTTAAAAGCTTGGAATGGCATACCTTACTGGAAATTAGATCTTCAATATTGTATGTTCATCCTCAAATGAAGATCAAAGATCTTGTAATGAAAAATCTCATAGAAGATAAACATTTTAGAGATTAGATATCATATATTTCACCATAGATTTGGAGGCACATCATACATTTTAACAACAATGAACAGTTTGTTATAGCATGTTGAAAAAAAGAATATTATAAACAAATAGGGAAACTGCAAAAGAGCTATTAGGAAAACACTTAAGAATCGCAGGAAAAAGATAGATGATTAAAAACCCACATTAAATATAACTTTAAAATATGGAGAGTAGAAGAGGAAAACTACGATATTGAATAGTTTTCTTTGTGGGTCTGGAGGAAAGAATATCATAAAACATATTGATACAACACAAGCAATCTATGTAACAATTGGCTTGTCAATTCTAAATTTGAGCCACATTATCTCGCACTAAATATTATAGACAAATAGAGAAATTGTAAAAGAACTATTAGAAAAACATACATACATATATACATCTATACATATATACATATACATACATATATATACATATACATATGTATATATACATAGCTATTTGTTTGAAGTTTCTATTGGGATTTTTGTCAACCCAACTGTGAATAGAATTTTTCGGTGTCGGAGATCTCCTAGGTCAACAGTGACTTCTGTGAGGTTTTTTATGACGACATGGAGCTTGCTAATTATATGGGTTGGCAGTGGTGGAGTTGGCCACCTTGATACGTGGAAGAAAAATGGTAAGTGTTAGCTCGCGCAAGCGTTGATGCATTCGTCCATTGTTGTATGATGGCACAAGAAGATACATATATATATACGGATATACATACATATATTCTAAATTTGAGCTACGTTATTTGACAGTAAATATTTTATACAAATAGGTTAATTGTAAAAGAACTATTAGGAAAACACTTAAGAACCATAGGAAAATGACAGATGATAGAAAACCAACATTAAATAGAACTTTTAAATATGGAGAAATATTCAACTCGAGAGACAAAAAATAGGTTTAAATTAGGACAAGATAATAGGATGCACTATCAAGAGGATGTATTCTCACTTGCAATCAATCCATGACATAGAAATGACTAAATAGAGGATTGATCTAGACCAATTTTCATTATGATAGGATAATGGTTGTTAAATTTTAGATTTTAGGTCAAATTATATGTGAAATTAAGATAAATTAAGAATTAAGACTTTTCATTTATGACAACAAAAATACATCAAATAAACCTGACATAGAAATGATAAATAAATATACCTTATTGAAATTTAAAATCTTGCAATGGCAAACCTTACTGGAAATTAGATCTTCAATATTGTACGTCAATCCTCAAATAAAGATCAAAGATCTTGTAATGAAAAATCTCATAGAAGATAAAACAGTCTTAAAACCCTCCAATATGCTATAAAACAGAGGTGGAGGCAATGATTTTTACAATAGTCTTCTATTAAACCAACACCACAATGCCTCTTTGGACAGTTCAACTTAATCAATATATTTTCTCCCACATTTCAGAGTATACTTTCTCATACATATATATATACAAATATATACATATATACAGATATATATACTTTGTGCATCTTTGGTGTTATATGCATTTTGCACGGTTAATTCCTTGGTATCTTTCTAATAGATTTAACTTCAAATCCTTACAAAGAGAATGGTATACAATGTCAACGGTATGTGGAAATTAATGCTTCGAAACATAGATAGATACATATACGTATATATATATATATATTGAAGACAAATAGAGTAATTGTTTAAGAGGTATTAGAATAACACTTAACAACCACTAAACTAATATAGACAAAATGATTTTTACAGTAGTCTACTATCAAACCAACACCACAATACCTCTTTGGATAGTGCAACTTAATCAATATATTTTCTTGCACATTTTGGAGTATACTTTCCCATATATATATACATATATATACATGTATATACATATATAGATACATATATATACTTTGTGCATCTTTGGTGTTATACGCATTTTGCATGGTTATTTCCTTGGTATCTTTCTGATAGATTTAACTTCAAATCCTTACAAATAGAATGGTATACAATGTCAACAATATGTAGAAATTAATGATTTGAAACATAGACAGATACATATACGCATATATATATTGAAGAAAAATAGAGTAATTATATAAGAGGTATTATAATAGTACTTAACAACCACTAAAATAATATGGACAAAATTCAATTGAAGAACAAACAAAGCATACATGTATGCATATGTATATGTAAATGTATCTATGCATATGCAATGCATTTTTCGATGGAGAGTGTCACGAATGGAAGGTACGGTGCATTTTTTAAAGGAGAGTATATTGTTGCTACTACTTATGCTTATGGATCGTTACTTCATTCATTCCACCCTCCATCTAAAAGAACTTCACTTTTTTGATTGAATATGCATATATACATAGACATATACAAATACAAATAGAAGAGGCAAACTACGATAATAAATAGTTTGTTATGGGGAACTTCAAACAAATGAGGACAAATGAGGAAAAATGAAAGTCATGAAACATATTGATATAATACATATAACATGTTCCATGACAAAATAACCATGATAATTAATAGTTTGTTATAAGGAGCTTCAAACATATGAGGAAAAAATAAATTCATGAAACATATTGGTACAAGACAAGAAGTCTATTTAACAATTGTAAGAGGTATTAGAATAACACTTAAGAATCACGCGTAAATGAAAAATGAATGGAAACTTACATTAAATAGAACTCGTAAGGCCAATGGGTATCAATAATCTCTACAAAATGGGTATAGCACCACAAACTTAATTGAAAATTCGACCTACCTTACCTGGCACTAAATGAACAACAATTTGTTATGGGGAACTTCAAACAGATGAGGAAAAAATAATATCATGAAACATATTGATACAAGGCATATAACACGTTCCATCCAGACAAGATAACCATGGAAATTAATAGTTTATTATAAGGAGCTTCAAGCAGATGAGGAAAAAATAATATCATGAATAAAATATGGATAATAGAAGAGGAAAACTACGATAATCAATAGTTTGTTATGGGGAACCGAAAAAAAAAGAATATCATGAAGAACAGTTTGTTACGGGGAACTTCAAATTGATAATAAAAAAATAATATCATGAAACATACTGATACAAGATAGATGAACATAAAGCCACATTAAATAGAACTCCTAAAGCCAATAGGTAGCAATAATTTGTGCAAAATGGGTATAATTCCACAGACTTCATTGAAAATTTGAGCTACATTACCTAGCACTAAACATTATAGACAAATAGAGAAATTGTAAAAGATATATTAGAATAACACTTAACAACCACTAAACTAATTATGAGAGGTGTTAGAATAACACTTCTAAGAATGAGACAACAGTTTTTTATGGTGAATTAAAAAAAAAAATTCATGAAGAACAATTTATTGCGGGGAACTTCAAACAGATGAGAAAAAAATAATATCATGAAACATATTGATAGAAGATAGATGAACGAAAATCCAGATTAAATAGAACTCCTAAAGCTAATAGGTAGCAATAATCTGTGCAAAATGGGTATAATGCCACAAACTTCATTGAAAATTTGAGCTACATTACCTGGCACTAAACATTATAGACAAATAGAGAACTTGTAAAAGAGTTATTAAAATAACACTTAATAGCCACTAAACTAATTGTAAGAGGTATTAGAATAACACTTAAGAATCAGACGTAAATGACAGAGGAATGGAAACCCACATTAAATAGAACTGGTAAGGCTAATGGGTAGAAACAATCTTTGCAAAATGGGTATAATGCCACAGACTTAATTGAAAATACGAGCTACATTACTTGGCACTAAATGAAGAAAATATTTTTATGGGGAACTTCAAACAGATGAGGAAAAACGAATATCATGAAACATATTGATACAAGACATATAACAGGTTCCATCTAGACAAGATAACCACGACAATTAGCAGTTTGTTATAAGAAGATTCAAACAAATGAGGAAAAGAGAATATCATGAATAAAATATGGAGAATAGAAGAGGCAAACTATGGTAATCAACAGTTTATTATGGGGAACTAAAAATAAGAATATCATGAAGAATAGTTTGTTACGAGGAACTTCAAACATATGAGAAAAAAAGAATATCATGAAACATATTGATAGAAGATAGATGAACAAAAATCCACATTAAATAAAACTCCTAAATCCAATACATAACAATAATCTGTGCAAAATGGGTATAACGCCATAGACTTCATTGAAAATTTGAGCTACATTACTTGGCACTAAATACTATAGACAAACAAAGAAATTGTAAAAGATCTATTAGAATAACACTTAACATCCACTAAACTAATTTTATCTCCAATGTGTTTATTCTTTCATACTAACCCTTTGCATATATATATCTAATTACTCCTACGTTAATTTGCAATTGCTCCTATTTTAATGGGTATAATGCAAAATATGCACAAAGATAACTAAAACAATAAACCAAGGGTGATAAAATTTCTAACCCTAACCATTTTTTTTGATGAAAGAAAGAATATTTAACTACAATTGCACCTATGGTAATGGGTATAATGCCAAAGATGCACAAATATAACTACAAATAATAAACGAGGGGTGAAAAAATTACTAACCCTAAGCATATTTTTTCATGAAAGAAAGAAGATTTGATTGCAATTTCTCCATCCATATAGAGCCATAATCTCTTTAAAGTCTCCAAAATGGGTATAACGCCAAAGATACAAACATGTAAAAAGAAGACATGAACAATAAATTAATCATTTATGCAAAATATGCATGTGAAATGACTTATAGATTCTAGAGAACAACAATCTCAAAACCCTCCAATTTGCCATAAAACGGAGCCGAAGGCGACGATTTTTAGAATATTCTACTATCAAACCAACCATGGATCCGAAGGCGATTATTTTTATAATAGTTTGCTATCAAACCAACAGCACAATAGGTCTTTCTATAATGCAACTTAATCAATACATTTTTTGGAACATTTCCAAGTATACTTTCCCACACTGCAACATTGAATATTGTATTTACCTTGTTCGCTGCCATCATACAAGAATGGTAGGATGCATTAACCCTCGTGTCAGCAAACACTTACCATTCTACTTCCACGTATCGAGGTAACCAACTCCACCACCGCCAACCCACGTAATTAGCAAGCTCCACATCATCATAAAAAACCCCAAAGAAGTTGTTGCCAGCTAGGAAATCTCTGGTGCCGACAAATCCTATTCATCTAAAAGTAAGATATAAAAAAGAGAGAATGTGTGGTAGACGGTACGTTAAGGGAAAATTTTAATGTCAAAAATTTAGTATGGTTTGGGAAACAAATAAAGTTCAATATATAAATTTGTTGTATAAAATTGACACTAAAGCAAGTGCAATGCATAGAGAGAGAGGAAGAGTGTGAATGGATGAGATAATATTTCCTAAGGGAGAGAAATGGATCACTTGGACATGTCCCTAGGGGGGAGGAGAATACATGTAGCTAAAAATAAATGCTAAATATATTTTTTTTCTCATCATATGACATGAGAAAAGAATATTGAAAGTCACATTAGTTGAGAAGCATCCAAGTGATAAGAGACACAAGAAAGGAACTATATATTTCAAGGTCAATATGTTTTTTATTTATTACTAAAATATATATAGAAATGCATTTCATCTTTCCCCTAACATATAGAACTATGACCACAAAGGAGGAATGATTACGAAAAATTGAATTCACAATAATATTTCCAATTAGATCAAGATTCTTTAGAAGAGGTTAAATTTTTTGCATCATCCCTAAAGGAATAGGAGAGATATTCAAATCATAAGTGTTTGGGTCAACATGAAGGATATTTTTGTGCCTTAATACTTTACATCATCCCCAAAGGAATAGAAGAGATAAACATGTCCTAAGTATTTTGGGTCAACATTAAGGAGATTGTAGTGCCTCAATACTTTGCATCATCCCCAAGATATGTTAGGACATAAAAAAGACATATAGGAAGAATGAGGAAAAAATAGATAAAAATGACAATATGGATTTCTTCCTATACCCATTTTCTTACAAGAGCGGCATGGGTCTTCTAGGTTGAACTAGCAAAAATAGTAGATATGGCACCAAACTTTCATTATTGATATATCAAATCATCCTCATTCCAATGACCTAGACGAAACCAATCCACCCATAGAAATTGATAATGGTTATTTTTTTATAAAGTGAGGGATTTCAATCAAAGTCTCAATAAAGTATATGGGAGAAGATGGAATCCACATAGAAAAATAAGTATGGAAGCTTGGAAAGAATAAAAAATCTATATATTGTTGATGGATCAACATTTGTAGGTTCCTTAATATGTCTCATACACATGAATGCTATGAGACCAAATATTTTTGACAGGAAACCACCACATAAAAAGAAATAGTAGATACCAATGGTATATAAGAAGAGGGATAAGGTGTGTGTAAGGGAGGAAGCATAAATTTTTGGTTTGGTCTTGTAATCATTTAATTTTATCATTTCAAAAGATTATTTCATAATTATCATTAGTAGCTTGATGATTTGGTATGGTATATAAATAACATTACCAAAGATTATTCATCATGGAGAAATAACATTATTTGTCACACATAAAAGGTTATTTCTACACACCAAAAGTTTCCTAAATTTTATTTCTTAATAGTAAATCTTCAAGGTAAAAAGCCAAAATCTAATTCAACAAAAGCACCAAATAACTATTAAATTTTGAGGAGAATAGAATTTTTTTAATATTGAAGAAAGACATGAAAATCTCCTTAGTGTTGAAAATATACATTGAAAATAAATGATCATAAAACTCAACTAGAATATTACCTCCAAATCATAGCTAATGCTCCCACTACATATGAGAAAATACAAACTCTTAAAACTACCTATGGCTCCATGATTTATATCTTCATAAAATAAAATCATATATATCGAACAAATATATCCTAACCAACATCTCAACCAATAACTCCAAGTGCACTAGATCTCTCTATATGAAAAAAAGTTGTCCATATCCTCAAACAACATTGAAATGACCATCCTCTATTTTCAGAAAAAATATAAGAATATTTCATTACTCACATGCATAAATAACCAATCTCATCTCATGGCACCAATTCATCCATTATAAAATACCATCTGTCATAAAATTGGTAGATCCACACCACTACAAAGCTCCTAATAAAAGTGATATAAAGATACCTATGGCATCATGATAAATGTATCCTAAATTATAAATATCATGCATGGTCTTTAAATAATCAAATAACTCAATTATATAACTAGAACCCAGAAGGAAACATATAACCACCACTAACTATGTTCATGTACAAATATTCTACTGAACCATGACTTAAATAATCTCATGAGAGAATAGGACCAAACTCTACATATTCACAAAGAAAAAATCCCCATCATTTTGTTTTAATATAGCTTAATGTAGAATTTCGAAAAAAGGTCAACAAACCAAAATCTACATATTCATGGAATTTAAGTAGCTAAAAACAAAACCCTACTATGTACAAGACATTATTAGCACTTCAAAGGTTCTAAGCCAAGTTTTTCATTCAACATGCAAGCATATACATAGTACCCACAAATAACACATATGTAACATCCAAAAATAATAAGAAAAGGATATTCATTTTTGCATCTTGAAATAGTGTAACTACGACCCACAAACAATGTAGAGTCATAAAAAAAAAAATTCACCCACATCAATAACAACAAGATAAAGATAACATGTAGACTCTTTCATAGCATGATCATAAAATCCAAAGACGGTCGAAAACCAAAATCTACAAATCCACAACATTGAACAATTATGGATGAAGTAACCAACAAGAACCATATCGAAAGCAACAACTAGCCTCCTCCAATAATACATGAAGAATTTATATAAATTTGTAACATATCTCACATCTAAATAACCCTCAAAAATTACACTCTAAATGGCACTCTTTCATGGATTTGTAAAGAAATTATTTTGATCAAATGTAACTTACAAAACTATACATGCAAATATGAATCTATTAATGCATTTAAAACACACAAAATGTACCCATGTCTCAAATGATAGAATCATAAATCTAATACAACATATATTTTAAATAGAAGATCAACAAAACTTGCACCCATGAAAGTTGAATGTTTTGAATGTCGCAACAAGCCACACACAACATCCATAGAAACTTGAATCTATTAAATTTATAAAATAGCCACAAATCTAAAGTCTCTAGATCTATAATTTAAATAATGAAATATCATAGATTCATATCATGCACATACATGTAGGCCCAACTCTTAATGAATCTACAACATATATCAATATCTAATGTTATGCAAGTGATGGGTCAACCCGTATAGTTCTAAAATAATATGAATCTATTACTGCATGAACCAACATGCATACACATGCAATCCATAAATCACACCAACATTGGGGTACGTGCAAGAAGTTGGGTCCACAAAATGTTCAAAAGTGGAAGTGTTTTCCTAATGTTTAGAATTTGTTGCATTTGGACTAAATATTTAATTTATTCTAATATCCAAATGATACAAAAAAAAATAATAGGCATGTATAAAAGTTACTTTATAAAAGCCACTTGTTTAGGACCATACCATGCATGTGTACAAACACCATAATTTGACCTAAATAAAAGTATTTTTCTAACTCGTTTTAGGTAAAGATGTGTATTATAATGAAAATTGATGGAGACATTTTTTATAATTTTTTTCTAACTATTTATTTATTTATTAATCTTTTATTGGCCCTAATTGATGGTTTTTAAAACCCTTGTGTACAGACACCATAAATTGACCTAAACTTGTCATTTTCTAATTTACTTTTCTCACTGTGTAAGTAATTGCTTATAGATTGATGCCATATAAAAAATTTAACAAATAAATTAAAATTTTAAAAATTACTAAAAAAATATAAAAAACTCAAAATTTCAAGTTTATGGGCTGCTTTCCTCATAAATTAATCCAATCGTAAAAAAATTACATATTTTAAAACTAGACATTGTTTTTTATTAGGGAAAAACAGGTTTTGATGGGACCCGAAACCCATTATAGACCAGTTTTGAAGGGACTAGCAACCGTATCCAATGAAAGCATGTTGCACCAAAGATAATCCAAATACCATCAACAACCCATCAATAACAACACTAAGAGAAGAAAAACTAGAAAGAAAAATTTGCACAAAGGTTTTACAGGGACCTTAAACCCAAAGGTTTTGAAGGGACCTTAAACCCTTTACAACCAGGTTTTAACAATGACCTTGAACCATTTAACAACCTGGTTCATCATATAATCAGGCAACAAAGTAGCCCAACTGCAACCAACCATCTGCTTAGTAACAACAACACTAAGCCAAGAACAACCAAAACTCTGATAACCATGCACCTCCTTGCAACTCCAATCTGACAAAAATGCCAACCCAAACTCCTCCCCAATAGGAGAGGGCTCCCCTCTAATGGAGAGGAAGAAATAAGAACCCTTGCCATCAAATCCAACACTCTCCTGAACACACAAGTTCCACCTCAATAGAAACAAGCAGTAAAGAAGAGACCTCCACACCAAGTCTACAACAACCAACTCCACCACAAAAGGAGAGGGTTCCCGCTCAACGGGAAAAATGTTCACCTCCATAGAAGATAACAGTTGTAGAACTCAAAAGAAAGAAAAGACTCTAATGGAAAGGGCAGCCACAACTTCCAAAGGCATGGTAAGAAACTAGAATAAGAACGAAGAGGAAACCAACAACAACAAACGCAACCAAATATGAGCCTTCAGAATAAACCATTGACACAACTCAGCATCACCATGAACAACAACCCAAGAAAAAAAAGATGGAGCCTTAAGTAGAAACATGATTAACAACTCAGCCACCAAGAAAAAAATCACCCTAACTAGAAAATCCAACATTAACACCCAAAAGGAGGTGACAGAAAAATAGTTGTCACCACTTCGACCCAAACCATAGGGGAGACCCAAGATTTCCACTTCCAAAAGCGAATCCAGAAAAATAAAATGTAGCACCAGGTAGATAAAATTCCCAAGACCAAGAAAACATGCTTGAAGACACACCATGTCTTCCTTCAACCATGCCATAGGCCACACCATCCCCCAACAACAAACAAGGGGCAGCATGGGCAAGCCCAACATAGACCGCATGGAAGAAAAACCACCATCCACACAAGGAAAGAGCACAATGACCAAAAAGACCACCATAGCTGCAACATCAAACATCCCCACAAATCCATCTTCCTCAAAGAGTGAGGAGATCACATGAAAAAAAGGAAAACCAAACCACAACCTCCACGACTAACCCGAGACCAAAGAGGAACCCTCGATCACAAGAGAAGAGGCCACAAAAAGTAGAAAACATTGTCCAAGAAAAAGAAGCAGATCCCCTTCAAAATCTTCAGGAAGCCTTTGGGATCTGCACCCCACCAGGGCACAGCCAAGGCACAAAATAGGGCAACGAACCAAGGAATGCCACCTCCAGCAGATACCCAGCGCCAGGAAACGAAGACCCATGCCAGGCCCACCTTCATCATCGTCTTCATCTGAATCTTCTCCCTTGCTCACATCGCTTGAGGAATTCAAAATCCGAACCCCACTCCCTCTCCCGCCCGACAGCCTCTGCTCCATCCCTCTCTCACATTAAACTAGACATTATTATCTATAATGGGTTTTAATTTCATAAAACAATTTTATAAAAAACCTCATTAGCCATATTGCCAAAGTTAGTTTTTTCTTTTGAAATTTCCATGACCTTGTACTTTAGGTCTAAGGCTAAGGGTTGGGTTATCATGCCTTTTTTCAGCCTAAATCCAAATTAAAAATGTGTATTTTGAATTTTAAACTTTTTGGAATGAGTATCCAGTTTAAAATGAGTACCTATTCTAAAAAAATGAATGGGCAACTATTTTAAATTTGAAAAATGACACTTCCCCTTAATGTGGACTTAACTTCTTGCACTTACTTCATGAAACCATGTAAGTTAGTCATCTAATATTTTCTCATATAACTAGTGACAAAAGACAAGAATTAACCATGAGAACTTCAAACCCCAAGAGACTAGAGGGCATTCCCATACTACCAAATATGACCTCCAATTCAAATACACATTCCCAATCCAAGATCATCAACCTTATCCTTTTATGCATTATTTATATGACTATTTTCCTTTTAAAATGGATTAACTACAAAAATCCCACTAGAACAAAAATTAAAATCATACAATTCAAACTCTTTTATAGCCAAAACCATGTCTCTGATACCAAATTTTAGGAGAATATTCTTCCAAACAACTATCACCTAATCTCAAGATAAATAATAAATTCTAAATATGTAAAAAAATCCATAACACAGATTAACCCTACAAAAAGAGAAATACAATTTTTTGATCTACAAAAAGTATTATTAAAATTTGAGTATGTAAGAAAAAATTTGGTAATGAACAAGAGAGAGATAAAAATAAAAGAATAATCATATACAAGAGTGACACATATATACTATAGGAAAATCCTTTAGGAAAAGCCAACCTGAAAAGCACTCACACCCATTGTATCATTTAGAAATAATGTTACAATGCATTCAAAGAGACATTGTCCTTCAATGAGATCAACACTTCAATCCTAGAGGAAAAATAACAACATAACACTACAAAATTAATATGCATGTCCCCCATCTCAATAATTTAATATATAGACTAAAGTAGGCCTAATAAACCACCAAAAGATAATTCTAAGGGCCCAAAATAGATCCAAAAATGACATGGTAAGAATTATTATGAGTCACTCAAGAGAATGGCGTCCAAAATATAATTTAACTCCTCTTATAATCACCTTTGACCATAATACCACAATGGCAAAATGTAACTCCCAAGCACTCCTCCATGAAAAACTAATTACATCATCCACCCACTAAATACATAAGATCCTCTTACAAGTTCACTATGTAACCCCCATATCAATGCCTCATTACACTAATATCTCTGAGTCCCTAATATTAATAAAAATATTATGTATTTACTCACCCTCACATGGGCATCCTAGTTTTCCCACTTGATGAGGTTTGGAGATGCATACATAATTAACCATCTATGAATAATTAAGTTACATTAGACCATATGATATGCAAAGTGAATAAAAATGTAATACTATCACCAAAATCCTTTCTATGAACTAAGGTATGGTTTGAAAAGGATTGAGGAGGTATGTAGCTTCCATAAAGTCATTAAGTTCATAAATTAGAAAAACACAGTCACTTATCTTCTCATAGACAAACCATAAATGTTATTAAGTGATAGTTTTGAAAATAATAGTGGATAAAAATGTAACCATCAATATAATTATATAAATATGTAGTGGTCTTGAAATCAATAATGATAGTTTGAAAAATACTAGGGAAATTGTGAAAATGGCATGCAATAATTTTAGTTAATAGTAGGCATTTGTCATTTCGATGTAAAATAGAATGGGAATTGAAACACCATGAATTTTCAAATGGTTAGGAGAATTGTTGGTACCATATAAAAATGAATAATAAAGTTCATGATTAGTTACTAGAGGAGTAAGAAGCACAAAGCACTTTGCATAGACCCAAGAGAACCATATAATTTGATTAAAAAAAAATAGGAAGGATAAGAATTGTAAAAATAGTATATCGCTCTTCTTGTACTATTTTTTAAGTAATACAATAATAGGACTGCTACCTTACACCTATCAAGTTGGATTTTTACTCCAAAATTGGGGTTTCCTACACAAAAAATGTGCAATCTGTTTAATTGTATCTACTTAAATTTTCTAGTGGTATTTGAGAATAAATTCATTTGAATTTACATTGAAAATAATTTATTTTATCATATTTTAATACTTGAATAGTTTCATATCCATAATATTAGTTTTGTAGTGATTATAAAGAATAGGGGTGATGCTAGTGGAGAATGCAAGAAAAAGATGGAAGAGTAGTAGGGTGAGAACTCTATTCATAGCACTAGAATAAGGAGTGGTGAAAATTAGGTACCACAGTAGGGGAATGGCATGAGAAACATCATAAGGAGGGGTGATAAGTAGGTATCACACTAGTGGAATGGTATGAGAAACATAGAAATGAGGTGTGATAATGGATGAACAAGAATGGGTAGGATGGGAGGGAGATGCAATATGAAAATACATTGAAGATCCAACCTTAAGACTAATTCCTTAAAGAATCTATAAACAAAAGCGATTTTTAATCAGTAACTTTTAAAGAACATCATCTAATAAAGTTAGAGAAGCAACACAAGCTTATGTGCTCTATTTTTTAAGAAATTAATTATGTTGTGAAAGAAAAATACTACCTATCATTTCATTCCAAGAGTGTATCATAGTCAAATTCATTCTCAGATTTATGATTTTTATCTCTCATACCAAACATATCATGGTAAAATAAATTTTTAACCATTAGAGGATTGAGACAAGAATTTATTTGCAAAGTAATTTAGGATAATCATGATACTTCAATATTCACTAGCATAAAAACCCTAAAAATACAAATACGATAAAATTAGGGAAAGAGAATTGCTATAAATATCAAAAAATAAAAAGGTTTGAGATCTAAAAATTATATTATAAACAAAAGTATGAGTCTAATTTACCTAAGGGGGTGTAAGTTTTGATGAGTTCGCCAATAAAAAAATATAGGAAAATATCATTTTATACGAATGAATTAGGGAAAAGAAATGATTTAACACAAGAAATCAATTAATCCTAGTTTAAAGAGTTTTGACCAAAATATAAACCTTATGTGTGAATCTAAACTTGGTGTGGGACTCGAACTTCATTTCTTTTTATGCCTAGAAACTAGCTTCCTGGTTGTTTACTACCTTGATTTGTAAGGGGAGTTGTCAATAGTATTATTCAGGGTTTTTCTAGGCAAGGATTATTTTCCTTTGGTCAAATCCTTGTTATTGAGTCAATAGTATAGAATAATGTTCAAAAGCAACAACAAAAATTTAACAATTTCTAGTTTTTTAAGATGTTAAGTGACATTTTCTAATGGTGAAATTGAATGGATCAACAAAATTATATTGAGGACCAAATCCTATTACATGCAAATATGAAGTCCTCTAAAACTATAAGAGAGAATTATATTTAACTTAAGAAAAAAAAAATGATTTTATTGAATTTTTTTCAAAAATAAAATAAAATAGAAAACATACAAACTCCAAATAATACTTGTTCTAAAAATATAAAAAATGCGACTTTTGAATTAATCTTTCTTTTCTAATTATAATTTGATGTAAAAATTACAAAAAATATTTAAATTTAATTTGAAATTAATAATTAATTTATATTATGAAATTTTACTCCCCAAAACTTATACAAACTCTAAACTTTAAATATCATATATTTATCCCAATGAAACATAAGATCTTTCTAGTAGACCAATTCAAACATACATACATGCATTGGTTTGTTAAAAGAGGTGATTGGTTTGTTAACCTTAAAAAACCTAAATAGGTGGCAATTAAGAAACTGCTATTGGATAAGATTAAAAAGAAAATAAGGTTGGGAAGTATTAAATATAAATATCATGGCTAAAACAATATTTAAAGTATATAAGAATATTTTAAATAGAAAATTGTGTAAATAATATTATAGGAATCACATTTTATGATTTATTATGAACGAAAAAAATATATTATAATAAAGAATCATGAAGAAATATATTGAAAAAAAATTACATAATTTTATTTCAAAATCCATCTTATTCACTGTAGTAAATTATAAAAGTATTCTATATTTAATTTGAAGTCTAAGTAATGTTCAAAGTTGTACTAAAATGTTTATTGCATTATGATTTTGCTATAAAGATTCAAGTGTGTAGTTTTTGAGTCAAACTCCTTACACAATATTTCATGAGTGATAGTTCACACATGTCACAAACTCATCTCTCATAAGAACGACTGATCCACTTCGTATTCATTGCATTTAAATGATGCTCACAAGACTTCCCATATCTCTATCCCATATCCCATATGATAGAGATTAACGTGTAAGAATCCAAGGTATTCTGCAATCATTTACTGGTGTACGGAACTGAAATAACAATGCCACGAAACATGTAAATCATAATTTTGGTAGAGAGCCACATCGTTTTGCATTGCCCTGCAAACATTGAAAAACGAAATTTCAACACAAATAAATCATGAGAAGACTTAATAGAACATGTCCAAGGCTAAAATTGCCTCAATTTCTGCCCTGAGATACTTGAATCTCTATTACAGTCCTCCAAATCTACAGCTGAGGGGTAGTCCTTTAATTAATTTTACACTCTTTCAACCACAAATATTGCAGTTACACCGAGCTGGATGTACAAAACATTAACTTCAAAGTTTTGACTCTGCAACATCCTTTTTATAATGCTTCGACTTTGTTTTTTTTTCTGCATGCACATACATTAACTAAGCTGATGTTTGGTCCATGTTATTTCGACTGAAGTCGAAAATACAACATATCAACTACTTAAGCAGTTCCCGCAGCTGTGTCAAGTTGTTAATGCTATCGGGGAGGTTATTTAACCTATAACACCATCTCAAGCTCAAGTACTGTAGCTGTGACAGGTCGCCAATTGTATCAGGGAGGCTTGTTATATATTGACACTCTTCCAAGTCCGAGTGTTGCAGCTGTGACAGTCTGCCAATGGTATCAGGTAGGTTCTCTAACCTGAAACACCCTTGCAAATTTAAATATTGTAGTTGTGACATGTCGCCAATGGTATTAGGGAGCTCAATTAAGCTTTGACACACTCCTAAATCCAAGTGCTGCAACTGTGTCAAGTTGCCAATCGTGTCAGGGAGGTTACTTAACCTGAAACACCCTCTCAAGTTCAAGTAATGCAGTTGTGATAGATCACCAATGGTATCAGGGAGGTTAATTAATCTTTGACACACTTCCAAATTCAAGTGATGCAGCTGTACAAGGTTGCCAAAAGTATCAGGAAGCTTATTTAACCTAAAACACCCACTCAAGTTCAAATAATGCAGCTGTGACAGATCGCCAATTGTATCAGGGAGCTCATTTAAGCTTTGACACGCTCCCAAGTCCAAATGCTGCAGCTGTGCCAGGTTGCCTATAGTATCAGGAAGGTGATTTAACCTGAAACACCCTCTCAAATTCAAGTGTCGCAGCTGTGACAGGTTGCCAATGGTATCATGGAGGTTATTTAATCTTTGACACGTTCCCAAATCCAGGTATTGTAGCTGTCTCAGGCTGCTGATGGTGTCAGGGAGGTCAGCGCCATGGCACAGTTTTAGTTGCATAGTCTTCAATTGCTGAATGTTACCCACAAATCTGGAATCAAGTATAGCAAAGCTGCAATTTTTTAGCCTTAAACATATCAAACTTGGAGGAAGAGAGGCTATTGTGTCTTCTGTCATGTCTTCAATGGACAGACTCTCCAAATGAAGATAGCAAAGACCGGGTCTGCACATCATTTTAAGCTTTTGAGGATCGCCTCCATTGAGCCGAAGGCGAAAGAAATTGGTGGTGGATAAGGTGCTTGAATGGACAGCCTCCCATAGTCGGCTACCCTCTTTCTCTTTTTCAGCAATGTTCCTCCCCATATCTCGCAAATGATCATGCATATCAAATACACCTTCATCATCAATCTTTATCAGTAACTTCATTGAAAGATTAAGTACAGCATTTTCTACCATATTGTACAAGGATTTCCAAAAAACAATGGGCAATGTTTTGTCTTCTCCAATGAAGAAGCAAGCAATGTCGAGGAAAATATCTTTTTCCTCGTCGCTTAGAGCACTATAACTGATATAAAGTCTTTTGTGAATGTCTGGATTGAGGGTAATGTTGTGAAGAGCTTCCGTCCAGCAGCCTGTGCCATCCTTCTTATCATACAAGAAGGATCCAATCACTTCCAATGAAAGAGGATGCCCCTTACACGCTTCCACTATTCTTTTGGACAGATCTTGATACCTGGGACTTGGAGATGCTCTCAGAAAAGCGTGCCAACTAAATAATTGGAGACCTTCATTTATCTCCAATTCAGTCATCTCATGGATGCATTCAGATGAAACCCCAGAAACATTAAGAATGTGTTTGTCTCTGGAAGTTATAATAACTCTGCTCCCGGGGGCCAGCCAATCCCCAACCAAAGCATCAAATTGCAGAACAGCATCTACATCATCCAAAATGACCAGCACACGTTTTCCTCCTAAACGATCTCTAAACAAAGATATGCCCTTGTCGACATTGTGCACTTCTCCATCATTTTCGGTATCATATTTGATTAAATCTTTAAGAATTTGTTTTTGCAAATTTGTAAGTCCTGTGGGACCAGCAGCAGCAATGGCCCGAACATTGAATACAAATGAAGCAGCTTCAAAATCGGCATAAACTTGATTATATACAGCTTTGGCTATTGTGGTCTTGCCAATACCCCCAATACCCCATATTCCAACTTTAACCACTTCATCCACTGAGTTGAGATTTAATTTCTGAATTAGAGCATTCTTCACACTTTCCATTCCCACTGGATGCTTGGCAACTTGTAATGGCACTCTGTCCAATGTCTTAATCACATCATTCACCATTGTCTTTATCAGTCGAGCTTCGAAGCTGCAATGATTAGAGTAGGTCAATAGAAGTTGCAAAAATGCTAACTATCATATTATTTGTCTTAAATTTAACATTCATTTTAATGTAAAAATATTAATAAATATTTAACAATGATCATAAATTTATGTATATATCAAGGTCTTGAATGTTAGCATCAAGGTGGATAGGGAAGTGTTGAGCTTGTGTATTTTGGACAAATTTATGAATTCAAAGGTTGATAAATTAAAAAAGAATGCAATAATCACTAAATCCATTGTATTTGGCCCACAAGGGATGTGCTCAAATAATGGTTCTCCCAAAAATAGTTATCACCCCGACCCCTTCTAGAGGCAATCTTTCTTCCACTTGAATTTTTTCAAGTCATTTTTTAATCTAAACTTGAGAGAAAATATTTTAAAGGGTGGCCCTTGGTTCATGGGGAATGCAAGGTTCTATATATCTATGCTTGGTCCCCTAGCTCTATTCTACATGCCAAATTGATATAGGATACCCCTCTTTAGATAAGATTGTATAAGTTTCCTCGAGAACTATGTTTTGAAGAGGTTTCCAAATTGATTGGTGACATCTTGAGATCTTATGTTTGTATTTCAAATGTTGTGTGAGATAAATAGTTTTCCTCGTACACTAGTATTTGTGTTAAGAAGAATTTCAATTAGACATGCTATGAAATTGATCTTTGTCCTAGGGAAATGACATCAAGAATTAGATTATGAATGTGTATCAATTAGATTTTTAGATATTGGAAGATTGGTCATATAGCTATATATTTCTTTATTCATAAATTGGGGGAAAATAAAGATGAGAGAAAAGAGATCGAGTTTGAGTTTCCAATAGTGAGCAAGATGCTCCCTCTAAAATTCATTTTCTTAAAGAGATTTCAAGAACATGGTGCCCAAAGTAGAGGAGATGGAACAAGGAGAAATTTTGGAATCGACCCCTTTGAGCAAGATGGAAGAGGTAAAAGTAGATCTCAAACTTATCAAAAGCAATGAAGAATCCTCCAAGAACTCACAAGGAGATAAAGATAATGTAGTTGAATGGAGTGTAGCTACAAGGTGGAGTAGTTGAAATGGGGAAAATAATATATATTATAACCTAGTGGATGCATGAGGATATAATACAAAAGAGTGGAAGATGAAGACAATAAAAGATAAACAAAAGGCATCAAAGGATTTGGAAATGGGATCTAGGTATCCAGGATGAATTTTATCAAAATTGGAGGCAAGCATTGGCCTACCGATAAGAATTTATCAAAGTGGTAATATTAAACATATGAGGGTTAAATAATCTCAATAAGTTTCATTTTCTTAAGCAACTTATTGAAGTGGAGGCATCAAACATTCTTTTGATACAAGAAAATAAAATTGTATGTAATTTTTATTTTATTTTCATCCCCATCTCTAGAAGGGTGAGGAATGAAAGATGGATGTTGAAGGTACAATGGGAGAACTAGTTATTCTATGGAACATGAACTTATTTTATAGCACTACCATGTATCCTAATCAAACATTTTTTGGATTATGAAATTCAAGGTGCTCTAGGAGAATGATATATTTATTAACACCAATCTACATGGCCCTAATTTGGAATTGGTTTAGAGAATGTCATCAGAGTAATTGAAGGCTTTAAGAGATGTGGAAAAGGGAAATAATTGGATCCTTAGACTGGATTTCAATGCTAATCTCAGTCTATATGAAAAGGAGGATGAAATTAATATAATGGATTCTATTTCTATCTTTTAGGGACTTCTATGGAGCCCTTTCATTATTTAAAATTCCCTCCAAATATGGGTGGTTTACATGAAACAATAGACACGTTGAGGAGGGAAACATTCTTTGTAGATTGGATATATTTCTTGTAAATTTAGAATAGATGTTGGACCTTTTCTTCTTCAGCTCAAAATTCATCCGAATTGATGAATCTAATCATTGACTAATAGGATTGGTCATACATAGAAGTAATAATCCATTAGGATACCCCTTCAAGATGGATTTTTTTGTGTGTTTACACCCTAGATTTCACAAGGCATTGTAGGAAGGGTGGAAAGTGGATATCAAGGGTTGTAAGAGATAAAAACTCCATGAGAAACTTGTCAATATTAAGATCAAAGTTAAAGGATGGAATACAAAATTCATGGGAAACCTCTTTGCTAAGAAGAATATTATGGAATCAAAGTTATAATTTGTTGAGGTTGAAATCTTAGAGTTAGGTTTTTCATAGGATTTAAGAGCCACAAAGAAATATTTAGTGGAAGAATTCAATATAATTTTGAGGATGGAAGTATTTTTTGGCTACAAAAATCTAGGGTCAAATGACTCAATAAGGGGGAATAAAACACAAATTTCTTACATCTCTCCATTAGTAGTAGAAGATAGACTATTAATATTGTGATTATTTAGCTCCTCTTAGGAAATCTGGTGGAGGATATGGAGGTTGTTTAGAAATAAAGATTCACATTATTCCAATGGCCAATGAATTTTTTGCCTTAGGAAGATTTGAATTCTTAAGAAATAATGTTATTTATAGCATCCCTAATCTTGTCAATGAAGCTTAAAATGATGAACTCGTGAAAATTTTCTATTTATAGGAGATAAAAAAGCTACCTTCTCACTCAAGGCAAGATAGGCTCTAGGTTTGTCTAACTTTAATGTGGAATTCTTATAAAAAAATTGGAGTGTCGTGGGAGAGGATGTGTAGAAAGTAGTAGAAGAATGTAAGACTCAACAAGCTATGTTGAGAAAGAGGAATTCTAAATTTATGGCACTCATTCCTAAGAGAAAGGACCCAAAATTATTTTATGAATACAAACCCATTTTATTATGCAATATCATATACAAAATTGTTACCAAATCCATGACTAGAAGACTCGATAAGTATATGAAGGTTTTCATCTCTAAGGATTTGAGTGGATTCTTAAATAGTAGACAAATTTTGGATGGAAATATTATTCCTCATAAAAATATACACTCCATGATGCACAAGGAGGCAATGATAATTAAGTTGAACATGAATAATTCATATAATATAATCTCCTCGGAATTTTATATTAAACATAAAAAAAATTGGGTTTTATGAGGATTTGTGCTAGTGTACCTATAGTTACATGTCCTCTATTTATTATGCCTTACTTATTCATGGATCCTCCACTAAATTACTCAATGCTCAACATGGTCTAAGGAAAGGTGATCCTCTCTCCACTTTTTTATTCATGTGTTATGGGGGTTCTTAGTCTAGGTTTTGGAAGGACGAATCCACAAAGGGAAACTTCAAAGGACTCTAGGTGTCTATAGGAATTAGGAATATCACCCATTTATAGGTTAGGGATGATACCTTTTTGGTGAGAGGCCATTAACAAAGAAGCTAGAGTTATACATAATATTTTACTCCAATATGAGAAGGTAGTGAGGAAAAGAATAAAATCTAAGAAATATAGAATCTTTCTTAAAGATCATTATCTAGAAAATCTTTAGGTTTAGAGGATCCTTGATTTTATGGTTGATAATATCCATAGTGAGTATTTAGGGATGTCATTGGTAGATAAGAGAGCTCCAAAGATGAAATGAGAAACTATTGTGGATAGAATGGAGGTTGAGTTGGATTCATAGAAAGGGAGGTGGTTATCCTTAGTAGGTACAATTACTCCTTTGTGGCTTCTATTCCAATTTAGGTAATGTCAATGTTCCAAATCCTTAGAAAATTAGCCTCTTCTTTAGAATCATATATGTGTATCTTTTTATGGCATGGTATTGATTCTAATCATAAGTATATTTTATTCAAAGAAAGGAGATTGGTGTTTAAGAAATTCATAAAAAATGAATAAGTTGTTCGATTCCAAAATGGGTTGGAGAATATATGAAGAAAATGATAGGTTATGGAGCAAGATGTTGCAATTAAAGTACCTTTGTAATAGGATTTAATAATTTATTTTTATTTATGGATACCCTTCCACTTAGATGTAGCATAAATGTAATTTTATTAAAATATTTTGTAAACTCATTGGTTTAGATATTAGATGGAGACTAAGTAGAGTAAATAAACTTTAAATTTTGATAGGAACACTTGATATAGGAATCTACTTTAGTGAAAATGCATATTTATTCCCACTTTCCTCCCACTTTGAAGAAAGCATCAATATCTTAGTTAAATATTATTGGTTTTTTATTAGGGATACCTTCATATGGAAGATTCTATCTCCCCCTATTACTAAGCTAATTGAGGCATGTTCTACCCTTTAGGTGTAGCTTTCCTACTCACTCATCTCTTCCTTAAATAGGGAGGAATGGTTTAGTGTTGGAATGAAAGTGATTGATATTTTTTCAATGTTACCTATTTACATTTCATATCAAAGGTGGACCCTTCACCCTTCCTTGGCAACAAGGTATGGATACACAAATTCCCACCTAAGGTGATTACATATTTTTATGGGTAACCTACAAGAGGTAGGATTTAACTTGGGATTCACTCCAAATAACTGGCAAGGTTTGTCCTTCTATGTTTCTATTATGCAAAATAAATATTGAAGACAATGATCACATAATTTTTGCATTATGTTTTTATTTAAAGTTGCGACATTGGTTTTTGGATAGTTGGTTTTTCATCTAGGACACTCCATCTAATATATCTTTCACTCTCTCTAGATAGCCTATGGAGATCAAGATTCAATTCTAAAACTTATATGGGAATATTTTCTAATAATGGTGATCTGGAATGTTTGGTTGGAAATTTTTTAAAAAATGGATCTTCTAAGATATAAGGAGAGATTGATTGGAAGAATTTGAACAATCATTCTATATATTTGAGACATTTTTAAAGAATATGGTTGGTATATTTTGGAGAAGGAGAAGGGTTCCATGGAGTCCTTACCATAATTTATATGGTTAAAGGTTTTGAGGGGGGATATCTCTAATAAGGACCTACAATATGCTTAGTAATTTCCTAAACCTAGTTTGATGAAACTCAATATTGATTGGGTAGTGAAGGGAAATATGGAAGACCCTAGGGGGGGACTTTCTAGAAATTAATAATTTCTATTGTTTATGACTTTGATGTGGATTCAAATAATATGGTTGAAGCTCTGGTGATGTTATGGGGGATGATGATAGCAAGAGAATAATTCGTGGGTGGAAAATGATTCTAAAGTAAATTATAGGTTCCATAAAAGGAGGGGAGAATCAAAATTGAAAATTTGAATTGTTTCTTGAGGAAGCTATAAAGGTGGCATGTTATTTTGAAGAAACTTGATAAAGCCATATTTGAAGTAAGGGTCATGTTGTAGCAATCTAGGCAGCCAATACAGGTGTGAATAGAAGATCTAGAGGGAGATTCTAAGGTATGTTGGTGGGGTAATTTCCCACAAGAGGCTCTATCTTTTATTCATTATGATGTTAGGGTTTAATTACTTAATAATAGGCTAAAGTGGTGGTGTGGGATATCAAATTCATGATTACTATAAGATTTTAAAAAAATAGTTAGGTGCATGAATATCATATAAGGTGATCCCACAATACTAGTTTACAATTTTTGGCCAAACTAGACATTGAACTGAATTTTTTTTTACTAAATCTTCATTTTCAGGCACCTATAACTGCTAAACCATGAAGAATTTGAAGATGATGCAAACTAGTGATTTGTGACATTTTATTTGTAGATTCTAAATATATATATTTTAAAAAAATTGGAATCAAATTGCATTTATTTTTCCATCTCCTTCGAAAACTAGTTTTTAATAGTAAACACCATTTTTAAAGAGTGGTGTGTACTTGCTAACACATAAAAAAAAATTATAAAAGATAAAATTCTAATTTTTTCGAATTTAGATTTGTAACTATGATATCTAGTGCATGCATTGGTTTCATAGTGTTTTATTGAATATTTTTTTCTTAATAATTTTTTAAGTCAGAACCAGTTACAATTTAGACATATGTTTACTTGCTAACACATAACTTTTTTTGTATGTATTTAAATTCTTTTTTTTTGTTGGATCAAGGACATCAATATTTGGTGCATAGATATTTTTCTGATTTTTTTTCATAATCCGCTATTTTCCACATGCATGGAACAAAGAGCTTGATTTTTGGTGACAAACCTATGTTTAATTAAACTAATAAAATGCATAATAAAACCAAAATATATTAAAATTATATTTGATGGATAGCTCGTTCCTAGGACTACCATCATCCAATTGGGTATGTGATGTTGCCTCCATTTTCATCCTCAATTTGAGCCTGAAAATGCAAAATTATGTAGTAAAATGAGAAAGGAGGGGGGGGAGGGAAAAAAAGGGGGGTTTGAGTGAACCCCCATTGACCCCTTCGAGCCTTCGCTCGAATCCTCCATTTTTAAAAAATTTCATTTTCTTTCATTTAAAAAACTGCTCCAAAAAGAGATGACATCACAAAGGGTTTTGATCAAAGGGGGGTTTGAGCGAACCCCTTTTGGGTTCATGCGAACCCCCCCTTCAAGCGAACCCCTAAAAACCCAAAAATAATTTCTTCAGAGCATTTTTGCAATTTTCCTTCCTTAACGGAATTGTAAACCACTATTGTGGGTTTACCCTACAACCTCCAACTATTTAACATTTTATTGATGTTAGCTCCTTATAAATGACTTCATCATCATGTGTGAAGGGTCTAATGAAAAGGAAGGAAGGAAAGTATATGGGAAAAGTTTAAAAGGTTTAAAATTTACCAAAGAAGAGGAAGAGAAGGGTCTTGGGGGAAGAAATAGTGGTATATTTTATGGTATATGTGGATAACAAAATAATGAACCCTAACCATAGGTATTAGGTGGTACAAATATAGGACTTAGGAAAGGGGATGAATTGTCCTCTATATGTCAATATTCAATCTAACATGATGAAAATTTTGTTGGATCTTAGTTATATGTGATGTTAGTGGGACATGTTTTATACTACTCAATATTTATCATGTATTTCAATAATTTTAATATGGATATCTCATATCTTATTCATAATGGCATTGAAGGTGTCATCCACTAGGATGAGGTGTATTTTAGGTGTATTATTTAACACCTTCATGTTTTAAAAAATTCCAACAGTAACTGCAATGGGTGGTGGAGGAATCAATAAAATTCTTGAAGGATATTCTTCTATTGGAGGTTATCCTTGATTTCACTAATAATTATTATAGTGAGGGTTTAGATGGTGCTCAAGTGGTGTATCCTACTAGTATGGAATTTTCATGTGAAAAATGTATGGATTTCCACAAGGGTTTCTTGAGGCCTATGCAATTTTCCCTAGTCCCCATATGCTTCATAGAATATTCTCATAGATTTATAGTATTTTTTCTTAGTGGTTTGTAAGTTGGTGGGATTTCAATTATGTTTTTTTGGTAGTTTTGGGTAAGCTTTATAATTGGTTATGGCTATCCCATTTTAAGTAACAGATAAAAACTTTAAGTTAGTATGCTGGTTATTTTTCTCACCAAAGTTGGACATTGGTGGTTTAATTTTATCTCTAACATATTATTAATTGTATATTGGTTCTTAGAACCTAAACTAGGATTATTAGCATATGTATGCATATATGTTTGTATGTATGTCTGTAGATGTATGTATGTATGTATGTATGTATGTGTATGTGTATGTGTATGTGTATGTGTAAATAAAATAACTTTTAATTTTCAATGTTGGCATGGTGTGATGGTTTAAAAGGTGGCATTGTTGTTCTTGTCACCAAGGCTCAAATCTCGTTGGGGTGGTATTGTTGAGTGGTTACATTGGGGATAAGGTCCCCCATTTGTGACCTCACTGGTTCATAGCTCAAGGTCAAAAGCATTTACCCCTTAATAAAAAAACTTTTAATATATATATATATATATAAACTTTTAAATATATATATAATACTTAGAAATATGCAAGGTATATATGTATTACTAACATACCTATCTTACTTCACAAATAAAGTTAAAAAAATATACCTTGATAATGATATCTATTTGTGTCTTTTATATATACTTTTTCTAGAAATAAATATACTAATTTTACTTTTGAATATAAATATAATTTAACATTTTAATAATAATCTAATTATTAAACACCATATTTAACTAAAATTTTATTAACCAATATAAACATTTTATATTCAAATATTAATTAGAAGGAGCAATCCCTTGTTTAACAATTAAATAGTTAATCTTTGGCTAGGGTTTTTTTTTAATTTTTTCCCATTTGTATAGGTTGTATCAAATTTAAAATTAAATAAATTTATTTGGATATATTATTTAAAAATTTAAGAGAAAGTAGAAATATTATTTATGTTTAAAAATTATTTAATCAAATTAAAATCTTTAAAAATAAAAAATAAGTTTTTTTTACATAAAAAGAATTAACTCAAATTTATCTCTAGGTATTTATTTTAAACGTTAAAAAATATCTAAGAAAGCAGATTTATAAATATGTTTTTAATGATTTTTTTTAAGTAACATTAA
Organism: Sequoiadendron giganteum; assembly: GCA_007115665.2. Lineage (NCBI taxonomy): Eukaryota > Viridiplantae > Streptophyta > Pinopsida > Cupressales > Cupressaceae > Sequoiadendron > Sequoiadendron giganteum. The sequence goes on from CM021102.1 coordinate 298,353,381, forward strand.
GGAATTTAAAATTAAGTCAATCTCATTAGTTTATATTTAACGAGTACGAATGTTCCATTTAGTACTAATCACATCTAGGTGATATTAAAAGGAGTGAAGCATTTTTTTAATTATATCTAGATGATATTAAAAGGAGTGAAGCATTAGAACTTCCCAAGAGATCATCTATCTGAGTTTTACTTTAACTCAAACACATATAACCGTGAAACTTTTGTCAAGATTAAGTCAGCTTAACTTGCCACTCTATTTATAAAACCTTTAACAAGTGTTGTGCCTTATAAATCATAAAACTCTATAATGTATAGTTCATAAATCACAACACTTGAAGAAGACTTTACAAATATAACAGCAAGTGAAGTGAGTTTAATCTTGAAAAAAAATTATGATTAATAAATATGAATTAAAATAGTACTCAAATGAATGATTATATAAGAATCACATGAATAAAATAAATACAATATAAAACATTCATACTCATTAAAGATAATTTTTAGTCCCGCCTATCTATAGACGGAAACTAATGTTTTTGGTTGCAATTTTTGCTATTAGTGCTTGCCTCGAAATCAGGTCAGATGTTTTAACCTATAGTACTAAGGGATTTCCTATTAAAATAAAATTTCAGTTATTTTATAAAATTTGCTGATTGGTTCATTCTGTTTTCACCGGGGGTTTTCCATTTTCCTGTTTAAAAATAGAAGGAATTTTTTTGGCAGCCAATAGTTTTGGAAGATTCTTATGTTGCGTTTAGTTCTGGAAGATTCTTATGTTGCGTTTAATCTAAAGTCCTATTACTGTTTTTTTACAGACAACTGGCAACACGTTTCATGCCTGCAGTGCAACACGTTTCATTAAACAGTTCACGTGTCTTGTCTGTGCTTCCATATTTTGGAAGCCCTCCAGGTAGTTTGGTTGGATGCAATAATTAAATTTGAATGCATTTTTGTTTGTGTTTGGAATGTAGTAGCTCAAGAAATGCCGAGAGAAATCCCTAGCCAAAGCACTAGAAAAGATCAAAAGAATTTTCTTTTGTATAAAACCATTGTTCCTTACAAAACTTCTTGTACTAGGAACAGGAGCAGGCACAACTTCTCTGTGATCTTCAACAGGCCTCAATCTACTCATAACCTTACTAGTTGAGGTATGTCTCGTCTTTCTAATGCTCTGCACTTTTTTTTTATGTTCATTTTCGTTGAACCTGCAAAGAATGAGCCCGCTTCATGGATTGCCATAATTGCAGGATATGCACAATATGAATTTGTTTAAAGGCTTTCAAAGCTTCAAAGGAAATGCAATTGGCAGGTGTAAAGCCAAATTTCACAACTTGTGCCAACATTCTGCCTGCATGTGCCAAAATGGGAGCTTTGGAACAGGGTATAGACATGTATTAAAGTGGGTGGGGTTTTTGTTAATTGGACACTGCCCTATCGCCATTATTGACTTTCTTTCAGACTACGTGCCATTTATCTACAACGTTGCACCATCTTTCTACTATGCCATGATATATTTTGACAGTGTATGAACTAAAAAAGATGTATTTCATTTCAACCAACAATTACAAATGGGGAAAAGTTGGCAGGGCCCATCACATGCCATTCTCAAATTATAGTTGTTAACTTAGTGGCATTTGATATTCAATGCGGGCCTTCAAGCATCATAGTTGTGCTAGTCTTATAACGGTGGGCCGGATCTCAAACGTTGTCTCACATTGGTAACACGAAGCCTCTATTGACTGGGCACATATTTGCCACTACCTGGGCTTTCCATTTAAACTCTACCAAATCCCCTGTCCTACAAAACTGCCCTGCCAACATAGAACCGTCCTGTGAGCATTATAATCTCTTTTGCAATCTGATTTTGTGACAACTTTATTCCAAACCTTAATGGATTATGAAAATATCATGAAAAAGCTATGTAAAAATAAATTTACACCGTTAATTTTAAAAGCTCTTTTACTGAAAAAATCATAAATATTACTTTTAGATTTGCATATTAATCAAAATTAATTAGTCTATAATTGTACCTAAAAATAATTGTTAAAGAATTTATTGACTCTTGAAAGGAACAAACATAATGAGAAGCTAAAAGGCATTTTCGTTCGTGGCAGGCTCAACTAAGCTCAATCCCTAGTAGATGCTTTAGGAGCTCAATTTGTAGCTCATTGTTGGCTATTGGAATCTATATTTGCTTCCCAACTACAATCCACATGTAATGGCTCCTAATTTTCAAATGAATGCATTATTCTCAAGCTGAGGATTTTGATTTTGTTGTGTAATGGTGTTGCACTATAATCAGGGCATTTTAAAAAAATCTAGAGATTTTTAATTGTTTCTCAAATCAAGCATCCTTTTTATTTTATATACCCCATATATATCATTTGAATGTATTGAGTCACTGTTCTGGTCAAATGAATGTTCTAGTCAAATGAATCACCTCACGTAGACAAATGTCTATGTTGCTCACTCTCTATCTTCTTCCAAAATCTGTTTTCTCCTTACCTTCTTTTTGTTTCATCTATATATAATATGCCTAGAGAATATTATTGACATTTAATCATTGTTCTTGTGTAGATATGGTGCAACAATGTTCCCCACACGAAGCTTGCAATTGTCAAAAAGCATCAAAACTGGCTGAGGGTAATAGGGAAATATCTTACTTATCGTGGTGGTGGAACTCCATTAAAAAATGGAGCTCTTCATTACAATGATTTTATTCAAGAGGCGAGTCTTTAAGTATTTGATCGTGAACAGGGAATAAATTTTTATTGTCCTGCCTAAACTCTGCTTGCATTTCAAATTTCATTACTTTTTCTTTTCTTCGGGAAAATTTGACATCAATGGGATTTATTTTATGGTTCAATTTCCATGACTAGGCCTTGGCACTACAAGAAAGTTTCTAAAGCCTTTTCAAAAATCCATACTGTAAATATCCAACAATCATTGCAGTCCACGGGAACACATCTCTTTGAAGCATTATGTCAAACAGTTCACGTGCCTTGTCTATATTTCCACATTTTGCATACATGTAAACCTGGACAATCGCAATTACATTATCTGACAAAATTCCTCTGTCCTTTATGTTTTGATGTATCTCCATACCTTGATACAAGGCTCCCATTTTGGCACAGGCCAGAAGCAACATCAGCAGAGCCAATATTAGCAACCGTTGATTCTGGTGATTTAGTTCCATATCCT